>CM040122.1:227339640-227667937 GCA_022559845.1 Amorphophallus konjac | reverse complement strand
GGTCGAAAGGGTAGACGGTTGCCGATGGTGACAAATAACCGATAGGTTAGCGACCGATCTTGCCGATGGTGACAAGGGTCGAAAGGGATAGACGGTATTATCGATGATGACAAAAACCGGATAGGGTAGCGACCGATCTTGCCGATGGTGACAAGGGTCGAAAGGGATAGACGGTATTGCGATGATGACAAAAAACCGGATAGGGTAGCGACCGATCTTGCCGATGGTGACAAGGGTCGAAAGGGTAGACGGTCTTGCCGATGGTGACAAAAATCGGATGGGGTAGCGACCGATCTTGCCGATGGTGACAAGGGTCGAAAGGGTAGATGTCTTGCCGATGGTGACAAAAAATCAGATGGGGTAGCGACCGATCTTGCCGATGGTGACAAGGGTCGAAAGGGGTAGACGGTCTTGCCAATGGTGACAAAAACCGGATAGGTAGCGACCGATCTTGCCGATGGTGACAAGGGTCGAAAGGGATATAGACCTAGACGTGTATAAGTGGGATATCGGATGAAGACCCTCGCCCCGACCTCGGAAATGGCCTTTGGACGACGGATGGTTCATCACTATTCACCATTCATTTTATTCACATTACTGACCTAAGCGCCCTTTCGGGTTTTCGCCGAAGCCAGCCCCCTCTTGCTTTTGCCCGCGCGCCCTTTCGAGTTTTCACGCGGCGGGGTACCCGATTTTGCCTGCGACGCCCTTTCGGGTTTTCGCCACAGCTGGGTTATAGCCATTTTTGCACTTGACCTGATATAGGAGCAAGTCTGGCGGGGTATCTCTATTTTTAACCCCAATTTCTTTTCTTTTTTTTTTGTTTTTGAATTCGAGATTCAGAAGAACTGGACCGCGGGAACGCTGACCGTCCTTGTCAACGAGGACAAGGGTTGGTCTTAGGTTTATTTCATCGACACTGGTTAAATGTCGAAGCAAGGACGTGGCTTATTAACAAGGATGTAGGATCCAAGTTCAAGAGTAGAGATCGACCGTTCTTGCCGATGATGGCGAGAGTCGAAAAGGGTTATTCGTCGGCGTATGCTACTGCCGAAATAAGGATGGGGTTGTCAACAGGGACGTAAGGTCCAAGTTGAGGGTAGAGATCGACCGATCTCGCCGATGATGACGAGGGTCAAAAAGGATTTGTTCGTCGGCATATATCACTGCCGAAACAAGGATGGGGTTGTCAACAGGATGTAGGGTCCAAGTTGAGGGTAGAGATCGACCGATCTCGCCGATGATGACGAGGGTCGAAAATGATGTGTTAAAGGATTTCCGGCGGGACTTTGATGATTGTCCCTTTCGGAGTTTTATTGGGTGGAGAATAGGAGAGGCATTTGGGAAATTACCACTTTACCGACTCAGGCGCCCTTTCGGGTTTTCACCGAAGCCAGCCCCCTCTTGCTTTTGCCCACGCGCCCTTTCAGGTTTTCACGTGGCGGGGTACCCGATTTTGCCTGCGACGCCCTTTCGGGTTTTCGCCACAGCCGGGTCATAGCCATTTTTGCACTTGTCCCGATGTGGGAGCAAGTCTGGCGGGGTATCTCTATTTTTAACCCCATTTTTATTTTGACTTCTTTCTTTTCTTTTTTTTTATTCAGAATGCGAGCCGAGAGAGGGTAGCTTGATCAGGGTGAAATGCCGCCAAACCAAGGGGATGGTAGCTCGGTGAGGGCGGAGTGCCATTGAACCAAGGGACGGGTAGCTCGATTAGGGCGGAATGCCGCTAAACCAAGGAGAAGGTAGCTCGGTTAGGGCGGAGTGCCACTGAACCAAGGGAGAAGGTAGCTCGGTTAAGGTGGAGTGCCATTAAACCAAGGAGAAGGTAGCTCGGTTAGGGCGGAGTGCCACTGAACCAAGGGAGAAGGTAGCTCGGTTAAGGCGGAGTGCCACTAAACCAAGGAGAAGTAGCTTGATTAGGGCGGAATGCCACTAACCAAGGAAAAGCAGCTCGATTAGGTGGGAATGTCGCTAATCAAGGAAAAGTAGCTCGATTAGGGCGGAATGCCACTAGCCAAGGAAAGGGTAGCTTGGTTAGGGTGGAGTGCCACTAGGCCAAGGAAAGGGTAGCTCGATTAGGGCGGAATGCCGCTAACCAAGGAAAGGGTAGCTCGATTAGGGCGGAATGCCGCTAACCAAGGAAAGGGTGTTCCGACCGATCACTCGGGGTGTGTCGGCTGCGTCGCATGATACAGCTTAATGTGTTTTCCGTTGAGGGGAGAGAACTGGATGACTCCTTTGTGGTATATAAGGATGTAGGCACCCCCTTCATATACTCGGCGGACGATATACGGTCCGACCTAATTTTTGACCAGCTTCCCTTTGGGGTTAGAGGCCATCACTTCTCTTCTTTTGACCATCACCAGGTCTCCTTTCTTGAACTCTCGACCCTTGACTAACTTGTCAAAAGCACGTGCCATGCGAGCTTGGTAGAGTTGGATATTTTGTTGCGCCTGGAGGCGTTTTCCTTCGAGCTCAGCGAGCTCTTCCAATCTTCTTTCTGCATTGGTCTGCTCACCACTGACTAATCCGTGCTGGATGGCAACTCGCAATGAAGGAACTTCAAGTTCAATCGGCACTACAGCTTCTGACCCATAGACAAGGAGAAAGGTGAACAGCCGGTTGGGATCTTGTAGATAGTACGATAAGCCCAAAGTGCTTCGTACATCCTTTCTTCCCAATCCTTTTTGTTAGACTTGACAGTCTTTGCCAATAGTGTGCACAAGGTCTTGTTAAAGGCCTCTGCCAGTCCATTGGCTTGAGAGTTGTAGGGGGACGATGTCCTCCAGTCAATTTTGTATTTGTCGGCTAGCCGGTAAACCTTCTGATTTCTGAAATGGCTGCCATTATCAGAGATGATTCGGCTGGGGATCCCGAACCGGAATATTACATTCTGCCGGAAGAATCTTGCAACTAGTTCTTCGGTCACATCTCTTAGTGCTACTGCATCCGCCCATCTGGAGAAATAGTCTGTAGCTGCTAAGATGTATCTGCATCCTGATGAAGATGCTGGTAGTGGCCCTACCACGTCCGTGCCCCACTGAGCAAACAGCCAACTTGGCAGAGTGGGATGCAGTGGCACTGGAGGTCTCCTCGCCACATTAGCGTGTTCTTGACATTTCTGACAAGCTTTGGCAAACTTGCAGCGATCATCAAATATAGTGGGCCAATAATAACCCATCTTCTTTATCTCAACTTTCATTTTCGGGCCAGCCTGGTGTGCTCCAGCTGATCCTGCATGACTTCTTGCATCACCTGTCCCGCCTCTGCTGAAGACAAGCAGCGGAGTAGGACTTTCCTTCGGGCATCTGCCATAATTCGGAACAAGGTCCCGCTTCTCATCTCGTAAGAATCCTTGATCCTCAGGAGCTTCATTCTCTGTTCCTTTTCTTTTGGAAGTTGCTGGTGTTGAAACCAGCGTAGGAGATGCTCTCGCCAGTCGGGCTGCTGAACCCCTTCGATGACTGCTACTTCCATCTCTTGTTCGTCAGCCAGAACCTCTGTTACGCTGGGGACCTGTCGGCAGTTGATCACTATTATATTCAGGCTTGTGTCTGGCGGGACCGCCAATGAACTGGCCAGCTTAGCGAGGGCGTCTGCCTGAGCATTCCGGCCTCGATTGATGTGCTTGATGCTGATGAAGTAAAATCTTGACAATAGGCGAGTTGCCAACTGGTGATAGGGGAGGAGCTCTTGCTTTCGCACCTTGAACTCTCCTTCCAGCTGTTTTATAACTAGCATGGAATCTCCGAATGCTTCCAGCATCTGAATTCCCATGGACAGAGCAATCTGCAACCCGATTATCAGGGCTTCATATTCTGCTTCATTGTTTGTGCATTGTTTGTTTATGGAGCAGGAAGTATGCACCACTTCTCCTTCTAGGGACTTCAAGACTATGCCTGCTCCTGCTCTGACCCTAGATGACCCGGTAGCAGAGGTGTCAATTCTGGAAGCGCCATCAAAGTATAGCTGCCATAAGGAAGGCTGTACTTGGGCGGCTTCTAGGGTCTCATCCTCGGGAAGTTCCGATTCCCACGGGCTTTCCCCGGGCACTGGGTGCTCAGCGAAGAAGTCTGCAATAGCTTGACCTTTGATGGCCTTGCGCGGTACGTAGGAGACATCAAACTCCATAAGGATTACCGCCCACTTGCCCAGGCGGCCTTTGAGTGCCGGCTGGGACATAATATATTTCAGGGGATCCTCCTTGGACACCAAGCTGATTTCATGCGACAACATATAATGCCGGAGCTTTTTGACTGCGAAGACTAGTGCCAGGCAGATCTTCTCAATATAAGTATATTTCTCTTCAGTTCTGACCAGTCTCCGACTGAGGTAATAAAGGGCTTGTTCTTTCCCTTCTTCATTATTCTGGGCTAGCATTGCCCCCAGAGAATTGTGTGTAGCTGCTATATACAGTATCAACGGCCGTCCTTTCACCGGTGCGCCCAATACTGGAGGAGTCTTCAGATAGTCTTTTAGCTTGTCAAAGGCTGTCTGGCAATCTTCATCCCAATAAAAGGGAACATCTTTCATCATCAACTTGTGAAAAGGCTGGCATCGCCCTGACAAATTGGAAATGAACTGCCGGATATAAGCCAAGCGGCCCTGTAGTGACCTCAGCTCGGAGATGTTCCTAGGTGGAGGTAACTCCTGAATCACCTTGATCTTTGCGGGGTCTATTTCGATTCCCCGATACCGGACGATGAAGCCCAAGAATTTTCCGCTCGACACTCCGAACGCACATTTCATAGGATTCATTTTTAGCTCATGCTGCCTCAGCCTCTGAAAAATAATCCGGAGGTCTTGCAGGTGATCTTCTTTTCTTCTGGTTTTGACCACCAGGTCATCTATGTAGCACTCGACCTTGTGGTAGAGCAATTCATCAAAAATTTTGGTCATTGCACGCTGATAGGTTGCGCCAGCATTCTTCAGTCCGAATGGCATTCTCTTGTAATGATAAATACCTTTAGGAGTTCGGAAAGCAGTATGGACCCGGTCATGCTCCGCAATCCAAATCTGATTGTAGCCAGAAGACCCATCCATGAATGACAGGGCTTCATGGCCGGTTGTAGCATCGATCATGACCTCGGTTATTGGCATCGGAAAGTCATCTTTAGGGCAGGCTTTATTTAGATCTCGGAAGTCAACACAAATCCGGATCTGTCCATTCTTCTTTTTCACGGGGATGATATTCGCCAGCCATGTGGTGTACTGATTTTCCTCAACAAATCCCACATCAATGAGCTTGTCGACTTCAGCACAAATTTGGGTGATGAGCTCTGGCCTCATGCGCCGCGGTGGTTGCTTCACCGGCTCGGCTTCAGGGCTGATTGCCAGCTCATGTTGTGAGACAGCAGGGCTTAGACCTGGCATCTCTTTATAAGTCCAGGCGAAGCAATCCCGGTATTCTAGCAGTAGTTGAATGTACAGCTCCCGTTCTTCTGGGGATAGTTGGGCACTGAGGAAGGTAGGCCTAGGGTCCTTCTCATCTCCCAGGTTGACTTCTATCAGTTCATCGACTGTGGCTTGGCCTCCGTCTTCTATTTCCGGAGGCGCCGGTTGGAGGTCAACGAAGTCTGGAACGCCATCTTGAGGGTCGAGCACTTCGACTTCCTCGTCAGACACCATCAGAGCTTCCTGAGGTTTCTTGATCTCTTGTGCTAGCGGCTGGGTGGATTGTTCTATTAGCAGATCCATTGCCGTCGCAGCTTCCAAGGACGAAAGAGCAGCCTTGGTGTTTGCAGATGAGATTACAGCCATGACAGGCTGGTAACCGTTCACTGCCCGGCTCAGACAGCATGCTGATTTTGTAGCAGAAGTTGAGGAAGTCTCACCTTCTGGGACAGTTGTATCTTCCGCAGAAGTGGCTTTTTCTTCTCTGGTAGCTGGCTCCCCTTGATTGGAGTTGACCAAGGCCTCCCTGATTAGCAGAAAGGGTGTTGAAGTTGTCATTAGTAGGACCCCTGTAGAGGGAGAGACCCCTACTTCTTGAATGTCTTCGGCTTCGCTGTTGCTAGCCGTATCAAATTCGGCTTGAAAGGCCGCTTCTTCAGGATGAACCTGCTCCCAGCATCGGCAAGGGGCCGAGGTTTCTGCTTCTTGATTTCGGGATAGCACAAGTTCAAGATATTCGGCTTCCGCCGGATACTCATCAAAGGTTGCCCTCAGAGGGCTGTCTTCAGTAGGATAGAAGGCGGAGATAGTATCCACCTTGTACCGCCCACTGTAATAGTAGTCTTCAAGGGTGAAGCCCAACCCTGGATGTTGAGAGACACGCCTCATTTCCTTATCCAGATTTGCAGGATACCACATCTTCTGGAAAGCTTCCTTACGTTTCTGAGACTGATCGGGAGGGATGTGTTGCTTTTGAAACATCCTGGCCGTTCGAGACTGATCAGTAAATGCCAGGCCCTGAACAGGAACCCGCGGGTTGGCTAGATCCTCAGGGAGGCTGCAGTCTGTGTCTTCCTAAGTGGGATGCTCCTCAGCTCTATAGAACAAGCTGCTGGGCCCATCTTCCCGTGTCACCTCCCAGGCTTTGAAAGGTTCGACAGTGGGATCATTGAGGTCGGAGACTGGCTTGGTGAGGCCGGCCGGGACTCCGATGCGGTCGTGCTGTCGATCGACATGTACTTCCTTAGCTTTGGGGTATAATGCTGGGGGTGTCACCCTGCCGACATTTCCAGAAGCCGTGATGTGGGAAACCACCTTCGGCTTGACATATCCGCGCGACGGTGGTGGATACCAACCGTCACCCGATCTGTTCTTCGATGCCCCTACGGGGGCTCATCTTCAGAAACCTTCCGGGGAGACCCCGTATATAGGTTGGCGTCCGCCAAGTGACATTCAAACACCTCGAATGGGTGGATGTCAGCAAATATCCTCTCCTCCTTCCCCTGGAGGCTGTATTTGATGCATTGGTGCAGCGTGGAGGGCACCACCATATTTTCATGCAGCCATGGGCGGCCGAGCAGCGCTTTGTAGGAGGTGCGAGAGTCAATGACGTGAAACTGCACCGTTGTAGTGAAATCTGCCAGGGTCAGTGTGAACTCTGCCACCCCCATAGATACTTCACATTTTTGGTTGAAGCCAGCGATACGCATATCCCCGACTTTCTCGAGATGCACGTTAAAGTGGTACCTCTCGTATATTCTGTATGGCAGGATGTTGACTGCTGCACCAGGATCGATCAAAATCCGGTTCAATTCTCTTCCATTCAGATGCCCTTTCATATATAGCGGCCTGTTGTGGCTGGCAGTAGGCAGTAGCATGTCTTCTGGAGAGAAGGTCATACTGGCTTCTGGTATAGCCTCAGCTATGCAGGCTTCAAAATGAGCAGGCGTCTGCAGAGCAGTGATGATCACCTGTCGAGTTTCTTCACTCAAGGAGAGAATTTCCAAGATCGTAAATCGAGCGGGGAGCTTCTTGAGCAACTTCATTATTCGGCTTCCAGCCCGGACATTGGAGAGCTTCATCTCTTCAGCCCATCTGGGCTTGGGGAGGTTTTGATTTGTGGGTCCAGACGGACCTGCTTCATCTTCCTCGGACTCGGCACCCTCTTGACTGGCACCGGCTGTCGGGTCTTCTTTATTAGCTGCTGTAGGACAAGCTCCATCTGCATTTGCATCCTCAGGGGGTTGCGCTGGCTGCGGGTGGATGGACCCGGGTGCAGGGTTAGCCTCCTGACAAGGCTGCTTCCCCTTTGACATCTTCATGAATTCAAGGAATGAAGGGACTGTCTTGCCCCCACTCTTGTTGTATAGGCCTGACGGAGGAGGGATTTGGACTCCCTTAACCTCCGGCAGAGGCATCTTGTAGGGTTGCTCCCCTCTGAACATAATGTTGTGATTGGGTGGCGGTTGGCGCCCCCATTTCTGGCCTGACCGAGTGGCATGTGCAGCAGTTGCGGCCTCGGCTTTGCCTCCCCCAGCATGGGGTGTGAAGCAAATTTCTTCTTCTTCCTCTTCTCCGGGCAGGTTGAAGAGTGCTGACAGGGTATTGCAGGAGACGACCTATGTTTTATGGGCCCCATCGGCCTTTCTTTTCTTTTTCTTTTGCTTTTTCTTCTTTTTGGTTTCTGCAGGTGCCTGCCCCCAGAACAGGTTGCTCTCTTGAGGTGGTGCTGCTTCAGCTTCCTCCCTTTGCTTGAGTGAGAGTTGCTCCAGCTCTTGCCATGGGACGTGGTCCCGTACCAGCAGAGGTTTCAGTTCGGGCTGTACATATTCATCTAGCCCTTCAATTAAGTGTTGCAGTCGAAGGACCCCAGGATTGGTTTCCTTGATTACTGGCAGCGGAGTTTGTCTCCTCCTGTTGGGTGTATGTATTCTGATAGCTGTAGGTGGAGTGACCCATACGGGTGCTACCACTGGCGGAGCAGGCCGGGGTGTAATGCCACGGATGCGTGCCCCCTCTTTTGGGCGGGGTGCCCTCTTCTTCTTGTGCTTCACAGGGATTTGCTGCCACCCCTGCTGTTCCTTCACGGGCTCCAGGAAATGCATTTCGTAGGTGCTCCGTGTGCTTGCTTCAGAGATCTCCTCAGGTAATGCCTGGTAGAGGGAGATCCTGTTGACTGCTGCCCTCCTAAAAGGGGCTTCATGCGGCTGAGGAGGGTCTACTTTGTACTCTCCCAGCTCTATCTCATTCTTCTTCACCATCCCTTCGATGACGTCTTTGAAAACATAACAGTCTTCGATTGGATGCCCCAACATCTGGTGGTAAGTGCAGAATCTTGGACTGTCTTTTCTCTTCAGGTCCTCCGGCCTCCTTGGTTCAGGCAGAGTGACCATGTTGTATTCTGTTACCCAGTCGAACAGGACTCGGGTCTTGTCTTTGGGAAAGGAATAAGCTTTCTTCATTTTGTCCCTCAGCGAAGGACCTTCTTTATCATCTGGAGCTTTCGCAGGTTGCGGGGGAGCCGCTTTCTTGCCTTTCTCCTTCTGTTGTTCGAACGCCTTGATATCAAGCGCATTCGCTTCTTTCGGTGTGGGGCGCCGTTCCGCAGCCTTGCCTTTCTGGGCTATGCTGGCAGTTGACGTCGGGACAGGCTTGGCTAGAAAAGCTTCCACCTCAGCCACCACATTATTCAGCTGGTCGAACGACCGTATTTCCATACCAATCATCTTTTCCAGGACCTCCCTCCTGAGATTTTGCTTACATATTTGCACAGCGTCCTCTTGATGCGGGGGCCGCTTACATCTCATTCTGAGGTTCCTCCACCTCTTGATGTAGTCAAGGGCTGTCTCATCTGCCCTTTGTTTTATTGAATAGAGCTCGGCCACTGTGACCTCCCTCTCTGTGACATGGAATCTTTCTCTGAACATCCTATGCATATCTGACCAGTCATTAATTGACCCGGCCGAGAGACTGGACTACCATTCAAATGCGAGCCCTGTAAGCGAGGACCCGAAGAATTTCAGCAGATACGACTCGTCGGTGGCCAGATCACCCATAACGGTCATATAATATGCAATATGCTCTTTTGGGGAACCTTTCCCGTTGAATTTGTCAAATTTGGGCGGCTTGTTGACTCCCGGGGGAAGTCGTTTAGCCGCATGGTGTTGCGGGTAGGGCACCCGATAGGCATCGAATGCGACGTAGTCGCCTTCACTCTTCTCTGCGAGCTTCAGCTCAATCATCCTTTCCACCATCATCCGGTTCACGACCGTGGGGTCGACTGGCTCCGGATAGAAGTGTGCTGGCTGCAGGTATGGGGTGACCAGGGTGGTCGCCTATGGAGGATGCAGCAGCGGGGGTGTTGGGTGCACCTGAGGAAGCACCGGAGGTAGCAGCGGCTGAGGCTGTGGTGGCCGCTGTTGTGCTGTCGTCACGGTTGGTTCTGACGGCTGGGGTAGTGTATAAAGAGGTGGAGGGTCGTCTCGACGAGCCGCTCCCCAGGATGATTCACCCTGGACTTCGGGTGGTTTAGAAGCTGATGAGTGCTCAGTCTTTTCTATCAGCTGTTTCTTCAGGGAATCTATTTCCCGTTGATATTTTTGTAGCAGCCTCAGAACTGATGGATCTATAGTGGTGGGGACACCTTCTATTGTTTCCCCAGATGTACCCTCAGGCAGGATGTTGAGGAGTACGTCATCTTCTTCTTCCTTCGTCACCACATTAGCGGTCAAGACGGGGGCTTTATCATCCCAGTGGAGGTAGACCTGGGGCTGTTTCTCTTTCATCATCGTCAGAAGCCCTCTTGCTGCTTCTGTCCTGCGGGTAGTTGGCCCCGGCCGTACGGCCAATTGAGCCAGTTCTTGGGGGTCTTCAGGGAGCTCCCCATATCGGCTGGGTACACCAGCCATGTTGCAGGTAAAGACCCGCATCCTTCTCTTCTGTCGATGGACCCTCCGTCTGGCTTGCCGCGGAAAGGTCAGCCTCTCGGACACAGAGATTCTTCTTCTTTCTTCCCGCTCGGGGAAGGCTTCATCGGCTTCGATCTCAAAGCCGTCATCGTATCCATTATCGTCGACCGATGACATCCTCATTCTGTCTCTTATCTCTTCTTCATCTACCGTTGATGGACAGTAATCTTCTTCAGTGGCGACTGTCTGCATCAGCCGCTGCTGTCCGAGTGAGGTGTTGCCCAATCCTCGGAAATAGCTTCTGACCAGGTAGGCCATTTCTTCTCGACCCCGTTCTTGATGTAGCACGGGGGATAGTGGTCGGCCTCCAGAAGGAGGAATGTAGGCCAGTCGAGCTCTGTCGGCTCGCTATTGGAATCTTCGCCCCGTGGCAGGGATGTTGGCTTGACGGGCCGCAGCCCGGAAACTTCTGTGGCATGGAGGATCCGCAACCACCTCTTCTCCCATCTTCGGGGGTAGGCCCCTTTCTCTTATCACCTCCGCATCGTCATTCACAGGATGGCGGCGGATGGGTGTCGGCTGGTGGACAGGTCAGGTCCGTTTGGGAACCCACACCTGTCTGAACTTCCTCGGCTTGAGTGTCAGGTTTCCTTGGCCATGGTGGCCGGCTTCTTTCATTTCTGCCCTCCTTCCAGCAAGGGCTTGATATGTGTTGTGGACAGGAACGTTTGGGATGACTCGGTCTGGGGTCACCCGTGCCGTGTGCCCGTTGAGGAAGACACGCATGCCTCCCACCAGCATTGACTTCCCGGACTGAGAGACAGTTCCGGTGATCACAGCAGTGTTCTTGCGAGCCTGACGATGCTGACGTCCTCCAGGGTGTTTGTTGGCGACAGCGGGGTGCATCCCACGTACAACGTGGTGCACCATGCAGCTAGCGACCGGGGCCGGATTCTTGAGCAAGTCGTCGCAGCGGGGGACCTTCAGAGGCTCCATCTTCTCCGTGACTTCCTCGGCAGGTTCTGGGGCTTCGACCTCCAGGATATCGACGAAGGCTAACCCCAAGAAGTTGGGGAAGCCTACAGCGGCAGGGAAGCTGTCGAATTCCATGGGTACCGCCAGGTACCCTTGCACGTGTCCAGCGACTATCGACTGATCAAAGTCGACGCCAGCTATTCCATGAGTTGTCATTGTTTGCCTACAAAGACAAAATAGGGAAATAATCAGTAGCCTTTGAAAGGGCTTCGAAGCCCGCATATCTCGGCAAAGAGATGAAAGGTGACACCAGTCCCACCGGGCGTGCCAGACTTGTTTCAGCGTTTCTTTCTTTCCCTTTTCGTTCGCGTATCGATCAACCATTTGGCTAACTGGTAATCAACTGACTGATTGACGACGCGGGCGTGCCAGTCACATGAGTGACAATTTTATTGTGCGCTCATTCTGACCCATGTCGGGCGAATGTGAGGTTCGGTCGGGACCAGTAGTCTGCCATACCATAAAGGTCATGGCGTTAATTACATCCCCCAAGAGGAGGGAACACCTTTGATTAATTGCCGAGATAGCGGGCTGTTGAAGCCGGATTAAGAAAAGAACTACAGGGTGATCATGACGAAGACATGCAGGATGCACATGTTTATCGTATAGAAGATGCATAGTTCATGGAATTATGGATCCTCGGTACATGGCGGAGGATATAGGTCTGAAGACCACCATCGCGCATGGTGAAGACTTCCGGCCGGGCGTAACCCGGTCTTCTGTCGATGCCATTTGATATACCCGAGGATCTATGCATGCATGCACACAAGACATTCACGCCTAGATTGCACATGAAGATAGTGTTACGAAACGGTGGCGATCAGCCACATTTATTACCCTTCACCGAGAGGAGGAAGAACGACACAAGTGTAATAGCGAAAGCAAAACGCTTAACAGATATGACAATGAGTACGATGATAATATGATTCGGGCTCGCTTGGCCATCCTTTTTTTATTCACCAACTACGGCTTATTGACATCGCCCCCGAGAGACGAGACTTACCTGGGGTGAATGAATCACTAGAGTGGCATGACGCTTCAAAACCGGTGTGACTACAAGTGTATAAGAACGCTTACACGGCGCGGTCACGCGTAGGTATAGTGGTTAATATGGCGCGGTCACCATGCGTATTGAAACGGCGCGCAAGGGCCTTGGGGCGCGCCGGTTTAGGGCACGCCGGAAAGGCGCAAAGGAAAATTTATTGGAAATGAGTGTGGCCTTATTCCGGCGCGGGGGGGTACCGCGCCGGGGTTAGGGCGCACCGGGAGGTACCGCGCCGTTTTAACGTTAGTTTTGGACATTTTGAGTTTGTTAAGCCCACGCAGGGGATCTTGAGGCCATTGAGGCCAGTTCTTTATTAAGTTGAAGTTCTGAGCCCTCTGAACATGAAGACTAAACCAATGCGAGGTTCATACTCGAGCACTGAGTTGATTAAATTCAGAATGATCACTTTATTAACCTAATTTAGTTGGAATCTGTCTAAAATTTGACAGCATCTCCCCTGAACAAGAAGAGTTGCACGGGAGAATCGGGGTCACACTCACTGGTGGAGCAAGCCCCTAAATCACCGGTCTACACGAAGGTAGCCAGCATACCCTACTGGATAGGATACCCCGAGGACAAGCCTGCTAGGGGCACCAAAGCTCCTTAAGGGAAGAGACAGAGAGACAAAGTCACTGATGATGGGAACGATGCCCCGAGGGCTAGCCTGCGAGGGGTGGAGAACCCATAGTCGGTGATTCATCCCATGGAGGGACTGACCATTTGGAGAGTGGGACTCCGAGGGCTAGCCTACAAGGAGCACACCTCCCCTGGTCTCGATCGGGTCCTGATCTATCGGGGTTGAGTTCGTTGAACCTGGATCCCGGTCATTATTAGCCATGGCTTCGAGAAAGTGCCTACCACGGAGAGGTAGAGCCCTCAGTCGCCCAGCAATTGCAGGAAATAACAGAGGAATGTCCCCCTCCCCGGGTGATCAAAACGACGAGGAAACCTCGGAACGATGCATATGACCATGAAGAACAAGTGATAAGGGCATAAGTTAGACAGACACGTAGCAGGGGCATATGCTCGAACAGCTAGAAAGCAATGTTCAGGGAGGTAAACCCTGTGTGGAGCGGCCAGAGACACGCGCAGAGGCACGGCTCCCTCCGAGAAGAAAAAGGGGTGCAAAGACCCTTGAGTCAAGCATAACAAAAAAAAATGAATCAAATAAAAGCCCCCGGGGAGGGGTGTTTCTATAGCCCACGACGAGTCGGGGCACGATGCAACCTTCGGAGAAACCAAGGTTAGAGTGATGCAGAGAAGAACTCAGACAGACACGTTAGCATAGATAGAGAAAGAGAGGGGAGGATCATTCATCCGATTCATTGATTTAAGCATTCACACGCACGCACATACGTTGCCATTCCAAAAAATGGGAAGGGTTTAACATTTACATGGCGAGAGTACAGCCCCGGCACCATCACTTGATCGCCGTTCGCCGACAACAGAGACAGAAGACATTCACGGTGCGATAACGGAGGAAGAAAATCAGAAGAGATCGCGTAGAGGGGGGAGGAGAATCGACTCATTTCATTGTCGCTCCTCCCCCCCTCGCTTACATTCGACGGATAGGAGTTTCGAGGAAGAAAACTACGGAAAGCAGGAGAAGATCAACGCCCGCGCCTACCTGTTCCTGAAACAGAGTATCGCAGCCGAAGAAGATGGCCGGCGGTCACTGCTCCCGAGAAACCTTCACTCTCTGTACCTCAAGCGAAAAAGGAAGCCCTCTCCTCCCTCTTCTTTTTTTTCTTCTTCTGATTCTTTTTTTTGATCTCCCTCTCCGGCCTCTCGAAAATGAACAGAGGGCTGAAAGCCGATCCCCCAAAACAATCAGCCACCCCTTTGTTGTCACGAACCGCCATATATATAGGGGGTGAGTTCAAGTCTTCATTCGGCGTGAGATCAGTGCGCCGGTTTAACATTTCAATAACTAGCGCGCCGGGCTCGAGGGGCGCCGGTTTAACGGGCGCGCCGTATAAGGGCGCGCCGTATTAGCATTTCCCGCGCGTTGCAGGTTAGCCGATGAACCCGGGGATGATTTCGGGAGTCACCGTGGACGTGTACCTTGCCGATGCTTGCTGCAGCCTCGACGAGACTTCTTATCGGAGCTCCTAAGTTGGCGTACGGCCATTTTCGAGGTTCCGAATAGCTTTATCTTGATCATACGGGCTTTCTACTGACACGGCCTTCGGCTCTACGATCCATGCTGTTGGTCCGGCCTGGCTCGTACTCAGAGCTCTCTAGGAGGTTGGATAGCCGGGAGATAGTTCCGCCTGAGCCGGGCGATCATTCGGCCACTAATGGGCCCATCTTGACCGGAAGCCGTGCCCATGTCGGGCGATCGGGATCTTTTGCCGTCAGAGTTTTCGGTTCTCCGTTTCGGGAAGCCGGGGGACTCCTTTATCCTCAGGAGAGCCTTTCATGAGGTGGGTAGCCACCGGGTAGACCGTCGACCTTGGTCGGACAACGGGTGTAGTGGATGCAGCACGACAAAGTCGATGTCGGTTCATTGGGCAGGCTTGGTCGCACTGCCGGTTGGTTGTGAGTTTGTCTCGGCTCTCTTGAGGTGAACTTCTCGTATCCATACGGAGTGACCCGAGGCTCTGACAGCTTGAGAAGTCTTCAATATGTTGATCTGCATCGGCTTCCGTGCTTCGGTGTGCCGGGTCATTCATCTTTATTGGCTTGGTCGCCAATGATCATATTTTAGGTGCCAACAGACCTACTCGTGACTTTCTGCACTAAGAAGTTACTGCCCTTCTTCTTCATGTTTCCAGCACTGTCATACACTCTGTATTTCTTTTTGCTGATGTCAAAGGGGGAGAGAAGTTCAGCAATATCAGTGAGTCTTAGATTTTTCTTGAGCTTTGGGGGAGTCATGTTGCTTCGGGGAAGATATGTTTATGAGTTGTGGGGGAGATGAGAGTGTGTGGTAGGGAATGTTTAATTCACTTGCATGAGCATGCCTTGAATTTACTCTGTTTGTTGCAGCTGATATTAATTTCCTGTTGAACTTTGATATTGCTTGATTTATAATGTTGCCATCATCAAAAAGGGGGAGATTGTTGCATCCCCATGGTTTTGATGATGCCTCACACTATAAATCAATCTAATATCTCTAGATTTATGCTGGTTCATCATGTAAGTGAGTACAGTTCATATGATGTTTCATTAGTTCATCTATCTACACTCTGCTTAGTTAGAATGAACAGGAGTGGGTCGACCCACCCTTGCTGATGCGTCGACCCATCAGAACATTGAGTGTCTGGGTACCAAAGTCTATACACCAGCCTGATTGATTAAGTCTGTACATTGGCATATCATCTTCAACTCTATACATCGGGCACCTTCTAACTGAAGTCTATACACTGGACTTCATGTTACCAAGTGTGTACACTCCACATCTTTTCCTACGCTTTCCTGGTTAAGTCTATACAGCGCTAAGTCTCCACATTGCATTCAGCTTACACGTTCAAAGCCTCAAAGTCTGTACAGCGTGAAGTCTAAACATTAGCTCAGGGGCTTCAAGTCTATACATTGAACTGTTCTTCAAAGTCTATACAGTGGCTTCGAATCGGCAAGTCTGTACATCCGTCTTTCAGCAAGTCTGAACATCGTCCATCTTTGTTAGCGTCTCAGTCATTGGGCAAAGTCTGTACAGAGTCCAGCGTCTCATTCACCGTCTCATTTAGCGTCTCATTGCATGGGCTAAGTATGTACAACGTTCAGTGTCTAGAGTTTCATGAAGTCTGTACATCAGACTGTTACAGAAAGTCTGCACATTGTGCTTTGAAGCTCAAAGTCTGTACATTGGCTTCACATCTTCAAGTCTATACACTGGCTCAAGCTTGTCGAAGTCTATACATCACCGTTGGGCATCAAGTCAATACACTGTTCACCGTCTTATTAAGAGTCTTACACTATCAAGTCTGTACATTGCGAACAGTGCATCTCTTCTTCAGTCTGAACACTGGCCCCTTGCTTCAAGTCTATACAATGGGTTGTTCGACCACAACTCTATACATTCGGTTGTTATAAACTTGAGTCTATACAGTGCTCACAGCACACTCGTTCCAAGTCTTTACACTGGTTAGGCTTCGTGAAGTCTATACAGTGGCTGAAGCTTTGTAAAGTTTACACATTGGTAAGGCTCGTTTGCATTGTTCATCACATGTGTATACACTGCCATTCATGTGCTTATTCATTAAGTCTATACACTCTCTCACGTTGTACACACTTATTCAGTTGCTGTTTTTGAAGTATATACACTTGTGTTCATAGCCTGAACTAACTAAGTATATACATTCCTTCTGTCTCTGTCTGCAGGCGATTCAGGCTGATGATTGGGCACGTGATCCGAGGTTGGCACCTGGCACGTGATCCAAGAAACCAGGAACATGACACGTGGATGGCAACCCAGTCAGGATGCTGCCATGTGGTCGAAATTCAAATGATCTGGCAAAAAGCTCTTGGGCGGGAACCTGGAAGCCACACGCCTAATATCTACTATAAATATGGAGCTTCGTCCTTCAGTAGAAGCTCGATCGTGAAAAAGAAAAAGCAGAAGGCATTTGTGTGAGGCTGCACGATCCAGAAAGGAGAAAGAGCAGAGAGTCCCATATTGTCCAGATCCGAGAGGAGTATGTTCGAGAGAGATAGAGCAGTGTCTGTGGTTTGATGAATTGCTTCCTTTGAAGCTACATTTGTATTGGTTTCAGAACCGACTGCTTCTTCGTTGGTCTTTGTTTCTATTTTGTTTTCTTTTTATTTTGTTCATTCTTCTGATTCGAATTGGTTCCCCTCTGGTGTGTGGAGGAAGGGAGTGTTACTCCGGTTTCCCTCTGGGTTGCAGAGGAAGAGAGATCGGTGATCTCTGGTGTTGCTAGTGACAGGTTGTCATTAGCAGGTTCCCTCCGGTGTGTGGAGGAAGGGAGAGGTGTCTCCGGTTCTGTTCTAGCTGGTAGCTGGAACAGGTTTCAAGTTCTGTGGGTAGCAGAGCTTGGTTGAGGGATTTGTTTCCCTTTGTTGTTCAAGCTGTGTGGCAGCATGTTGTTCGCAGACTGAGTCTGCAGTGTTCTAGCTTTGTCTAGTGGAATCCTCATTCTAGTTGGAGTGAGGGGTGGATGTGGATTGTAGACTGCAATCGAACCACCTAAAAACTGAGTGCCTCTTCTGTGATTTGCTGTTATTATCTGCGCTCTCCATCTGCTTGTCTCTTTGCTTCCATGTGATCAGTTCTTCATTCTCATTTACCTATACTGTCTTGTTTGGTGACTGCGTTTGCATTTCTCTCTGTGCGGGTTCAGGAGGGGCGTAAGCAGTAGAATTAATTTTCCGCCTAAGTTTTTACAAATTGGGAGTGATCTATTCATCCCCCCCTTCTATATCACTCTTGCTGCGCTAACAGTCTAGACTAATTCCATATTAATGGCCAAGAATTTTAAGGATCAAGCATGTAAGAACATTAAGATAGATTTCATAGAACATAGAGTTGATGGATAGAACTTGTAATAAGGATGATACATCAATAAACCATATGAAAACCATGACATTCTGGAAATCTGGGTGATTAGGTACAACCAGCTCAGTCGGCTTTGAGGGAATCCAAGGCTGCGAGGAGACTTACGGAGGTCCCAATGACTAACTTGCCAGTCCGAAGGAACGGAATGTCCAACGGAGGGCTCGTATGTCACCGAGAGTTGAGGTATATAACGTGGACCAATCATGAAATAGGGACTCCATCTACGGACGTGAGATGAGAGTGCCAAAAGACCCAAGGTATGGGTCATAACCGGAAGAAAACGGCGAGAACATGAATGCGTTAATTATAGAATTTATGTCCACCCAATTCTATAATTAACTATAATTAAATAAATTTATATTAATTGACGTCTGTGAGTAGTGTCATTTATTAATTAGCATCCACTTGGAGGGACGTTAATTCTATGATTTTTAACTTAATTTATTTAACAAGAATTCACGTCAATATCTATTTAATTGAATAATTTTAAAACATACATTCAAAGACACATTTATTTATATAAAATAATTTGGAGAAATAGAATATATGATAATTAGGAGAAAATTTCAAGGATTCCAAATATATAATTTTTATAATTTTCTGTTACATATCTTAATAGATATGAATTTTCAAAGATATAGTTACAAATATATACATATATATATATATTAAAGATATGACGACATTACAAAATGTCGTCAAAATGAATCAACGACATTCTCAATGTTGTCATTTTAAAAATATAAATTCTAACTTCTTCAAACCTCCGGTTCTCGACGTACACACGTCGGAATCACGCGTTCTATATATCGAAATGACAGGCTCGAAAAACTCTACCTAACCGGGTGTTTAAAATAATTTTTCGTTGAGAGATGAGAGATCTTGAGATAGGAGGCATGAAAAACGGTGCAACCACTCTTACTACCTCTGTCACCTCCCCAATAATACACCCATAAAATTTCATGACCAAAGGACACTATGGCGCCCCCAAACAGGCCATCAACGTAAAAATATATAACTATGGTACTACGGTAACCATTGCAAATCGCCGTGTAACTATTTGAAATTCATATATTTAATAAAGTTAATCATTAACAGGTTAACTCACCATATAATCTCATGAAAACTTACAGTAAATTTTGGGGATTTCAAAGATATATTTTTCTAGAATTTTAATTATATGATTACATGATTATAAAATATTTAATCATGATTTACTTCTATTGACTTAATGATTTTCTACTTAGAGCATGCAGGAAGTAATGGCATCAAATGTATAAAAACATGGGGGATGATTAATCGGATTTGACTTGGGAGATTGCCTACCTTTCGACGATGCTTCGACAGATGAAAGAAGAAGAAGAAGTAGCAGAGGAAGAAGATAATAGGAGAGGAAGCTTTGTCTGCTTTCTCGTATGGCAACGGTAATAACAGCAACTACAGCCGCACAGGAAGAAGACGGAAGAAGGAGGGCGTCGGCCTTCACTCCGATCACATCAACGGATGTAGAGGGAAGGAGACGGACGTCTATGTAGCAGGAAGCAGGTACGAACAGCAAGTCTCCACGCACGTAGCAGCATGAACACGCCTTGCCTGTTCGCTGGTGAGGGGTTTATATAGAAGGGGGGCTGCTAGTGGGTTCGAGACCATACAAGGGAAGGCTTTAATGACGTTCTATGCGTTGCCAATTCTCTTTCTATTTTAACAGCCGCCTGCTGTGTTCGCAGTGAAAACCCTAAGCTTTTCCCCATCGAATGGGTTGGGTTGGCTTCAAAGGAAAGGATGCCCACATGTAATTGGGTTGGGCATTTTATCGTTAAAGTCTATTCCACGTTCGTAGCTTTAAAAGCTTTATAGATATATATATATATATATATATATATATATATGAGGTTTTGGGGTTGAGGGCCAACGTTATCATGGCCCATGAACATGAGGCCTCCAACATGTGTACGTGAGGTGTTTGGGCTCAGTATGTGAATTAAAGGAGAAGTTAATTGATGGGTGAACCTGTATGTATATGGGTTCTTATATGTGTTCAAATAATAAAAAGGTTTGCTTAGACTTTTGTTTGACCTTCTCATATAGGATTGTAAGGGTGTTGTTTATTGAGCCCATGTGTGTATATATATATATATATATATATCCTCAGCCCAAGCATGTTTATATATGCATCAAAGCCCATTAAATAATTATGTGACTTAGTTACCATATGCTTAACTAAATCATTTAGTAGGACTTCTTATTGTATATATATAAATATAAGGATCTCATTCCTTATTATTAGATCATTACCGATGGCTCGGGTATCAGAGTCGGGTTCGGTCCTATGAAAGTCTTTATATATTTGTATGTACACACACTAGTACACACACACACACACACGCACACACACACACACACACACATATATATATATATATATATATATATATATATATATATATATCTTAAATTGTATTTAATTTAAGCCTCGAATAGATAAAGGATATGTTCAATTTCTATTTCTTAATTATTTATTTATACCTTTATTGATGCCTATTTATTAACATTTAGGCCCATTAACCATTTTAGCTAATTACCACTTTTCCTTTATCAAAATTTTAATTTTTCATAATTTTCAACGACTAATATTTATAGTTATTTTTATTTATTTCCTATTTAAATTTCTGGGGTGCTACACCCTCCCCCACTTAAAAAAATTTGGTCCCCAAATTCAATTGATTTTCTTTCCAAAATTAGTAGGGTAAAATTTACTTTATCCAAAATATGTATTCTAACTAAGGTCACTGTATTCAATTCATGTAATCTTGGAGGAGATAGGGTCATAGAGTTACCTTCTGACGTCTGCGGTGTTTCTTCATTTAAGAGTGGACAATGGGCGATCTTATGATCTTTGCTTCCACAACGGATGCACTTTTCGAGTTTATACCAACACTCGTCTGGATTGTGCCTTCCCTTCTTGCAATGCTCACATTTCCCCTTGGCCGGAACAATTTGTCGATCATTATTCCGTGATTTCTTATTTTCATAGAATTTGTTGCCTCCATTAAATCTCTTCTTGTCGTTCATGTTTTCCTTGTTCTTGGATCCATTTGGTAAGTCCTTTTTGGCGGCCTTTCCTTTGATTCTTTCCATCATATCTATAGCATCTTCCAAGAGTTGAGCTTTTCTAACCATCTCCGTATATGTTTGAATTTCTAGTGGAGCTAGTTGAGGTATAAGTTCCACCTTCAAGCCATTCATAAATCTCTTTGCTCTCATTTTCTCAGTGCAAACCAAGTGTGGTGCATATCGGGACAATCTAGAAAACTTTGCTTCATACTCGGCGACTGACAGACTACGTTGCTTCAAAGCCGCAAATTCCATAGCCTTCTTCTCGTGAATTCTTTCTGAGAAATACTTCTCGTTAAAGAGTTCTAAAAACTCATCCCAAGAAACTTGATCGTTAGGCAAAATGGCTTCCACGGATCCCCACCATACTCGGGCATCCTTCTCTAATTGATAAGTTCCTAATAGTACCTTCTCTTCGTCGGTGCATTGCATCCCTTAAAGGTTCTCTCTATTTCTTGCACCCAATTTTCTACTTCATCCGGGTCAGTCGACCCACTAAACTTAGGGGGATTCATCTTTTGGAACTTCTGTTGTAAATCTCCGGCTCCATGCCGTGCTCCACCATGTGCAACTTGTTGCAAGGCTTGCGTTAAACCCTAGACAGTGCGTTGCATCTCTCTCCACTGAGCTCTCTCAGCAGCCATTCTAGCCTACAAGAATATGGTTTGGATTAATGATATTCATATCTTGGCAGGTTTCTAACGCGAATGTAACATATTTTATCATTTAACCCACAGCTCTACCCAAATCTCACGGGGTTCCTATAGGATAACAAACAAGGACGACTCAATCTAGGACTTGAACCTGATGACCTAGGGATTTAGAAAGCCTAGGCTCTGATACCACCTTTTATCACGCCCCGAACTAATAGCAGCGGAACGTGTTCGTTTGCTCAGAACGTGGCAGTTAAACAATCATGTCAATCAGAGCATAGTCATTTCCATAAAACATAATTTAGACAAATAATAAATTTCATTTCAAATATAAGTTCTTTACATATTCGGGCCCATAATAAATGAAAAGACTCAATAAAGAAAACTACAATGAGACATAAGACGCAAGATAACCAGACTAGACAGTTCATCTAGATGTCAGAGTTCTCTTCACTCTTGCCCTTGCCCATCATGTTCGGTCTCGCCATCACTAAGGTCATTACCTGAAAAATATTAGAAAACGCAGGGTGAGCGAACGCTCAGTAGGACTTAATATCTCATGCTCCAAGCTAGATTTAAGTCAATTACAGTTTAACATGCTCATGCATGTCATGCGAGATATAGAAATTGAGAACTATAATGATACGAGATAAATTCAAGAACTAGAAAAAATGAGTAAGCAAGATGCTAGATAAACTCATGAAGAGTAAGGACAATGATAATCAAGAGAGTATAGCAAGATCTTAACAAGTACTTTCTCAAGCTATGTCAAGAGCATTCATGAGAAAATATAACATTCATCTCTCTATGACGAACACTATCACGAGAGCTTCAAGGTATCCAGTATTATGAAGGATCTTCATGACAAGATAGCGAGTGCTATCAATGGGATAATTCAAGAACATTTATGATGATCGATATAAAAGTAGAACAATTACTTCTACAAGCACTATATAGTATTTCCCAAGACACTAAGGGAATATCACGATGATATGATAACCCCTCCAATAAGGCAATTCAAGATTTTTTCATGACGAACAATTAGTTGTAGAAAGGTGTACTATGATGGCAATTACTCCCGATCATCACTATCACGAGAGCGTTTGCACACCTAGCACTATATAGGATTGGCCAATGCACTAAGGGAAAAATCATGACGATATGACCACCCCTCATGGAAATAAGTTATAGACGACTATAGGTGGTGAATGCCAGCACCCAATCATCGTATATCGATAACGTTTGGACTTTGCCTCGCCCAATAGGGTCAGATCAGGACCCGTAGTATTTAAAATGTCATTTTAGTGGGACACATAGCCCCTGACATTTAGTCTAGACTAATTCCATATTAATGGCCAAGAATTTTAAGGATCAAGCATGTAAGAACATTAAGATAGATTTCATAGAACATAGAGTTCAAGGATAGAACATGTAATAAGGATGATATATCAATAAACCATATGAAAACCATGACATTCTGGAAATCTAGGTGATTAGGTACAACCAGCTCAGTCGGCCTTGAGGGAATCCAAGGCTGCGAGGAGACTTACGGAGGTCCCAATGACTAACTTGCCAGTCCGAAGGAACGGAATGTCCAACGGAGGGCTCGTATGTCACCGAGAGTTGAGGTATATAACGTGGACCAATCATGAAATAGGGACTCCATCTACGGACGTGAGATGAGAGTGCCAAAAGACCCAAGGTATGGGTCATAACCGGAACAAAACGGCGAGAACATGAATGCGTTAATTACAGAATTTATGTCCATCCACTTCTATAATTAACTATAATTAAATAAATTTATATTAATTGACGTCTGTGAGTAGTGTCATTTATTAATTAGCATCCACTTCGAGGGATGTTAATTCTATGATTTTTAACTTAATTTATTTAACAAGAATTCACGTCAATATCTATTTAATTGAATAATTTTAAAACATACATTCAAAGACACATTTATTTATATAAAATAATTTAGAGAAATAGAATATATGATAATTAGGAGAAAAATTCAAAGATTCCAAATATATAATTTTTATAATTTTCTGTTGCATATCTTAATAGATATGAATTTTCAAAGATATAGTTACAAATATATATATATATATATATATATATATATATATATATATATATATATATATATATATATATATATATATATATATATATATATATATATTAAAGATATGACAACATTGCAAAATGTCGTCAAAATGAATCAACGACATTCTCAATGTCGTCATTTTAAAAATATAAATTCTAACTTCTTCAAACCTCCGGTTCTTGACGTACACACGTCGGAATCACGCGTTCTATATATCGAAATGACGGGCTCGAAAAACTCTACCTAACCGGGTGTTCAAAATAATTTTTCGTTGAGAGATGGGAGATCTTGAGATATGAGGCACGAAAAACGGTGCAACCACTCTTACTATCTCGGTCACCTCCCCAATAATACACCCATAAAATTTCATAGCCAAAGGACACTATGGCGCCCCCAAACAGGCCATCAACGTAAAAATATATAACTATGGTACTACGGTAACCATTGCAAATCGCCGTGTAACTATTAGAAATTCATATATTTAATAAAGTTAATCATTAACAGGTTAACACACCATATAATCTCATGAAAACTTACAATAAATTTTGGGGATTTCAAAGATATATTTTTCTAGAATTTTAATTATATTATTACATGATTATAAAATATTTAATCATGATTTACTTCTATTGACTTAATGATTTTCTACTTAGAGCATGCAAGAAGTAATGGCATCAAACGTATAAAAACATGCGGGATGATTAATCGAATTTGACTTGGGAGATTGCCTACCTTTCGACGATGCTTCGACAGATGAAAGAAGAAGAAGTAGCAGAGGAAAAAGATAATAGGAGAGGAAGCTTTGTCTGCTTTCTCGTACGGCAACAGCAATAACAGCAACTACAGCCGCACAGGAAGAAGACGGAAGAAGGAGGGCGTCGGCCTTCGCTCCGATCACAACAACGGATGTAGAGGGAAGGCGACGGACGTCTATGTAGCAGGAAGCAGGTACGAACAGCAAGTCTCCACGCACGTAGCAGCATGAACACGCCTTGCCTGTTCACTGGTGAGGGGTTTATATAGAAGGGGGGCTGCTAGTGGGTTCGAGACCATACAAGGGAAGGGTTTAATTACGTTCTATGCGTTGCCAATTCTCTTTCTATTTTAACAGCCACCTGCTGTGTTCGCAGTGAAAACCCTAAGCTTTTCCCCAACGAATGGGTGGGGTTGGCTTCAAAGGAAAGGATGCCCACATGTAATTGGGTTGGGCATTTTATCGTTAAAGTCTATTCCACGTTCGTAGCTTTAAAAACTTTACAGATATATATATATATATATATATATATATATATATATATATGTGAGGTTTTGGGGTTGAGGGCCAACGTTATCATGGCCCATGAACATGAGGCCTCCAACATGTGTACGTGAGGTGTTTGGGCTCAGTATGTGAATTAAAGGAGAAGTTAATTTATGGGTGAACCTTTATGTATATGGGTTCTTATATGTGTTCAAATAATAAAAAGATTTGCTTATACTTTTATTTGACCTTCTCATATAGGATTGTAAGGGTGTTGTTTATTGAGCCCATGTGTATATATATATATATATATATATATCCTCAGCCCAAGCATGTTTATATATGCATCAAAACCCATTAAATAATTATGTGACTTAGTTACCATATGCTTAACTAAATCATTTAGTAGGACTTCTTATTGTATATATATAAATATAAGGATCTCATACCTTATTATTAGATCATTACCGATGGCTCGGGTATCAGAGTCGGGTTCGGTCCTATGAAAGACTTTATATATGTGTATGTACACACACACACACACACACACACACACACACACACACACACACACACACACACACACACACACACACACACACACACACACATATATATATATATATATCTTAATTAACATTTTAGCCCATTAACCATTTTAGCTAATTACCACTTTTCCTTTATAAAAATTTTAATTTTTCATAATTCTTCAACGACTAATATTTATAGTTATTTTCATTTATTTCCTATTTAAATTTTCGGGGTGCTACATGCTGGCTGTTGGGAGGGTGACGATCGGACACAATCGTCGGGCGCGGTCCGGCTATCGGAACGCGAGCTGGAAGCTGCAAGGATGTGTGTCCCTCCTCTACCTCTCCTGTAAGGATAGGAAAAAGGGCACCATGGCTTCAAGGCTGGTACTGGCTTCTCTTCAACAGAAAGAAGAAAGGCGGGAGACGTCCCACAAAGCGTGCCAACTTGTTTACGCACGTTCGCGCAGCGGCTCCCTATCCTGACCCAAAAGGGGGTGGTAGAGAGGCATGCGGGTTGTCGGTGACCGTGACCGTAGTGAGGGAAGGAATAAAGCAATAAAGGAAAATAAGGGAGTTTGATGTATCTCGGGATATTCTCCTTCATAGCCATATGCTTCTCACGGTGGCACCGGGCACTCTCCTTTTATGGATAGTCGACGGGGGTTGAATGGCACGAGAGATTTCTGGGAGTTGGTAGACGAAGACAACGATCTATGAGTGGTGTGGTGACTCACTCGGGACGAATGAGACTAGGTTGGCTGGAAGACAGGGTAGCTGGACTGGGTGCGGGCGTGCTAGTCGATTTCTCGACGATCACCTATGGAACCAAGAGTTGACTGGGGAAGCGTCGCCAGGACGTGGCATGTGGGCACGGAATCGGGTGGCACGTGGAGCAAAAGGGACCTTCCACGGGTACGAGTGTGCATGCGATTATGGGGATTCGTGTAGGGGACGTCTTTCCCCACTCGTCGAAAGCAACCAGTGTTTATTTACATCGGATTGAATCCGAACACCTTTGTTCCATGCTGAAGAAGAGCCTGGATAATTCTGAAGCCAAGGACGGGGACGGGATATACCCTACAGCTGGGGGACTAGTGGACTGAGACCCGGGAAAACGGGTTACACACTAGTTAATGGGGGTAAGAAACTGGGACCCGTGGTCTGGGTATGCACATGCAACTGGTTTCATGCTTTATAGGTGCCACATGGGCATTACAGAGGGGCCTAAAGGGCTGAGATACAATTGGTGCAAGCCGTGGGACAATTTCGACCCGTAGGTCAGTCCCCGGGTAGTTACAGGATAAAGCGGATTATCCGCGTGTTTTACAGAGGCTCTCCTCGGAGAGCTAGGGGCATGCCCGAATCGCCAAGGGAGGGCTAGACTAGATGGCAGGGGCGGACTCTGGCTGGCGCCTGAGGGAGGTCGGACACGGCTCGGAGTGAGCGGTCGGGTACGGATCCTAAAAGGGAGAGTATCGTCATGCTGGTGAAGCGGGGCCGGTCCCGGGAATGTTACTTCCGGGCCAGGGTCTGGCTAACTCGGGTCAGCGATCGGGACGGTCGGTGGCCGACTCATGGTGAGCGGCGGGCGCGCTGTCCCGTGGCGAGGGCAAGTTTGAAATCATGGTGCGGGCATTGTTATCATAACACCTTACACGCGGGCGGACCCGGGGCACTGGTGTGTTCGCTGTTGAGTCTCTCTGCATGATTTTGATGATAACAAAACCCCAAATTGAGTTTCTATCTCGGGTCATGTCAATGCAGTCAAATGCGGATTAAGTGTGCTTTCGTGTTGGTTTACGAACATCTTGTGTAAAGCTCCATTCTCAAATGGTTCAAAATTCCTAATTGAATAAACAGAATCAAAAAAAATCCCAAAATGCATGAAAAAGCTAAGGACATGAAGCCATTGTCATATGTATATGTTTCATTGGGCTATCACTTCATTATCGCAGGTTTTCACCAGTCCGGTCGACCAGCAGGCACAGAGCGGTCGACTAGTTTTTCCAGGGATTTCAAAACTACAGTTTTTACAGTAGCGGTCGACCGCCAGCAAGGATCGGTCGACCGGTTTTCCCAGCAACGAAATCTTCATCTCTTGTAAAATTCCGATCGATCGCCCCTCCATTTCCGGTCGACCGCCAGCCTCGAAAGCCCTCATTGTGACTTTGTATTCTCAACGTGGGAAGCCCCTTTTCTTGGATTTGTTTAATCCCAAAGCCATCAAGCCTTCCATGATTTGTGGATCTAGTTTCTGACTTGTCTCTTGACCATTCAAGAGTTATAAAAACCTCTCTTTGGGGCAAGAAACCCTAAGGATCTAAAAAAGCTCAAGGAGGCTATCAAGGGGAGAGAAGGGTGCTGCTACTATAGCCGTAAATAGTGATCCGTCCAGAAGTTCTTCATCAAACCTCAAGCCTTTCAAGATTTATTAGAAGCCAATCAACTGGGAATCAAGTGGAGAAGCAAGCTTCATTAAGAATCTACATCATCTACTCAGGGGGAGCCTAAATCAAGAGTTTTCTCAACTGTGTTTCATTTGTCTTTGTGTTTTGAGCTTCAAGTTTTGTTCTTTGTAATCTGCAAACATCTGTGTGTGTGTGTGGATTGATTCAGATCTGTGATCGTATGGATTGTATTGTTCAGATCCGTGTGTGTGCATGGATCTTCTTAGATCTACGTGTGTGTGTGTGGATCTATCCAGATCCGGTTGTACAAGTGTACAGAGTGTTGCATCTGTCGCATCGTGTATGTGTGTATGTTGTTGATCCGGTCATCGGATCATGTTGGAGCTCGTCTCCGTGTGTGTGTCGGGGTGCGTCCCCATGTGTGTGTGTGTGCAGGCGTCGCCCTGCGTGTGTGGTTGCAGTGTATCTCCGTGTTGGGGATTCATCCCCATGCTAGTTTACAGTAGTGAAGCCTCACTGGGTTTTGGTGAGAGGTGGACGTAGGTTGCCATCGTTGCATCCGAACCACCTTAAAAATCGTCGTGCATTGTGGTTTGATTTGTGTGGTTTGGATCATTTCTTTTACCTCCATTCTATGTAATCGTACGTATATATTGTTTCCTTCATATTGTATTCCTCGGATCTAGCATAATTAGTTATCTTGTGTGACATATTTTGATAGATCCAACTCTTGTGTCGCTAGTTCATTACATCTGTTTTAAATCGAATAAAAATTTGCTAAAAGTTGTTTTCACCCAATTCACCCCCCTCTTGGGTGTCATTGATCGCGGGACTTCAATTAGTATCAGAGTTAAGGCTCGATTTTTCATAGATTTAACAATCTAGAGAGATCCAGATCAATGACTACCAAAATGTACATCTTGAATTCTCCACCGGTGTTTAATGGTTTGAACTTTGATTTATGATTAGGAAGAATGTGCAGTCTAGTCAACTCATACGATCCTAACCTATGGAAGCTTATTTATTTCACATGGTCCTTATGAGTTTCCAAAAGATAAATATGTCTGGACTGCAGATTATTAGTTCAAACATGATCAAAACTGCTTGGTTTTAAGTTTATTCACTGCCGCAGTTAATGCTAATAGTTTTCTTTTTGTCTCCCGTTGTAGTTCCGCATAGGACATATTGGATGGCTTAGCCGGCTTCCAGGAAGAGCATGAAGACAAATATCTTATGGCAGGCACGAGTGATCACGGCTGTGATCAGTAGAATGGATCACCCTTGGAGGTAAATTTAGATTCTGAAAATATATCTCTTGATGATCTATTGGTTGCATACGATGAGCTTGCAAATAAATATAAGAAGCTAAAATCTGAAAACAAAAAATTGAAAAAGAATGATGAACAAAATAACTGTGATTCCTCCTGTAAAAAATACTCACATTTAGAGGAATTGATTGAGGCTCATGTCTTCGACATTGAATTTCACAAAGATCAAATTTCCTCCTTGAGAAATGAAAATAAAGAGCTGAGAGAGAAAATAAGTTCAATGGACAATGGTCAAAATGGACTTGTTCATGATAAAAAGCTTGAAAAAGAAAATGAGAAACTGAAGGAATTGAACACGGCCATTTCTGAAAGATTGATGATTCTATAAATAGGAAAGTTTGTGGCTGAAAGTGAATATGAAAATGTGGATGGTCTACAACAGGAAGTAGACAGCCTCAAGACCACTAATGCATTGTTGAATGTCAGGCTTGCTAGTTATGAAGAAGAATTTGTCAGTGCAGAATTGCACATTTCATCTCTTCAATCTGAAATCCAGGACTTGAATAATTCGTTGTCCAAGTTTGTGGATGGACAAAATAATGTGGATAAACTTTTGGGCATGAAAGTTAATTTTCAAAGGGAAGGGCTTGGCCACAATCCTGTAAAAAAGAAGTCTTTTGTGAATAAGGTTTATACCTCTTTTGTTCATAGTTCAAATATATCCAATACCTCTACTTCATCCCCAAAGCAGTCTTTTGTCCAAGTGATTCAAAAAGAAACTAAAAATCAAAAAGTCATTTTGCATCAGAAATCTAAAAATGTTGCTAGCATCACTATGGATGTTAAACATACTTCTGCCATACACACACATCCACCCAGAAAGAAAATCTCATGTTTTTATTGTAGAAGACACAGACATGTCATGCATGATTATTTTACAATGAAGAATGATGATTTAGAAGTATGCAGGATAAGAATGAATAATGGAAAAGGTAAGGGTAGGTCGATGCATCCCAAGGCTGAACAACACTACCAACCTATGGTGTCAACACATCCTATGTTCTGGACCCATTACCCTTATCCAAATCCTAGGGCAAGTCGACCTAGGATCTCCAATGTGTTCAACGCACCACCTGTATATTGGGAACAATATCGGAACAAAAAGTCACATGCTTCAAATAATCTTCATGCTTTCAAGTATTCAAAGTTATGTTGTCATTACTGTGGCAAATCAGGGCATAACATGCATGATTGTTTTCTGAAGAAAAATAATGATTTCAATGTTGTCAAGAAGTGGAAGCATGCTAACCCACAAAGACCCAAGATGGTTTGGGTACCAAAGAATGCAAATTGAGAAATCAGTTTTGCAGGTGTGCCATGAGAATATGAAGTGTGAAATACGTTTTCAGTTAAGAAGGTAAGGTACACGGGTCAAGCGGCATAAGTCAGGTTAAAAGAAAAACCAAAAACTGAAATCTGAATGCTAAGGTGATATTCATCTCACTTCTCTAAAAAAGGTGTTATGTCTTATTTTACTTTGTGCTAAATAGTTATGTGATCATGCATATGTCTGTGTGCTGAATGGTTATGTGATCATGCATATGTCTATACATGCATTCTATCCGCAGTCTGTTGCATATCTCTGTGTATATCACTTGTTGCATAGCATATTGTTGAAGAAGAGTTTGGAAACCTTCAGATTAACCTTCACTGCATGCATTGAGTTTGTCATATGCCGTCACATTCTGTCATGCAAAAGCTGAACATGGTGAATTCATGTCATAATGTATTACAATCCTCCTGCCTTCATCACATCCATGACTACATAGTATATCAAATGGTGACATGTGGAAGGGTAGGTTAAGCTTGTCTGAAAACTTTCACCACACGTGAGGTGATCTTTGGATCTAAGTTCTCCGCCCGGTACTATGAGTCAGTTACTTAAAGACTGCATATGGCATTATAATTTTACTGAACATCTCACAGTCATACACACATTGAGGGGGAGTCACCAGATTCGTCATATCAACTTAGTATTTAGGTTCACACCTGAGTTATTCTTTAAGTCTAAAGTTCTTAAGGTCACTGGTTACTAAGGAAAGTCTTCATGTAATTGTTGTTAATTCTGAATCAAAATTAACAAATTAAATTATTTCAACTTTGGATGCATATCACAATCTCAAGAATCCAAAGTAATGTTGGGTCAGCTATGACTACGTTTAAATCAACTGAAGGAGTATCCTGCAAGGATAAAGATGAGAGGATGCTTTTTACAAAACAACCTCCAGGATCGACTTAACGCCCACAACATGTGTAGAAGCTGCAGGAAGTCTTGTAAGGATTGAAGCAAGTACCTAAGGCATAGAATATGGCATGAAAGAAGCAAAGCCAATGTCAGAAGCAAAGCTAATGTCAACTACGATGACCACAACCATGAAGTTAGACAAAGATAAAAAGGGAGTGACTTGAGGGCAATGCAGAAATTGAGAAAAATAAGGGATTCTTAAGGCCAAGGTAAGAAAACTCAGGGGACTCTCAAGGCCAAGGTAAGAAAACAAAAATCTGAAATACTAACCTTCGTGAGGTTGGTGATTTTGGTGCTTGAAGGCCTACGGTATTATCTTTTGAACTAAGGTAATTCAATCTCTTACTATGGAAGTGAAATTTCATGCATTAATCTATGGGACTTTGTGATGTTATTTTGATGACAGGTATTGTTTCTACATACCTGAAATGATTGCTCCTCCATTCTGCTGTGATTAACTTGCTTACTAGTTGAATGAAATTGACAGTCTTGAAGACTATGTGGCCTATTGAACATCCTTCAATCTGATTGCTTGAGCACATTTGAGCTTAATTGTGTATATGGTATATCAAATACTGAGTAGTGAAAAAGTGGATTATGTTCACCTGAAAACTCTCACTATGCATGAGTTGATCGTTGGACCAAAGTTCTTCGCCTTGTACCAGAACTTGAAGAAATTGAATGATTGGCTTTAAATGAATCTTCTGATGCTATTCTATGCTCCTTTGTTAGCTAGTCCCATGTCATAAGAGAACACACTGTAATTTTCACTGAATTTTTCTGAAATTCATGTATTTGTCAAGGGGGAGTCTTGCTAGCTAAACAACTTGAAATGAATGTTGTTTCATCTTCTATTGACTGAGTGATCTCCGATTGTAACTTGCAACATGCTTATGATGATTTGCTTCAAATTTTTTTAAATTGATCCTAATAATGTGAAAAGTTCTGCAATGGAAATGTCAATTCTTAAATGACTTGTGAATGTCTTCAAACTTTTGAAAAGTGACTAAAAATCTGCTCTTGAACAATTTCTGAAAATAAATGGATTGCATGACTGCTTCAAATGATTTCTGCTCTCTTGTATATAAAGCTCATGTGGTGAAAAAAAGTCCCATGCTCATCTTTCAAATCTGAGTGTTTTCTTGTAAGTTCTGTCATAATGCATATTGCACTGCATTTTCATATAGGTGATAAGTTGCATGCATTAGAATTCATGCATTAAGTGCATTTAGATCATCCAAATGAAAATTTGAAAACTTGTAATTTGCATCAATGCTACGTCTTGCACTTTGCATTGCATTTAGGTCATTCAAATAAAAATATGAAATTTTGCATTCATAATGCATTTTGAATTTTACAATGCACATTGCATATCTTCCAAATTGTGTGCTTGCATGCTATTATATGCTATTCACCCCCATCCTTAGAATTTCTAAGGCCCAATACTCCTTGACAAATAAATGAGGACCAGTAACCTGGGGATTCTAGGCGTCACTGAGGGGGAGTTTCGGAAAAACTCTTATATCAATACATGTCAGAAGCCATATCATTCCATCTCTTCCCAAAGAGAAAAATAAAAAATAAAAAAAATAAAAAAGAAGGGAAAGGATGAGAATACAGGCCAGTAAGACAAATGGAGCTCAACATCTATCAAAGGAGGCTTAGTGGAGTTTCACACTCATTTTTTTGGGGTTTGAAGGGGCAAATCGACCTGTCCGGTCGACCGCCGCCCCCAGTCTGGTCGACCGTTTGCGGCGAACCGGCCGGTCGGCCCTCGGCCGAACCCTATTTTAAGAGGGTTCATCCCTCCTCTTTCTCATTCTATTCCACCCACTCTCTCTCCCACATATCATCCTAACCCTAGAACATCATTTCCCCCCTTCTCCAAGCCCTAAAACCTTATCCCTTGTCCATCCGCACATCATCCGGTGGATTCGTCACGGTTTCGGGACGACTTCTCCGCGGTCGTTCATGGGATCGTGAGGCTCTTCCTCCATTTCCAGAGTGTGGAGAAGGTCACATCTAGCCTTCCGAGTGTCCTTTGGACCATCTTCCTCCCAGGGTCGAGATCGTTCTCTTCAAGGGTTTACTAGACTAAGATGCCGCCTAGAAGAAGTTCGCGGCGTCCTCCTCAAGGGGAATCTGGCGCTCGGAGACGTGAGGCTCCGGTTCCTCCACCACGGTAGGCTCCAGCACCTCATCGTGCACCTCGGTTGCCTCCAAGGCCTATCATTGACCCTCGTCTTGTCGATTTTAATGAGGTGAATGAAATCCTGCCCGACATCTGTGTAGTTTTTGAGATTCAACCGGGTTGGACCGATTTCGTCACCAAATATCCCAGATATTATCTATATCTAGTGCAACAGTTTTATGGATATTTGGTTGAAAGAAATGAAGAGTTGTATACGGTGGTTTAGGGTATTGAGCTTCACATAACTCCGAAATTGTTTGAACGTGCTTTAGGAGTTTTCGCTAGGGGTGCCAATATGAATTTTGGCCATGGTGAAGCTGAGGCCACTTTCACAGTCATGACGAGTTGTGATTATGTTCGTGGTGTGAGTGATCTAATTGAATTGAATGTAAATCATTTTTCTCCACTGCAATGAGTTCTCCACCACATGTTTACCTCACTCATTTATCCAAAAAGTGGAAGCAGAAATGAAGTGACTGGGGTTCACCAATTTCTCTTTTATCATGTTATGAATGGCAATTTAGTCAATATGGGTTGGCTAATGACAACCTTGATAGGTTTATGCCGTACTCAGTTAAGGAGATCCCTGCCTTATGCCTCCCAGTTGACTGGAGTATTCATCTATGTTGGGATCCATTTAGGTGTTGAACAGTTCATTCAAGTCAGACAGGATGATATTTACAATTCCCACAAGATTTTCTCCGATATGGGGTACTATTGGGGTCCGAATGGTGAGCTCCATCGTGATGTACCCACCTATGGGGATGAATTAGCAAGTGAAGAATAGCAGGAAGAACAGAAAGATCAAGGGGAAGCACCTGCACCAGTTCAGGCCGAGGAGCATCCTCCTCCACCCTCATCTCCTCATATGGATCCCGCGGTGCCTTCACCACCACAGTTTCACCACAGGGACTCCTCAGCTTAGGGTGCTGGACATCCTCCTTCGAGGGTGTTGTACCCGGACAATTTCCCCAGCAAAATCCCAAGAAATAAGGGTTCAGGAATTTTTCCGAACACCTTTAAGGCATGAGCTACCCGGCCATCCCTACAACTCCTGGGACCTCACCAAGGGCCCTAACCAGTTTGCCGTGACATGCGGCTACACGGACGACTAACCGGGACCAATCCCGGCTACACAACTACGGGCTTTGTCCATACTCTACATGGCCGCCCGGGCCAACCCGGGGACGCTCCGACTTCGAGCCACGCCACGTGGCAGCCAGTGAAAGGGCCGAGGGCCCACTCCGAGACACTTACTTCTAACCCTTCAAGGTCAAAGAGAGACCTAATTAGGCCAACCACAAGCTTTGGAGGCCCGCCGCATGCATATACGGCTCACATGTGTGTGTTTAACATTTTTTCAGACACCTTGTGGGCGCGTATATTCCAGCCCTTCTACACCAAACCACAGGCCACCCCGTGGTCCCAGCACACTAATTGGGTTCTACAACGACCCCCCAGTAAGTCGGGGCCACACCCGACCCTCAGACACGTGGCAATGAGCCACTTAACCTTAGCTCTCGGGCCAACCCGAGGCTACTCTGCCAACCCGCCGTACAACACGGCACACATCACGAGGCCAGGTCCATGTGCCCAAGGTGCCTCCTCTCAGCCCCCACAAGCTCATACTCTCAGCCCAAGGCCCATTCCAAGGCCTCTCACCTAGTTACCCAGGTCGTTCGGCAACCCGGGGTGCGTCGGGCATTCACCCGAGCACCTTACGAGCGACAACTATGACTTTAGAACAATAGCCCCCACGGGCTAATCCCGGCGTCTCAAGACCTTGTATACTTCAAAGGACACTCCCAGACAACGATAGAAGACCCCCGGGGGCCATCCCTCGGGGTTGCGGCCCACCCGGGAGGGAGCTCGCCCCGGGCCGTGGCCGCACCCCGGGGAGGGCGAACCCCCTTGGGGGACGCACCCTCCTCCCAGCCCAACGGCCCCACTGCCATCCTCAAGTCTCAATCTCCCACAGTTCAGTACAAGATCCGTCGTACCCGTGCGTGGAAGGATCCGACAACAAGGAACTCACCGACGGGAGCTCAGGGTCGTGCGAGTCTAACGTCAACACTCGCGTTCCTCCTACACATGTGGCCGACCAACCAGTATCCTTTTAGTATCCTTTTGTCATTCTCTTCTTAGCCAAATTAGGACAACAATTAATAAAAATCTAGATTTTATAGAGGGTGGGGCCGCCCCTCTCTCTCTCTCTACACTCTAGCCCGCCTAAACCCCCCCTGGGGAGGGGTTTAGGCGGACTAGCCTGACCCCTCAGGCTGGTCGCCTAAACCCTCATAAAAAAAAGATTTTTGAAAAGAAAAAAAGGCACCCAGCCAGCCCACCTAAACCCCCCCTGGGGGAGGGTTTATGCGGACCAGCCTGACCCCTCAGGCTGGTCCGCCTAAACCCCACCCAAAAATAAAAAAAAAATTTAAGCAAAAAAAAACCCTCCCAAGAGGGGTTTAGGCGGACCAGATCAGCCCATGGGGTTGGTCCACCTAAAACCCCCCTGGGGGAGGGGTTTAGGTGGACCAAACCAGCCCCTTGGGCTGGTCCGCCTAAACCTCCCTCCCCCACTCCGTAAAACATAATAAAAAATAACAATAAAATAATAATAATAATATTTTTTGAGAGGTTTACCCGGACCAAGTTGAACCCTCAACTTGGTCCACCTAAACACTACCCCCCACCCTTTCAACTTCCTATAAATTCCCCCCTTAGAAGCTCAAGGGGTAGGGACAATTGAACGCATGTACAAGCAGACTCTCGGACAGACAGACAAACACCACCCGACCTAATTGCCGCACCCTCGGATTCCCGAGGCTTTCGGAAAGGGTCGGGAATGCCAGAAGATAAGTGCGCGCGCGGTTGGCTTGCTAGTCGGCTCACACACATCGAGGGTATGCCACGTGTACTTCCCTCACGCGGCGTTTAGCCGTCTCACACAAGTGCATCCTCGTCGGATGTAAGGTGATTATGTCAATGGCGAGTACACCCGCATCCCGAGTCCGCCTGTATACGCCAACTTACAGTGATGAAATGCACTTCATGATGCCGCGCCAAATTTTGACACATAATCGTGTGCCTACTGCTCACCCCCCAGCCGACCATTGGCCACTCAGATTAACAACTCGACTCTAGTCGGACCTCTGGCCCGGGAATCATAGTCCCGGGGCCGACCTCGACTTCCCAGCATGATGACACTCGCCGTCTGAGACCCGAGCCCGACTGCTCACCTCGAGCCGTGTCCGACCTTCACCAGACGCCAGTCCATGTCCGCCCCCGCCACCAAGGCAGTCGGGCTCGCATCGATTCCTTTGCAAAAGAGTTTCTGTAAAACACGCGGATATCCACTTTATTACGCAACGACCCAGGGACCGACCCACGTGTCAGAGTTGTCCCGCGGCTAGCGCTAGTTGTTCTTTGGCCCCATTAGGCCATTTGTAAAGCCCACGTGGGCTCTCATATAGCATAAAACCAATTGAATACAAGCGCCCGCATTCAGGTCCTCAGCTTTCTACCTACACCACTCGGCATGCGTGCCTAACACCTTGACTCCAGTAAACACCCCTCAGTCGAAAGTGCACCCACAGCTGCAGAATGCTCCCGGCCCTCTATCCACAGCTTCAAATATATATATACATGCTTCTCTTCAGCATGGAACGAAGGTGTTCGGATTCAATTCGTTGTAAATAAACACCGGTTGCTTGCGGCTGGTGGGGAAAGACGTCAAGTACACGATTCCCATAATCGCCTGCGCACTCGCACCCGTAGAACCCCTTCTCTCCACGTGTCGCCTGATATCTCTAGCCCACGTGCTGCGTCCTGGTGACGCTTCCCCGGTCAACCCTTGGTTTCATAGGTGATCGTCAAGAAATCGACTGGCACGCCCGCACCCTGTCTAGCTAACCCATACCCTTACATTTCCGTGCCATTCGACCCTTTTCGACTTTTCGTAAGAGGAGAGTGCCCGGTACTACCGTGAGAGGCATGCAACCGTAAGGAGGATACCCGAGATACATTAAACTCCCGTATTTTCCTTCCCCCGTTGTATCCCTTCCTTCACCCGGTCATCGGCATAAAAAAAACCCCGCAACAGAGAGGATGGCACCCCCGGTGGGACGTCTCCCGCCTTACTTCTTTTTGCTGAAGAAAAGCCTATGCCAGCCCTGAAACCCTGGTGCCCTTTCCCTATCCTTGCAGGAGAGGCAGAGGAGGGTAAAACTCGCGCGCGCATTCTCTAGCAGCTTCCGGTTCACGTTCTGACTGTCGGACCGCGCTCGATGACTGTCAGCAATCGTCGCCTCCGCAGCACTCAGCGCTCCAGCAACCATGGCTGCCGTCACTTACGGTCCCAATGTCATTTCTACCCATGCCTGGGTGGGCTTCTTGGTGACGCCGATTGCTTTCGGCAGCTTTGCCCCCGTCATCGGATCGCCCTACTTTTTGGGCGTCATCCCTGTGGCTGCTGCTCAGCCAATCCCAGTTTCTCCATCGGCTCCCGTGGCCGATGGGCCACGCGCGCCTCCAGCATCGGTGGCTCACCTGAGCACCAGGCTCAGGCCGCCACCACTGGCCCCTGCAGGGCCCTCAGATCATTACCGGCCCGGGTAAGCGTTAGCTCCCGAGGCCAGCCTCGTCTGATCTCCGGCACGGGCCTCGCGCCCCGGATTTCGGTCGCTACCCCAGCACTTCTCTCGGGCCTTCAACCCCGAGGCCAGCTTCATCCGGCACCCAACATGGGCTCTCAGCCCAGGGTTCGCGGCTCCCCAGCACTTTCCTCGGGCCTTCAACCCTGAGGCCAGCTTCAGCCGGCACCCAACACGGGCACTCAGCCCCGGGTTCGCTTCTCCCCAGCACTTCCCTCAAACCTTCAACCTCGAGGCCGGCTTCAGCCGGGACCCAACACGGTTCGCGGCTCCTTAGCACTTCCCTCGGGCCTTCAACTCCGAGGCCGACTTCAGTCGGCACCCAATAGGGGCACTATGCCCCGGGTTCGCGGCTCTCCGGCGTTCCACTCAGAATCCCAGGTCCGAGCTCCAGTTGAACCGGCTCTCCCCGCGGGTCTTCTACCCCCAGGTTCCTCAGCACCCTCCTCGGGCCTTCCTACCCGAGCCCGGACTACGCCGGCACTTACTGCGAGTCCTCGACCCAGGGGCGTCGGCACCTCACAGTTTCAACGGCATCGTCCCCCGGTGCGAGAGCATCATCTCGAGCATCGGCAACGCTTCTCTTGGCGTGGGCCTGGGCTTACACTCCAGTCGCCCGGTTGTCGACTCCCAAGGTGGGCCTCGTACACGAGAGGCCGGCCTTTGTACCTTCCACTGGTAGCTCTGCACCGCCATCCACTGTGGGTCGGGTCTTCTTGATCTACCATCTCGGGGCGGAGTCTTCCTCGACTCCCTAGAAGAAGCGTCACCATGGCCGTAAGGGCAGATGGCTCACCGCTGTAATTAGCAACTCCGGCAAGACCATTCTCGTCGGTGATTTATGGATTCACCTCGATGGGGGTGAACCCATCAGACCTCAGGAAAAGGCCATTCCTACCATTCCCACCTCCAACTGCTTCAACCTCTTGCGATAGACGAGAGAGGATAAGGCAAAGTTCAAAGGAGCGGGCACCTCGGTGGTAGTCCAGGGGCATCCCCATCTGCCCCACTCCCAAGCTCCTAAGACGACCCGTTAGAATAGTGGCGACAAAGGAGACCAGCAATCCAACTTGAGGAGAATCTAGGTCACCCCAGAGGAAGCTCAAGCCGTTCGAAGGGCGCATATTAGAAACCCCATGCGAGCACTCAAACGCGGCATCAGGCAGGATGCAACTGGCCCCACAGTAGCATCGTCTGATGACACCCAGTCATCTAATGCCCCCTACACAAGCAAGCGGAGGCAAAGGCGACCTCGCTCCCAGGCCCTCTAGTAGCCTGTCCCGGACTCTCTTCCAACCGATATCGGGAGTGAGCCCCCTCTACAACGCACCTCGATCTTTGACAGACTAGGGGCACATGTTCACCCCGAGCGGCACCCGCGCAGTAAGCGGACGGCCCGGCTCATCAACCACGCGGTTCGAGTGTTCGCATGCTACACCACAGGACACCAGCCGGACACCCAGCCTGATTACCTGAATCAGCCCTTGTCCCACTTCAGGAGGCCGTGCCATCAGGTGCCACCTCCTCCCCCAATTGGTCACATCGGCACTTCTATCGGACCGCAGTTGTCGGAATGCGCGAAAGAGGTCCCGACTGAAGACCGTGACCTTCCTATCAATGCGGAGCCGGTCAACAATGACCCTCCTGCGAATGAGGCTCGAGAAGTGACCCTCGACACTCTCATGAAGGAGAACCAGCATCTAAAGGCCCTCCTACAATACCTCCTCCAGAAATGGGACCTTCATCCTCACCAACCTGCTAGGCCCCAGGCCGAGGCACTGGCACCGCCAGCAGTCCGTGATGCTGCCAACACCTCAGCGGCGATCGCCCGAACTCTGTTGGCAACTGGGTTTGGCATACCTCCCGTTGAGGCCCAGCCACGAGCCTCCAATACGCCAGTGCCAGAAAATCTCCTGGCGCAACGCCAGATGATCGAGCATATTGTCGAGACAAAGCTCGCCCAGTATGCTGAAGGGGTTGTCACAGTAGACCTCTACAGTGTGCCCTACCCGCTTCACCACCAGCTGAAAAAGCTTCCCCCAGAGTACGCCAAGCCCCCGAAGCTATAAAAGTTCGATGGGCAGGGGTCTCCACATGAACACCTGGCCTACTATGTTACGGCCATGGGCGAGTTAGCGTTGGATGAGTCATACCTCCTTCGCTACTTCACCACTTTGCTTACGGGAACGGCCTTCCAATGGTACTCCCACCTGAAGCCCAACTCAGAGATCGACTGGGCGGATCTCAAAAAGAAGTTCCTCGACCGCTTTCAAACGGTCGAGCGAAAGATTTCCCTAGCTGAACTCTATTCTCTTGGGCAAAAAAAGGGCGAGAGCATCCTTGACTTCATCAAAAAGTGGCGAGACCTCAGCATGGACGCCATTACTATATGCTGTCGAGGCTCGGCGGCTGAGGTCAGCGAGAAGCTCCTCGGCACCAACATCACAGGCTTCGACCAACTCAATTCGACTGTCACCGAAATAGAGATGTTCTTCGCCGACAACCCGAGCTATACTGCAATAAAGGGTAAGCAAATGCAAGAACGTCAGTCCGGTAAGGAGGTGAATATCATAGAGTTCACCCCTGCCGTTAAAGCCAATAAGAAGGCCGAATCCAGCGGCTCTGAAAAAAACCCAACGGACAAGCCAGCCATTCCCTCCTTCTCGGAACGCATGAAGACACCCTTCTCCTTCAAGAAGGAACATATGAAGATGCTCTTCGACCTCTGTATGGCCCAGAAAATTGATGAGCTGTCAGAAATCCGCAAGCCGGACGAGGCCCTAAAGACCGATGATCCCAGCTATTGCTCGTATCATCGCATGTTGGGTCACTCAATTGAAGATTGCTATGTCTTCAAGACTCAGGCGCAGAAGCTGATCCGAGACGGCCTTGTGAAAATGAAGAGCGGTCTCGTCGATCTTCCGCAACCACATACGTGGACTAGGCCAGCTAAGGCAACATGTGTGGTCCACTACTCAGCTAATGTCATCCACATGATGGCCGCTTTCTCTCTTTCCGACGTCGAAAGAGAGGAGCCCAGTACTAGTCAAGGTGAACCTTCGCTCTGGTATCCGGGGTGGAGGCCCTGGCATGATCACAGACCCCTCTCCTTCCCTAGGGAGAGAACCTGGCAACTCTTTGAAATCCTCGTCGAGAGGGGGCAAATCATGTCCCGCGACTCGCCGGCAGAATACACCCATTGGGACCGTAGTCACTCCCAATACTGCCCCTTCCACGCTAGAATCTGTCACCCGATTGAGTCATGTGAGGAAGTTCAACACCTCATCTAGGAACAGATCCAGTGGGAGCAGATCGATGCGGAGGGGACCTCCATGTCACTCGTCAAGCTGCGGCAAGCTGTCGAAGAAACCCTGAGCATCGCCAGGGATGCGCCAGAGCGGCCAGACTCCCCTTAAGAAAGTGGGCACGGATCGCCTTACCAGCTTCCCCCAGAATGGCTCGAGTTCCGGGCTGACAACCAAGAAGCGCTCGAGCGATTGCGAAGGCATAGAGAGCTGGATACCGGTCAAGAGACAGAGTCGACTAACTTCTCGATCAACGTCATTCATTCTCTTGCTTCTCCGGCCCCTGCGGGTTCCCAGACATCAACATCCGGCCAGCCAACCCCTGCTACTCCGGCTGTGTGGTGGCGGTCCTAGCGGGAACTAGAATCTCTCCCTTTCCCTGAAGAAGACATCGCCAGGCTCTTCTAGGTCCTTATCGGGCGAGAGGATGTTCTGGTGGGTGAGACAACGACGGGCTCCTCAGCTCTCTCTCGTCCTTCCCTTATCCTATCTCCGTCTCCGGTGTCCATGGATAGGAAGGGAAAGCAAAAGCAGGGTGAGGTCCCGGCCCAGCCTTGCCACGCTCCCTCAGCTGATGGGCCGTCGGGTCCTCTCTGCCTGCCCTTTAACACACTCCGAAGTATGAAGAAGATATCTTCGGAGCCTTCAACGGCTTCAATTCAAGCGGTGGGCCCACCGCCATAAGGCTTAACCGGTCCACAGAGTCGGGGTAACTGTGCAGAGCAACAACATCCTGTGGCACTGTCAGTTGTCGCTAGGCCCGGCCCTTAGCATGATCACAAGGGCAAGGCTAAGGAGCATGACAACAAGCATATCCCCCGGTCCGCTTCTTAACAAAAGCTGTCACCACCGTAGTTAAGGCATCAAACCGTGCATACGTCTTCGGACGCCAGCACCAGTCAACCTACTCTTCGTAGGCTCTCGTTGCCACCGTGGGTAAGGCACCAAACCACGCACACGTCTTCGGATGCCAGTCCCGGTATTCTGGCATGCCAGGAATTGCCGCTCGAGGTAATCGAGCAGGCGATCAACGCCACCTTTCAGATACAACAAGCGGAAGGTGCCTAGATCAAAATTCGGGCGAAGAATAGTTGTTGACCTTGCCCCACCAAGGCACTACCTCGGGGACACCCTCCTCGGAACTTATCAACTCCGGCCCGAGCACCTCTCCCTCCTACTCCCTTGGAAACCGCTATCACCAAGAGACAAGAGAAAAATAGGAGAAAGAACCTCAGGAGGCTGCTCAAGAAACAAGCTGAACAAGCTACCACCCTACAATCCCCGGCCGAGCCGACGCCTCTCTAGTGGCTCTAGCAGCTCATTGATGACCTAGAGGAATACATTCCTCCTCGTCCTACTAGCGCTCTCCCACTCGACAGCCATATCCCATGGGAAGAAATACAGAAACGAGTCCGTCTCAGAAATTGGGTCCAAGAGATGATCCAAAAGCTCAAGAACGGTGAGAGGCTCCTGATCCCAGATAAGCTCTCCTTGTGTTACAAAGACAAGGAGATCACAACAGAGCAGCTAGAAGATATGCTTCAAGGCTGCACCTGCAACATGGTGGCCATCCCACCTCCTAACAATATCAACTCTCCTCGACGAGGCGAGCCAGTGGCCTCCCGAACCAGACAGAGAGCCACTGCCCCGCTTGGGCTACAACTAGTGCCAGAACACACAGGCCGCAGCCGAGGTCGTGGCCGGGGACGCGGTAGAGGCAGCGGGAGAACTCCTGAGTTGCCCCTCCCTCCGTCCACCTTTGACCTAGAGCGAATCATCCTTATTCGAGGGGAGGAACCTGCCCCCATTCCGAAGGTAGAAATTTGGAAGGGACCTGGCATCTTCGACCCTGCCCCTATCGAAGAGGTTCCCGCTGACCTCCCGGTCTCTGCACTAGCTCAGGCTGCTTCTGCAGAACAAGCAGGACCATCCGGCAAGGACGGGCCAGCCCGCCAATCACCCCCAGAAGAGCCATCATTGGCACCCTTATTCCAGGAGGCCACCAGCGATCAAGGTCAGCCTGACCCCAACGATAAAGGCAAAGCAGTGCAACTTCCTGAGGGAGAGAGGCAAGATAGCTACCAGAAAGCTCAGCCCGACATACTACCTCTTTGGAGGATGCTCGAGCCTGAGCCGACCGGAAGGTCCTCCACTAGATGAAGCGCTTCCCTGCCAGCATTACCATTTGGGAAGCCATCGCTAGGAGTAAAGAGCTGAGAGAAACTCTCATCAAAATACTCCAGGAGCGAGAAGCTTACTAGGCGCATGTCGCGGAAATGAAGACAGTGACTTATGAAGCCTTTGTAACCACCGTCTCCTTCACGGAGAAAGACATGTTGTTATCCCCTCCATGCCACAACCGTCCTCTCTACATGAAGGGAATAGTCAATGGGCGTGATGTGAACCGGATCCTTGTGGATGCTGGTGCTGCCATTAACATCATGCCGCTCAAAACATTCAAGACTTTATATCTGACCCCATACCTACAGAAGGTTCAAGCGGTCAAGATATCCGGCTTTAACCAAAACACCGAGGATGTCCTCGACCGGGTGGATGTTGATCTGGTGCTTGATGATTTCCCCTCTAAGGTGACGTTCTACATCATCGACTCTAACACGTCCTATAAGATGCTACTGGGAAGGCCCTGGCTCAATGAAAATTGGGTCGTCCCATCAACACTCCACCAATGCATCAAGTATGCCAAGGACGGGGAGCAGCACACGGTCTTTGTAGACCTGTCACCGTTTACACCAGTAGAATGTAACATGGCCGACGCTGCGCTCTATTTCAAGGGGATTAGCCCGTACCCTGTGATTAAGAGCAGGACCAACGATTGGCTCTCAGAGGGGGACGATGATGATCTCTTCTCTGTTGACGAGGAGAAGGCCAAGCTCCATCGGCTGCGCCTCAGCTCCAAGTCAACCCCAGATTGCCCGAAGAGGCGCCAAATCAACTTCGAGGCTAACCTCATTAGTCGAGCTATTGGCAAGAGTATATGCTTGCCCCCAGACTTCATCCAGTTCCCATGTGCATCCGAGAAGCACAGCGTCGAGTCGCTGACAATATTCATTGTCACCTTCAAGCGACAATGTCGAAACAAGAGGAAGGCCAACAGGAACAAACCCATCATCTTCTATAAGGGAGACATGGTCCCTCACGCCCCACCGGCTGACGACTTCGGTTGGTCCAGGCAAGCCGATGACACCCCTGAAGCCGTCCAAGTACTGGACGACCTGCCGCCACACATTTGGGAAATGGGTCTGAAGCAGCACATCCCTCAATGGCAAGGTTCCGCACGACGTGAATATTTTCACCGACTGTGGACCCCTTCCCAGGTCCAGGGGCAATCCCCGTCCTTCCATAAGGATACCAGGGGACTTGGCTACGACCAAGACCCGGACTTTCGCGTCTACTACGCAATCAACGTCATAGGCTTGACACTGCCAGCTGACGACCGAGCTAGAGTCAAAGCCAAATTCAACAGCTCCGGGGATGAGGAAGAGGAGATCCTGATCTCAATCCCCGTCAAAGCCAGTACCCTGGTTCAAGCAGTCGAGGAACCCTCCTTTCCTCCCTGCCAACATGTCGGGACTAAAAAAAGCTCCTCCTGCCACCCCGTCGGGCAACGGACTTGGTTCAACGGACTCTCCTGACGAGGAAAGCTAGCCAAGATGCTTACCACGAGGGATTGTTAGCTCTAGCAGGTAACCTCACGCAAACCTCGACAACTCAGCGGGCAACTGCTAGCCAAAAATTGGCAGCCCAGACCAATCCTCAATGGATCCCAGCAACAACGAGTCTCCAGTCCCATCGGCATCAACCAGTGGCTTCGAGAATCAAGAGATACACGAAGCCGACACTGATGATGAGGATTTCATCAACTTTCAACCCGCTCCTCCCGAGCTGGAGGACGGCGGCCAGGCGACCGTGGATGAGCTCGTTGAAATCAACTTGGGCGAAGATGAAGCTCCCCAGCCAACGTTTGTTAGTGCTCTCCTTACCGAGGCAGAGAAGTAGGACTACAAGCAACTCCTGTTCGAATACAAAGACTGCTTCGCCTGGACATACAAGGAGATGCCAGGGCTAGACCCCTCCATGGCGGAGAACGAGTTAGCCATTTCTCCCTCAGTCACTCCGTTCAAGCAACCACAGCGGTGCAGGCGCCATGAGTTGGAGCTCCAGGTTTCGGCCGAAGTCCATAAAATGGCAGAGGTCGATTTCACCGAACCATGTATCTACCCGATTTGGCTCGTCAACATAGTCCCAGTCAAGAAGAAGAGTGGTCAAGTCCGCATCTACGTCAACTTCCGGGACCTCAACAAAGCCGCTCCGAAGGATGACTTTCCAGTCCCGATTACAGAAATAATGGTTGACATGACCACCGGGCATGAGGCCTTGTCTTTCGTGGACGGGTCATCCAGTTATAATCAAATCTGGATGTCCCTTAAAGATAAGAACCATACAGCTTTTAGATCCCCCAAGGGGATTTTCAACTACAAGCGCATGCCCTTCGATTTGAAGAATGCCGGCGCTACTTACCAGAGGGCCATGACCAAAATATTCAACGAGATGCTGCACAACACTGTCGAATGGTATGTTGATGACCTCGTCGTCAAGACTAAGAGGCTCGGAGACCATTTGTGCGACCTCTGCCAAGTGTTCAAGCGTCTCCGGCAATATGGGCTCAAGATGAACCCCATGAAATACGCCTTTGGCGTATCCAGCGGCAAACTTCTCAGCTTCGTCGTTAGGTACTGAGGAATCGAGGTGGATCCCAGCAAGATCAATGCAATCCGGGATCTTCCACCACCCAGTAACATCACCGAGCTCAGGTCCTTCCAAGGGAGGCTGACCTACATTCGGAGGTTTATTTCTAACCTCTCCGGTCGATGCGTGCCTTTTGGCAAGCTGATGAAGAAAGACGCCCCGTTTACATGGGACTCAGAATGCCAGGCGGTTTTCGAGCAAATCAAGGAGTACCTTCTTACTCCCCCAGTCCTAGGGGCACCAATCAAGGGTAAACCCCTCCTCCTTTATATTACTACCATGGACGCTTCGCTAGGAGCTCTGTTGGCGTAAATCAATGAGAAAGGTAAAGAGCAGCCCCTCTATTACCTCAGTCGAAAGCTAATAGGGTGCCGAGTACCACTACTCCCCTATGGAGAAAGTTTGCTTGGCATTGGTATTCGCAGTTAAGAAGCTGCGGCATTATCTCTTGTCCCACCGAGTCGAGCTCATATCCTAGCACGACCCTCTGAAATATCTCCTTCGACAACCTGTCCTCTCAGGCCGACTGGGAAGATGGGCGTTCCTACTGATGGAGTACGACATTACTTATATTCTCAGAAAAGCAATCAAGGGACCGGGCATGGCTGAATTCTTGGCAGCCCATCCAGTGCCAGATGACTCACCTTTCAGCTCTGAGCTCCCGGACGAGGAGTCCGTTGCTGTTCAATCACAACTACCGGTTGAGCAGAGCGGAGATGTCTTGCATTACTGGCAGCAAAGTGCTCTCACAACCAGCGTACCTTGCTGGGAGCTCTACTTCGATGGCGCTTCCTGAGGGATTACTCGGAGCAACCAGGATCCAGCCACCATGGCAGGTGCCGGCATGATTTTCCTGACTCCTCAGGGTAGAGTTTTGTACAACTCCTATGCTCTCATGAAACCTCTGACAAACAACGAAACTGAGTATGAAGCTCTACTCATTGGGCTCCAGATGGCTCTCCACATGGGCATTAAATGTCTCAAAGCCCACGGGGACTCCCAGCTGATAGTCCGGCAGGTCCTCGGCATCTATGACGTGCGGAAGCCAGAGTTAGTTCTGTACCATGCCGCCGTCACCAGATTAACCTAGAAGTTCTATTTCTTCGAACCTCTTCGGTCTACAACCCCCAGGCCAACGGTTTAGCGGAAGCCTTCAACAAGACCCTCTGCAAGCTCCTGACTAAGATGGTTAGCCACCGAAAATGTGATTGGGGTGAGAAGGTCTTCGAAGCATTATAGGCCTATCGGACGGTCTACAAAACCCCCACGGGGTGCTCGCCGTTCTCCCTTGCTTATGGGACAGAAGCAGTTATCACCATCGAAGTCCAGTTAGCTTCTTACCGTGTGGCGGTCCACACCGGCCTTGCCGACCTTGACAAAAGTGAGTACCAGAGAAGGCTAGAAGAGCTCGCCGATCTAGAAGGCAAACGACTCGAAGCCTACAAACACATGCAATTATACCAGGCCCGCATGGCTGGGGCCTATGATGAGCTCGTCAAGCAGTGAGCTTTCAAGCAGGGCGACCTCGTCATGATCAAGGAAAAGGAAGTCATGGCAGGGCGCTCCAGTGGAAAACTACAGCAGAATTGGTGAGGTCCATACATCATCTACAATGTCTACGAGGGCGGGGCTTACACGGTTGTCGATCACAAAGGTCATAGACTATTCCCGCCTCTCAATGGTAAACATATGAAGCTATATTATGCACCAAAACACGAGTTTGCGCGTCAGCCAGACTAAGATGCACGTCCCAGCTACTACCAGTGAAACCGGTCCCTCCCTGCAGGAGGAGGGGAGTTCTAACCAATCATTCCTTCCAATCTCTAGTCGAGCAACATGGTTAGCCAAGCCCTCCCGAACCATTGCCAGTCACCTTCGGGGGTTAACTCCCTACCTTCATCCTTGCCACGATGATAGCAAGGGTACCTCTACCCTAGTAGTAGTCCAGCCATCAGGCCCTCAGGTAAATTAAAACAAAAAAATATATACAAAAAGAAAATGGGGTTAAAAATAGAGATACCCCGGCAGACTCGGTCGTTCTCTTCCTCAAGGAAGCGGCTGGGGGCAAAAAGGCCAGCAACCCAACTGAGGTGGAAACCCGGGAGAGCACCTCAGGTAAAATTGGGAAACCCCTCGACGTGAAAACCTGCTAGGGCGCGTCGGAAAAAGCTAAAGGGGGTCGGCTCTAGAAACCCGGAAGGGCGCTAGAGCCGATAACGAGAAAATCTTCCTCTCCCCACTGGTCAGAACGGCCTTCCACCCACTCCTCGGTGAGCAGTTAGCCTCGCCAAGGGCCGGTCTTCAATCAACTTACACTCCTAGAGCACGAACCCTGTCATTCCCAGTTGGCCTTGCACTATCCCCACTCAGCTCGTTCAACCTTCAGCTCTTGCTTCGACACCACAGGTCAACCAGTCCCTGTGACAATCAAGCTCTTAGTCACCATCCCAGTAGGCTTCCGTCCCAGCACATCCCCAGACACTTATCATTCTATGCCACTACATCCTACATCCCCTACAAATCCAGAGCCTTCAAGTTTCATTATAATCCCAGTTCTCTCCTACAATCCCTAATCTACCCACCATAACTCCAGTCATCTCTTGCCATGACGAAGTGGCCTTTCGCCACCATGGCATGAGGATTTGTAAAAACCCTTATTAATGGCGGAACAATATCCGGCCACCCACACCTTCCAGTTCAAGGTCACGTCCCCTGACGGCAACACGCTATGGATGGCAGTCTCCAATATATATATATATATATATATATATATATATATATATATATATATATATATATATATATATATATATATATATATATATATATATATATTGGTGAGGACACGCGCCACACTTCACGACGGAGTACACGGATCTCGCCGGCATCCCTTTGGCTCGGCGATCACTTGGCGGACGAGCAGAGTTATCTTTAGTTATTTATGCTTTAGGCCATGCTGGGCCTTGGTTTAGTCCCTGCGTGGACACTTTTATTAGTTGTGTGGACCTTTGTAGGCCAATTGGGGCCAATTAGGCTTTAGTTGGGTCTTTTTATGCTTATTAGGTAGGAGATAGGGCTATTGGGCCACTTTCTTGGTTCAAGCCTTGGCCCATTTGGCATGGCTGCCTAACCCAAGGCTTGGCCCACCTAGAGTTAGGGTTTTGGGCGCCCCCACCTCTTTCCCTCCTCTTGGAAGGTGGCAGCCGCCCCTCTCCTAGATTATAGGAAGAGGGGTGCGCCCCCCCCCCCCCTTTCCCTTCCCCATCCGATCCCCCCTCCCTCCTTTGGCCGCCCCCATCCCCCAATCCACTCCTACAATCAAGGAGTGGTGCGCACCCCCCCTTTCCCCCCTTGCCATGTTGCGCACCCCCCCTTTCCCCCTTGCCATGTGGGCACCCCCCTCCCCTCCCTCTTGGCTAGGGTTTCAACCCTAGCATTTCCCCTCCCCATATAAAAGGTTTGTATTTTCCTTTTGAGAATTATTATTGAATGAAATTGAAATAGCATTTGCTGAAGGTGGCTGCGCCCCCTCCTCTGTTCCTCCTTGCTCCTGCGACGGGAGCAAGCTCGGGGTGTGACTCCCCATCCCTCGGTGCGACGCCGAGGGCCCCTTTCTCTTCTATCCCTTCTCAAGTTCTAGTTCGGTGCGCCCGGATTTCTCCTCCAAGAGCAGCGACGACCACCCCCTGTTCGTGAAGGCATTGGGCGACCAGACCTTTTTTGTGTGGATCTTCTACGAGTCGTCGACGCGTGCGAGGTGGTCTCACCTCATTCGGAGTTCGGCATCACCCGTGGCGATTTTCTCCGTGAGCGCGCGCAGGACCCCTCTCCCTGCGAGCCTGGTTCTGCCCGCCCCCTTGCAAAAATCCCACAGGACGGAAGTCTGCGAATTTGGACGCGGGATCTTCACCGGTCGTACCTCTCTTCGTCCTCTGTCCAACGCCGCTGACCTCGCCTCGATCCGACGTCCGAGCTGCTCGTGGCGTCCATTCCCGTGAGGTCGCGCAGGTCTGCCCTGTCCACCCGGCGCCAGAACCACCTGCGGATTCCAGAGCTTGCTTCTCTCAGCCACGACCAGATCTGATCGATTCCTTCGGTCGGGACCTGCTGCTCTGCGTCCTCTTCATCCTCCAACAAGCAGAGCTCCGTTCGCCCTTTGGAGCTATTTCTGCTGATTTTTCCCGCTCAAGCGCTCGGTTCTGGGAGCAGAATCCTGTCGCAACTTGCAGGTGCGCCCCCGGCTTCCACGGACGGAATTTGCGTGCCCCCTTTGGCCGAGGCTTCCTCCCGTGACTAGCTACGCGCCATCACTGACGGCGCCTCAATCGGACACCGGACCAGGTCGTGGGAGCTTTCACCGCGGAGTCACGCATTGCTACGAACCTGCCGACCACCGTTCAGGTCCTCCTCGCGGCCAACCCTTCACCGAGTGCCGCCCGTCAGCCCGTACATCGGCAGCCCCGAATCTCTGCATGTAGCCTGTTACCTCCCTGCGAGGAGTGGGCACTTTATTGGGTTGTATTGATTGTTCATCCTTCGTGTATCGGGGTTGTCGATCTCGGCCGGGGTTCCTTCCCCACGCCTAGGCGTGGAGGTACGTGCGAAGCTCCTCACTGTTGGCATTTTGCTTTACTAGTATACTTTCTAGCACGCCGCGTGAGTGTGTGTAGGTTCCTATCTAGCTTCTTATTCACCGCGTGGTTGTGAGTTGAGAGCACCCATTCCGTGGCCCTAGTCGAGCGCCGAGCTCGGACTAGATTCCCATAGGCGCACGGCGGCTCCTTAGTCGCTGAGATCCCCGCGCTTCCCTCATAGGGACGGTCGTTGGGCTTGAGTTTCTTGTTGAGAGACGCCTCCACCCGGAGGAACGCTACGGAGGTCAGCCGCCCGACTTGCCTTTGGCGTGCGAGTGCTGACCGCACTTGTTGCATTCGTAGGTCTTAGCCCATTTCAGTCCTGTCCCACATCATATATATATATATATATATATATATATATATATATATATATATATATATATATATATATATATATATATATATATATATATATATATATATATATATATATATGGGAAAAGAATGAGGTTAAAAATGGAGATACCCCGGCAGGCCCGGTCGGCTCCATTACAAGGAGGCGACTGGGTGCAAAAATTGCCACCAACCCAGCTGAGGTGAAAACCCAAGAGGGCGCCTCAGGCAAAATCGGGTAACCCCTCGGTGTGAAAAACTGTAAGGATGCACCGAAAAAAGCAAAAGAGGGCCAGCTCTAGCGAAAACCCGCAAGGGCGGTAGGGCTAGCAAAGAGAAAACAAAAGAAAAACTCTCTCCCTCTCTACTCCTCACTGATGGGAGCCGTCAACCATGACATCTCGCCGATGGCGACCTCAGCATCACTCCACAACACCGGTAGCCACTACGCCCCCGAGGGTCAGCCATCGCCAATTCCAGTTCCAGTATTTGGCTATACACCTCCATGGCTAGCCAACCAGCTCCAGTGTTCGAGCTACGGCACACCAGCAGTCTGCCGCTAGCCCTCCGCTCCGAGTCCCGACTACAACGCCTTCACAGGCCAGCCGCCAGCCCCCAGTTCCAGCTCCGACTACAACGCCTTCAAAGGCCAGCTGCCACCCCCAGTTCCAGTTCCAGCTACAACGCCTTCATAGGCCAGCCGCATGCTTCCAGTCCCAGTCCCAGCTACAATGCCTTCACAGGCCAGCCGCCAGCTTCCAGCCCCCAGTTCCAGTTTTGGCTACAACACCTTCATAGGCCAGCCGCCAACCCTCAGCTCCAGTTTTGGCTATAACGCCTTCACAGGCCAGCCGCCCAATCTCTAGTCCTAGCTCCGGATACAACGCCTTCACAGGCCAGCCGCCCAGTTTAAGCCGCCCAAACTCCCAGTTCCGGCTCCGGCTACAACACCTTCACAGGCCAGCCGCCCAATCTCCAGTCCCAGTTTCAGCTACAACGCCTTCACAGGCCAGCCGCCCAATCTCTAGCCCCAATGTTGGCCACAATGTCCTCGCAGATTAGCCGCTCAGCTTCAAGCCCCAGTTTTGGCAACAACGCCTCTACAGGCCAGCCGTCCGGCCCAGCTCCAGCTCCCAGCTATCACACCTTTCCATGTCACCCAGCTGGCTTCAGCTCTAGTCCCCATTTCTAGTCACAGTCCTAGTTTCAATTTCCAGTCCTTGTCCTAGTCCCGGTCTTGGTTGCCACGTCTTCCCAAGCCACCCAGCCAGCTCAATCCCACTTTCCCAGACACATGCGAATCCCATTTTTTGGCTAACGGCATAATGCTAGCCAATACTCCACCATCCGGTTCGGGGTCAGTATACCCTCCAGAATCACCTCTGCAACCCTAAACTACATAAACTGCCACGTTCTTATGGGCCTACGTTGGTTCCCTGGTATGTAGGCTTTCATCCTCCAAGAGGATTGGCCCCCACATATAGCCTTTTCTTCCCCCTACTACCCAGTGCTCAGCCTCGAGTTCCTAACATCGGGTTCCCTGAACCCGGTGCCTATTGTCCCCTATCACTCATGCCAGTGTATCGTAGAACAAACAAGCACGACTAACGACAAGTGGTCGCCAGTTTATACGTACTACTCCATTCCATCGAAAAAGGAAGGGAACAACTCGACAAACAAAAGATCCGGAGTTTGTCATTAATACTCTGTAAAAGGAGCCCAAGACATGCCCTTGGGGTGACAAAATCCATACACTCCGGATAGCACAAACAAGAAAGGAGATAGATACAATCAAATCTCAGGCTCGGTCCCCTCCAGAGCCGCAAGGTGAGAGTCCGCAGCTGCAAGCTCCGCCTCCAAGGTAGACAAGAGCTGAGCGCTAGCTCCGACGATCATGTCGACCGCCTGCCACTCAGCTCGGATGTGCTCGACGACTGCCTGCTGCTCCTCCTAGGCCTTCTTCAAGGCCTCAGCCTGGCTCTCCACCTCCCTCAACTATGCGGCGCGCTCCTGAGATGCCAATGTAGTCGCCTCGACGTGACTCCTCTGCTCAGCTACGGCTGACACGAGCTAAGCCCGCAGCTCCTGCACCTCTCGGATCACCGCTAGCCTCTGAGCCCTCTGCTCCTAAGCCTCGCGGAGTCGCAGGTACTCGGCCCAGATCCCAGCTAACCCGGACATCCAGAGCTCGCGCAGGAAGCCAAGCGCGTGGTAACCCTGGGTGCACTCCCGTGGCCGCTGCCTCAGATCCTCTGGAGAAGGAAGAGGGTCGCCCTGCGAGTAGCCTCGCGCCCGCTGGAGCAGGGCGGCACCTGCACTTGCCTCCAGCAATGGCTCTAGCGGAGAAGCAGATGTAGGCCACTTGACCCCTAAACCCAGGGAGAGGTCGCCAGACGCGGTTAGCACTCCAATGGAACCTAGATAGTCCTGACAAACACCAAAGGGAGTGAGCAATACATGCAAGACTTCCTTAGACAGATAAGGTGAAAAATTTAAGAAAAAAGACAAGTCTTGGCTTCTTACCTGGAACAAGTCCGGCTATCCCTGTGGCGTCATCTACTGTGGTCGGGGAAGGCAACTGCTCCTCCGCCTCGACAGCATCACCCATCGGGGTCAGAGAGGGTAGTGGTTCCTCCACCGTCCGGTCGTCCCCAGCAAGCACGGGTTGGACTAGGGGCTCCTCCTGCCCGCCTTCGTCAGGAGCCGACGCGTGCTCCTCTCCAGACCCTGACGCTGCGGGCAACCAGGGAACGTCAGCACTCTGCCATATAGAGCAAACAAACACCAAATGAGGAAGGGAAGAACCATCATATACCTCCAGAAGTGGTCCCTGTCGGAACCTCCCAACTAGCAGAGACCCCGAAGGACGAAGAGCTCGAGCTCGAACTCTCCTCCATTTCCATCTCCAAGCTGTGGTCATCTGGAAAGCTCGACGAAGCCTCTGACGAACTCCCGGAGGTGGCTGAACCAGAAGCTCCTGCAAGCCAACAAAGCAAACAAGGTCACTACACGACCCAACTTCATACAAGGGCGGCTCTTCAGCTAAGAGTTGCGAACAGGAAACTTATGTGGAGATGGATTTTATTTTATTTATTTTATATTTATTTATTTATTTTACTTGTTTATTTGGTTTATTAATTAGGCGTGCCAGTCACTGTCGTGATAATTTATTATGCGCTCATCTGACTGATCAGACAATTATGGGTGATCATATCGGGACCCAAACCCGTCGTACCATAAAGGCTACGACGCTAATTATGTCCCTCCGAAAGAGAGACAACCATTGATTAATCGCCAAAATAAAGACCATGGGACCCATATAATTAAAGATGCAATTGCATGCAAGCACACAATATGGTAGTATTTATTTATTAAATCAACTCACGGTACGAGGCGGAGAACTTAGGTCTGAGGACCACTATCATGCATAGTGATAGCTTCCGATCGGGCGTAACCCAGCTTTCCGCAAATCACCATTTAATATACCAAATAATCGGATCATGCAAGCATGCAAGATAACAGTATTCAATATTATCGTTTATTATTTGTTTGATCATTTATTTATAACTTCGAGAGAGATTTCGGCAGCGCCATCCTACTCCGAGGGGTATTAGGGCCTTCTTATTTTGAAGTTGTGCATAGCATTACGGTGCACACACATTGTAATGCCCTGGATCTTTATTAGGTCTTTCGGATCCTTTTTGGAGAGTTTCGGATTGCTTTTGCAGCTCCCGAGTTGAGTTTGACGATCTGTGTGGGTTTTTCTCTCGTACTAGTTACGGAACCCTACGGTGAGTTTAGTTCTCAATTCTTCGACTCGCGGACGATACAGTTGCGATGTACTCTTCGCGAGGATCGTTTCGGCTATTTTTGCGTATTGTTCTGAATTAGTGCATTTTCGGGCTAATATCGAAATTTTCAGAAATTAGGAAAATTTCCTAATTTCTTTTCCTTTTTCTTTCTTTCTTCTTTCCTTTTTCTCATTCGCGCAGGTCCCTCTCTCTCTCCCGTTTTCTCTCCTCTCTTGCCCTCCCGGCTCCGGCTGCAGACGGAGGAGGCTCGTGGGCGAGGTGGCGACGGCGTGGGGTCCACGAGGTGCGCGATTGGGCAGGGATCGGATCGGTTGTGGCGCGATCCCGAATGGTGGATTCAAAGCCGACGGTTGAGTTCACATTGTGGTTTTTGATACGCACAGCGAAAAGTGAGATATAAGGGGGGGTGAATAGATCACTCCCAAATTCGATAAGCACAGAAAAAATTACTCAACCCCTCAGAGCGCAGTGATAAAAACCTCGAAGATAGGTAAAAAGATATCTAGACTGTGAATTGAGATCGAGAAAGGAATTCACGATGAAGCAATATATCAAGTAGATGGAGAGCAAGCATAAAGTAGATAGGCAAATCCACAAGAGAGACAGACAATTTTTAGGTGGTTCGATTGCTACCCGCAATCTACGTCCACCCCTCACTCAGAAGAGTAAGGTTTCCTTGCAATGATCAATTGCACACTGCAGACTCAGTCTACGACAACCGCTGCCAAACAGCTTACCCTGAGGAACACCCTCCTCAGCCTTCTGATCAACCAGAAGAATCACTGGAGAACAAATCTCCTTTCCTTTGCACGCAGCAAAGGGAACCCTGTGAAATTGCTCCCAAGCAACTCACACAACTAGAGGATCAAACCTCTCTTCCTCCAAGACAATGGAGGGAAATCGGAGAACTTCTCCCTTCCTCCGAGCAAGCTTGGAGGGTAACACAATGGAATTGAAAGCGAAGGAAACTCGAAAATAAAAGATCAATGGAAAACAATTATCTCTAAGACAAAACAATGTAGCTTCCGCAGAAGCAGATCTTCAGATTCACAAACGACTCTCACTCAGACTCTTCTCTCTGCTCTTGATGGAGTGGTTTTTCTCTGGCTTTCTCTCTTGATCCACACACTGCTCTCTCACTTCTCTTCTTTCTCACTGTTCCATCATCTCCTTCGAACCCTTTTCCTCAGCATATATATGTGTGTCTCCTCCAGAACCTTTGGCGTGTGGATACCCCGTTTCCCGCCTGAAAAGTTGGGGCACGTGTAGGAATATTCTGGGTCTCTATCTTCCTCGGATCACGTGCCATTTACCTAGTGAATGCACAGACAAACTATCAGAAAAAGGAATAAACATTCTGTCACTTACTTAGCACAAGTCTTACCGACGTAGCGAGTAAGTAAGCATAAACTGCACTGAGTAGGAGTTACTAAGTCAGCCATTGCACTGACTTACTATAAGGTGAGCAAGAGGTTGCACTGAGTTGAAGTGAGCAAAGACGAGAGATGCATTGACTTGAGAAAACGCATGACATCATAAGCATGGACCATAGAGTCCAATAGTGCAGCAGATATGCACCGACAAGAAACCTCAGAACCCAAAGATACACTGACTTTATTTTTTCCAGAATGGAGAGTTTGCACCGAGTTGATAAAGAAGAATGCACGGACAAAGGAAGATGCAAGACAGAACTTGCACCAAGCCAAGAAATCCCGTCCAAGTAAGAACTTGCACCGAGATGGCAGAGAGAAAGATGCAGAACAAAGAGAGATGCAAGCCAAAGTTTGCACCGAGTTGGATTTACACTGAGAAAAGAAATGAGCAGACTCAACAAGTGCATTCTAGACAAGAATTGCACCGACCCAGATATTGCCCCGACCTCGAGAGGTGAGATGCAGGGACATGATATGCACGGACCTTGGTGCACATGACTTAGTGAGATGCACTGAGACAGAATATGAACGACAGAACCTGTGTATGAACAAGGACTTGCACTGAGGCAAGCTCTTTATGCGAGAAATGCAGAACTTGGAAAAAACTTGCACCGAACAAGCTTATGAACGAGACAATGCATTCACTGACTTAATATTCATTAAGCAAAAAGACGAGTGTCAAACAATGCACGGACCTAAATCATGCAACAAGCACAGACCTTCTTCATGCTTAGAAACAAAGAAATGCACCACGGCATACTATGCACGGACATTATGCCGGATGCACCGAGCTCTTCTGAGTCGAACACAAGTGTTGAGCTTATAGAAAGAAACTTGCACCGAGGCAAGGACATACTACGTCTAGGGAAAAGCATGCACTGATCTATTGAATGCATATGAACATGATAATGCACGGACCTTTATTGCAAGAGTGCGATAAAACAAATTGATTTATAGTGTGAGACATCATCAAAATCGTGGGGATGCAACAGTTTTCGGTGCGATTTAGCCGCCTCGGTGCTCGATTTCTTTGGTGGAGGTAGGGAGACGGATCGCCACATCCTTTTGCACGTTTTCCCGGCTTCTGTGCGAGGTTTGGTGCTCGAACGGGCTAGATCGGGCTAGTTCTAGCAAAATCATCATTTTCCCGGTTTGTAGGGTTCGCCGAAAACGGCAACCATCCTTAGTCTAGTTAGTGTCAAAATGACCGCTGGGATGTCCGGATCGCACTCATGTAAGTTTTGTAGCATTTGGTCATCATTCGAAGCCGGTAGGAGTCCGGGAACCCTGGTGACTCGTTTTGGGTCGATTCGTCGGAATCGCCCCGATCTTGGGTTTTTGATCGCTGCATGTGCCCCTTCTGGCTTGTGGAAGGTTAGTTTCATCGTCTGGCACTGTTTCCCTTGCGCTTCGACGTGAATGGGGCGTGGAACGGGCCGATTCGGCTTTTCCACTATTTTTCACGTCAGGTCGCTCTAGCGGTCGTTCCAGAGACTGTCACAGTCTCTGACGGCCCTATGATAGACCATCACACGCCTTTGTGCGTGTTGGTCAGTTCGTGGCTGAGGGAGTGTGACGGCCCACCCTTGGACCGTCACAGTCCTCTGATGCCCCTTTGTCGGTCCGTCACAGCCCTGTTGTTTCTCGATGTTTGTGTCTTTCGGTTCGCTCTGACGGCCTCAGCTTTGACCGCCAGAGCTCTGTAACGCGCCTCCCTGAGGCCGTTACAGTGTTTGTTCATCTTAGGTTATTGTGTAAGGCGGTGTCTGTAATAGGTCACTCCTCGACCGTCACATCCCTGTGGCGCATCTTCATTGGACCGCCACAGCCCTGTCTTCTCTAGAGTGTAACGGCTCACCCTTAGACCGTCACCTCCGTGTAGCGGTCTAAAGGTGGAGCGTTACAGCCCTAGAGTCTTGTTTTCCGTTGTCTTGATTTCTGTTCATCTTGGCTTGTCCTTGTGGTCTGGCCGCTTTCCCGTGGATGTCTCTTGACATCCTATGAGGGCTGAGACTACGCTATAAGGTAGCCAAGAGTCTTCTTACTTGTCATTGTTTGGTTCCGATCAACCCGGGGTCACCCAGTGGTTGACAGGCAACCTCGTTTGTGTGTCTCGACGGTTCTGTCGAGTTCGAGACATGGTTCTGGATGCCTCGATGTATCATCCTACCTCGGTCTACGTGTCCAGGTCTGCTGAGGGTCCCCGGTGTTCCCTCAGGTCTTCGCGTGTCATTTCATTCGATAGCATCATTTTCTCTTACTTAGGATTAGACCGATTGGTGGCTTGTTCCACTGTCTGTGACGATCTTGCCTCCGAGTCATCTGACTCAAGGATCGTTATGTAAGTAGGTCTAGTTACCTGGTCCTGAGTCTGTCGGTAGTGTCTTGTGCTGCCATTGGTGCTCCAAAGTACGTGTCGCAGGGCGTTCTTGCATGTCTGTACTTCAGCACTCGTGTTTTAAGTCTCCGTGTCTTGTGAGCCTTCACTAGTCGTAGCCTTATGTCACGTTTCCCTGTGACGGCTCTTGTAGCGGGGCACTTTCCCGGTTTACGGTTCTTAAGCTAGTTCCGTGGGCTCCCGGTCCAACCGTAGCGTCCTTCGGCGGGGGAATACTAGCTAGAGGCCTGGCTTAGGCAGTGGGCCAGTGTGTGCACACGTGGTCAGGGGCTTTGGACTTACGTCGACGGGCGTAACCCTGACTAGTCACTCGTTACTATAGTTTTTGTGTTGTTCAGCGCGTGTCTATGACTTTGCCGAGACTTTAGTGGTACCGTAGGTGAGACACTTGTGGCACAGTATAAGACGTCAGTGGATGCATCTGGTCGTTCTTCTAGTGTGGGGCACGCCAGTCACGTGGCATGTGACTCTCCGCATTTCTTGTGCATCACGACCTTCTGGGTTAGCCCTCTCGTGGCCGTACTCGAGGTCAGTGTCTTGTCGTATGCATGACGTTCTAGCCATGTGTGGGGTAATGTGCACAACGTTCTAGTCGTGTCGTCTATGTCCGTGTCTGTCTAGGTCCTTCTAGGTTTCTTGCCTGTCTCGTAGGTCAGCTTTGGGAGCCGAGGTTAGTTCGACAGCCGTGTTCTCTTTCAGGTACAACTTTTCCCTTTTCTTTTAGCTGTTCCTACTCTTTCCGTTTCGATTTTCTTTTTCAGCTTCGTAGTTTAGTTTTCCTGCTTTACTGCTCCTGCTGTTTTAATTGTTCCGTGTTACTGCGTGTTTTTCAGTGGGGATCCGTGTGACCCCTACTGGGCCAGTGACACGAGGCTCACCCCTGCTTTTCAGGTGGGTGGTGTCATTCTACTTCCGTGGTTCCTGGTGTGGCGCGTCCGTAGCTGCCAGCTGGTACCTTCGTCGGGCTTCCCCCGACTTTCTTGGTACATCTTTCCTTCTCGTTGACTGTACTATTAGACTGCTTGTTTTTCCTTTGGACTGGACTCTGGTGTAATTGTTAAATTTAAACTATTAATTAAAAAATAATTTTATTTCTGCTACTTTAGCAAACCGTTCTAATGAAATTTAATTGCTTACTGTCATATCTCTATGGCTTCAATGTACTACATGGCAATCATTTTATCCCTTCGGAGCTTTACCGCTCTTGGGAGGCCTCCCGGGTTTCAAGTGGTATCAGGTCTACTCGGTAGTCATATCGGGTGTATCCGGTATCCGGGTCGTCACGGTTGGTATCAGAGCGTTGTTGTGTGAAGTACATGGGAATCCGAGATATACAGTCTCCAGAGTCCTTAAGTCCAGTACAGTCTTCAGCTGGCGTTAGGTTTCGTGATTCTCGTCTATTGCTGTCGTGGGTCTTTTCTCGGTGAGCTGCTCGATGCATGACTCGTCCCTTGTAGTCGTGTGATCAGCTACTGTTGTGCCTTGATGTGACCCAGCTTGCAGTTGTGTTCCGTGGTTCTGTGTCCTGTACGGAGCCGGAATCCTGCGAGCGTTGCCGTTGTTGTTGTTTTTGTAAGTGTTGTTTCTCTATGATTTTGTCTATCTATTATTAGCACTTTGTGGACCAACTCTTGTCGGTTCGCTTTGCTATACTCTCTTCCCTGGTAGAGTTAGCTTGCGACTCGATTAGATGTCTCGTGGTCCGGTGCTATCGTCTTACCGTTGTTTCTCGTGGGTCGTGTCTTTTTGTAGTTGTGGTGTCGGGTTATTCTTCCTTTCTCCTTTGTTAGTCCTTAAATTTCGAGGATGAAATTTCTTAAAGGAGGGGAGGATGTAATGCTCTGGATCTTTATTGAATCTTTATTAGGTCTTTCGGATCCTTTTTGGAGAGTTTCGGATTACTTTTGTAGCTCCCGAGTTGAGTTTGACGATCCGTGTGGGTTTCTCTCTCGTACTAGTTACGGAACCCTACGATGAGTTTAGTTCTCAATTCTTCGACTCGCAGATGATACAGTTGCGATGTACTCTTCGCGAGGATCGTTTCGACTATTTTTACGTATTTTTCTGAATTAGTGCATTTTCGGGCTAATATCAGAATTTTTGAAAATTAGGAAAATTTCCTAATTTCTTTTCCTTTTTCTTTCTTTCTTTCTTCTTTCCTTTTTCTCATTCGCGCACGTCCCTCTCTCTCTCCCATTTTCTCTCCTCTCTCACCCTCCCGGCTCCGGCTGTAGACGGAGGAGGCTCGTGGGCGAGCTGGCGACGGCGTAGGGTCCACGAGGTGCGCGATCGGGCGAGGATCGGATCGGTCTTGGCGCGATCCCAAACGTTAGATTCAAAGCCGACAATTGAGTTCGCGTTGTGGTTTTTGACGTGGTTTAGTCGCCTCGACGCTCGGTTTCTTTAGGGGAGGTAGGGAGACGAATCGCCACTTCCTCCTGCACGTTTTCCCTGCTTCTGTGCGAGGTTTGGTGCTCGAACGTGCTAGATCGTGCTAGTTCTAGCAAAACCGTCATTTTTGCGGTTTGTAGGGTTCACCAGAAAACGGCAACCATCCTTAGTCTAGTTAGTGTCAAAATGACTGCTGGGATGTCTAGATCCCATGCATGTAAGTTTTGTAGCGTTTGGTCGTCATTCGGGGCCGGTAGGAGTCCGGGAACCTAGGTGACTCGTTTTGGGTCGATTCGTCGGAATCGCCCCGATCTCGCGTTTTTGATCGCTGCATGTGCCCCTTCCGGCTTGTGTAAGGTTAGTTTCATCGTCTGGCACTGTTTCCCCTGCGCTTCGGCATGAATGGGGCGTGGAACGGGCCGATTCAACTTTTCCACTATTTTTAGCGTCGGGTCGCTGTAGCGGTCGTTCCACAGACCGTCACAGTCTTTGACGGCCCTACGATAGACCATCACACGCCTTTGTGCGTGTTGGTCAGTTCGTGGCTGAGGGAGTGTAACGGCCCACCCTTGGACCATCACAATCCTCTGACGCCCCTTTGCCGGTGCGTCGCAGCCCTGGTGTTTCTCGATGTTTGTGTCTATCGGTTCGCTCTGACGGCCTCAGCTTCGAACGCCAGAGCTCTGTAACGCGCCTCCTTGAGGCCGTTACAGTGTTTGTTCATCTTAGGTTATTATGTAGGGCAGTGTCTGTGACGGGTCACTCCTCGACCGTCACATCCCTGTGGCGCATCTTCATTGGACCGCCACAGCCCTGTCTTCTCTAGAGTGTAACGGCTCACCCTTAGACCGTCACCTCCGTGTAGCGGTCTAAAGGTGGAGCGTTACAGCCCTAGATTCTTGTTTTCCATCGTCTTGATTTCCGTTCATCTTGGCTTGTCCTTATGGTCTGCCCGCTTTCCCGTGGATGTCTCCTGACATCCTATGAGGGTGAGACTATGCTATAAGGCAGCCAAGAGTCTTCTTACTTGTCATTGTTTGGTTTCGGTCAACCCGGGGTCACCCAGTGGTTGACAGGCAACCTCGTCTGTGTGTCTCGACGGTTCTGTCCAGCTCGAGACAGGTTCTGGATTCCTCGAGGTACATCCTACCTCGATCTACGTGTCCAGGTCTGCTGAGGGTCCTCGGTGTTCCCTCAAGTCTCTGTGTGTCGTTTCGTTCGACAGCATCATTTTCTCTGACTTAGGATTAGACCGATTGGCGGCTTGTTTCGCTGTCTGTGGCGATCTTGCCTCCGAGTCGTCTGACTCAAGGATCGTTACGTGAGTAGGTCTAGTCGCCGAGTCCTGAGTCTATCGGCAGTGTCTTGTGCTCCCATTGGTGCTCCAAAGTACGTGTCGCAGGGCGTTCTTGCCTGTCTATAATTCAACACTCATATTTTGAGTCTCCGTGTCTTGTGAGCCTTCACTAATAGTAGCCTTACGTCACGTTTCTCTGTGACGGCTCTTGTAGCGGGGCACTTTCTCGGTTTACGGCTCTTAAGCTAGTTCCATGGGCTCCCGGTCCAACCGTAGCGTCCTTCGGTGGGGGAATACTAGCTAGAGGCCTGGCTTAGGCAGTGGGCCAGTGTGTGCACACGTGGTCAGGGGCTTTGGACTTAAGTCGATGGGCGTAACCCTCACTTGTCACTCGTTACTGTAGTTCCTGTGTTGTTCAGCGCGTGTCTGCGACTCTGCCGAGACTTTAGCAGTACCGTAGGCGAGACACTTGTGGCACAGTATAAGACGTCAGTGGACGTATCTGGCCGTTCTTCTAGTGTGGGGCACGCCAGTCACGTGGCACGTGACTCTCCGCGTTTCTTGTGCGTCGTGACCTTCTGGGTTAGCCCTCTCGTGGCCGTACTCAAGGTCAGTGTCCTGTCGTATACATGACGTTCTAGTCATGTGTGGGGCAGTGTGCACGACGTTCTATTCGTGTCGTCTATGTCCGTGTCTGTCTAGGTCCTTCTAGGTTTCTTGCATGTCTCGTAGGTCAGCTTTGGGAGCTGAGGTTAGTTCGGCAGCTGTGTTCTCTTTCAGGTACGACTTTTCCCTTTTCTTTTAGTTGTTCCTACTCTTTCCGTTCCGGTTTTCTTTTTCAGCTTCGTAGTTTAGTTTTCCTGCTTTACTGCTCCTGCTGTTTTAATTGTTCCGTGTTACTACGTGTTTTTCAGTGGGGATCCGCGTGACCCCTATTGGGCTAGTGACACGAGGCTCACCCCCGCTTTTCAGGTGGGTGGTGTCGTTTTGCTTCCACGGTTCTTAGTGTGGCGCGTCCGTAGCTGCCAGTTGGTACCTTCGTCTGGCTTCCCCCGACTTTTTTGGTACGTCTTTCCTTCCTGTTGACTGTACTGTTAGACTGCTTGTCTTTCCTTTGGACTGGACTCTGGTGTAATTGTTAAATTTAAACTGTTAATTAAAAAGTAATTTTATTTCTGCTACTTTAGCAAACCGTTCTAATGAAATTTAATTGCTTACTGTCATATCTCTGTGGCTTCAATGTACTATACGACCATCTTTTTATCCCTTCGGAGCTTTACCGCTCTTGGGAGGCCTCGCGGGTTTCAAGTGGTATCGGGTCTACTCGGTAGTCCTATCGGGTATATCCGGTATCCGGGATCCGGGTCGTCACACACATGGACCCATGAGGTGAGTCGAGTGTGACCGTATTCGGGCAAGCGCATATTATTGGGGCAATATATGCCAGGGTATGACAAATTTGTTGTTCAAGAACCGAGGGAACGCGGTTGAAACCCGATCGGAACAAATCAAATTCAGTGGGTTATCAGCCCGTGACAAAGTCGCACTTTGGCTATAGTAGGGGGATATCCCGAGATCCAGATACGACTTGTCAGAGCGTCATTAATATCCCATACCCGGGGTCTAGGGAAGGTGAGGGCTCCGAAGTAAGCACAGTCATGTTCATTATTCTTTATTTATTATTATTTTTAGATGCATGAATGTCATTATTCTCATGTTATTTGTGTTCGCCTTTTTTTTCATTGCTCATTTGTTATTTATTTACTATTTATTTATTTATTTATTTATATTTTCTTATATGGGATGCATGCACATTTTAATTTCTTTATTAGTATTTGTTTGACATTTATTTGTTTATTCACCATTTGTTTATTGTTTATTTATCACTTTTGTTTGATTATTGTTCATTTAGTATTTTTTTATTTTTATTATCAATTTTTTATTTTATTTGATTATTATTTTTAGTATTCACTTATCACTTCTATTCTTATTATTCTTGTTATTATTTTATTTATCTGACCATTATTTATTTATTATGTTATGTTTGTTTCTTCTCTTTTTATCTCTCAATTTAACCCTTTTTTAATGCATGTTAATGGGACTGAGGGTTGGTTCATGTTTTTTATTGATAGTTTGCCCCCCCCCCCCCCCCTTTTTAAGAGAAAGGAGAAATCGTATGCATGCGTTAACGGGCTGATGTGTTGAGTTATTTAGCGTTGTTTAGTTTGTTTTCTTTCGTTGTTTTTTTATGTAGCAAATGGGGGTAATGGATTTGACGTGTTATAAATGTGTGCATAGTTGTGTTATATGTTAAGTATCATTAGTGTGTGGGTGTAAATGCATTGGTGTGAACGTGTTAGTGTTGCTTTATTTTTTTTTATTGGAGATGGGGTGACGCTGATGGCTTGTATTATTAGTTTTCATCTCGCCGTGGCTTTCATCTTGGCATACTTTCATCTCGGCGCGATTTTGGCGCCGAGGAACAATGACGCCGAGAGGAGTCCCCTGCCGATTCTATTTGGCACTCTTTATTTACTTATTATTATATATATATTTATTTATTTATTTATTTCATTCTGTTTATTTGTTTATTCATTTTCATCATTTTTTATTTTATTTATTTTATTTATTTATGTTTATTATTTATTTTATTTTATTAGCAGTTCGACAGTTAGTCTTTATGTCTGGCAAAAATCTGGCAGCATCTCCCCTGTACCCGGAGGGTTGATGGGGTATATAGGAAACCGTCCACGGAGAGCCGAGACGGAATCCGTAATAGAGATGGGCGTAGCCCGGGATCCAAAAGGATCGTAATCCGACGGGACGGTGTCCACTCATCGTGGTATTTGTTAATATCCCCCTGAAGAGGCCATGGGAGAACATGCAGTGGCAGAACTCCATAGGCCAGTGGGGCAGCACAGTGTAAGTGGGGGTTAACCCCATTGATTTAGTTCCCATGGGCTTGAGTGAAAGATTGTTGCTCCTCTCCGGGGTGATAGGATTTCATGCTGAGTGGTTAGAGGGCTCGGGGGCTCTTGAGGGCGTCGACACGGTAGTGCCTCGGCGCTATTGGCCTCGGTGCGACAAAAAAAGACAAAAGGGGCATCGGCCTTGGCACGATGGGTGACATCTAGGAGGGTCTCGACGTGCTGGAGGAGGGGTGGCCGATCGGCGTGCTCGTCACTCGGTGCGGAACTCGCGCCGAGAGAGAGCCGCATCAGGAGGCAGTCAGGGCGCCGATAGAAGGGTTTTCTGAGGCTTTTGTGAGGTTAAGGGTTTTATGGGTCTTGAGAGGCTTTATCTGAGGTTTTGCGGGGTTTTATCTGAGATTTTGAGAGATTCAAAGAATACTGAAAAAGGTTTTGGGGCACATCACCCCGAGGAGGTGGGGGCTTTCACTCTGGAGCATCACTGGGAGCCAGGCTATTGATTGAATCACACAAGCATTGATTTGAATGTATCCCTCACCGTTTCACGAATGAGGAGCCATGAGATCGACTGTCTCAGGCTCTCACCATGCTTGTGAGGTTGAAAATAGAGGGACGATGTAATAGAAATCACTCATATAACCTGAGGGGTAAGCATATAGTAGAACCAAATCTATTCACATCGACTATTGAATACAGTAGATTTCAGAGAGGTAGAGAGAAAGAGAGATAACTCTAGAACCTCATACTTCGTTTCATTGCAGAGGATGCATACATTCAGCAAAGAAGGGAAAATCAGACTGCGAGAATCTAAATACAGAGGATACCCCTTGACAACCGGGCTACACTGGCAGTTGATATCATCAGAAGAACAGTGCTCGGAAGCAGACCAAAAGAAAGAAGTCAGACTCAAATAAAAGATTGGGAAGGGGGGAAATATAGCCCCTTAGGGCATTTGACAGATGACCCCACCTTGAATCCTCTTCCTCGGGCTTCTGTAGCTCTCTTTCTCTCTTCAGATCTCTTCAACAGACTCTCAGACCTTTCTCTTCCCTCTTTTTCTTTCTCTCCGATTGGCTTCTCGATTCATCTCCCCCCTCCTCTCTTTCGAAGACTTGGGTTATATATATAGAGGGTGTGGCCCTGTTTCCATCGGCGCACAGAGGAACCAGCGCGCTGATTGGTGTTTGCGCGCCGATTGCAATCCCGTGCCGACTCATTTCCGTGCCGGTTCACTTCCGTGCCAGTTCACTTCTGTGCCGGTTCACTCTTGTGCCGGTTTCAGGTCATTTCTTGCATCCTTTGGCCTATTTTTGTTTGTTTAGGCCCATTTGTGCTCATTTCTCATTTTGCGAGGGTTGACCCATCGACTGACTTGTCTTGCTGTCCGAGCTTTTATCTTGTTCGTTCGGGGATGGTCCTGAGCCTTTTCTGAGCTCTTGAGTCTTGTTTCAGCGGCTGCCCATTGGAGCCGGGTGTCTTTTTTTTTCTTCTCTTTTTATTTTGTTCTTCATCTCTGTTCGGCTTCTGCCACTCTTTTCCCTCTTTCATTTTCTTATCGGCACAGGGGTACTTCGGCCAGGGCTCCATACTTGCAAAATCAAAAAAGTTTAAGAAATGTCAGAAATATTTTCAGTGTCAACAAATGCCCCCCACCCGTAGGTGGCGCGAATGAGGGACGAGTGAGCGGGACTTGCGGATGCAGCCTTATCTGAGAACATGTTTATTATTATTATTATTATTATTATTTAATCTTTATTCATGCAGGCATGCAGACATCCATCGATCGCAAGCATAAACTAGATGTTTATAGAATAGCTCCCCTACATTAGGGATAGGATAAGGACAGCGCCCATGATTCACGGACGGAGTGCAGCTCACGAAGCACAACTAAGGGAGATATGCATACGTAAAGGGGACGCCACAAAGAACATATGCATAGCATAAACCACGATCCACACCCAAGACTTATCCTCCATAGTGTGAAAGTGCAATTATATGGGTAGTGAACCCTTGATATAGGGACGTGCAGACGTTCTGAGTAACACTAAAGGATTACTTTATCGCCTACGCATACATTCGAGGCTCTCGACTTTTGGCAGCTTCGCACAACCCCCTTGTTTATTCTTAATTCGAGATTTCACCGTTCGGCGCGAGTCTCCTCATGTGTCTCAATGGGGATTCCCGGTTACTAGGATTCATCCTTTTATTCATAGTATTATTATGGGCTTCACCGTTCGGCGCGAGTCTCCTCATGTGTCTTAATGGAGATTTTCGGCAACTAAGATTCATCCTTTTATTCATAATGCTATAATGGACGTCACCGTTCGGCGCGAGTCTCCTCATGTGTCTCAATGAGGATTCTCGACTATAAGGATTCGTCCTTTCATTCATAATGCTATAATGGACTTCTCTGTTTGACGCGAGTCTCCTCATGTGTCTCAATGGGGATTCCCGACTACTAGGGTTCATCCTTTTATTCACATATATATGTTTTCTCTCTTTTTTTTAAGGGGGTAGGCAACTTTTTCCTCACAGTCACCCTTTACGCGAGTGTAGAGATTTGAGCATCCATGAAGTGTTAAGAAGAATTTATGACGTCCCTATGGCTAAGGACCATTGCTCATATTACGTGCGAGGTGCGAGAGTTTCGTCAAAGGTGTATCATGCGAGTTGTGCTAGCAACATAGGTACGACTCTTCCCCTGACCGTATGCACGCACCGAGAATTGGCTTTTCATTCCTTAGTGTGTGTCGTGGTGCACACGTGTCTGGAATCAGGCAGCTTTATTTAGGTAGGGAATGTGGTCTTAGAAATTTGAAGGAAGTGTATTAATAAGACATTACAGGCAAACATGCACGTGGAACAGGCAGGCATGTAAATCATATCATTTTCCTCTCTTTTTTTCTCTTTTTTTTTGTTCTTACCTTTTTGTTCTTCTTTTCTTTTCTTTTCTTTTTCTTTTTTTGTTCTTATCTCATTTTTTGTCTTTTCTTTCCCTTTTTTTTCTTTCTCTTTTTTTATATTTTTTTATTGTCTTAAGGGCTTAATGAGTACACCCACAGGACGACCGTCTTAAGAGTGGGTGGTTGACACTATAGTGATGAAGAAAAGGCATTATATGTTGTGGTAAGTCCCGGAGGGGTCAAGGATTAGTGTGAGACCAAGGGGGCTTTTTCTTCATTGGTTCGGATGGCAGTTTCGGGCCAATGGTAAGAGGTTTGTCGGCTTAGACCGAAAGTAATGACGCCGAATAACTTGGCTTAGACGTAAGGCCATGACGCCAAGATAGAATTGTTAAACGGCTTAGGCGGATTGCCATGACGACGTACAACGTGGCTTAGGCGGAAGGCCGTGATGCCAAGGTAGAATTTTTTAAACGGCTTAGGCGAATTGCCATGACGCCATACAACTTGGCTTAGGCGGAAGGCCATGACGCCAAGGTAGAATGTTAAACGGCTTAGGTGAATTTCCATGATGTTGTAGAGCTTGGCTTAGGCAGAAATCTATGATGCCAAGGTAGAATGTTAAACGGCTTATGCGAATTGCCATGACGCCGTACAGCTTGGCTTAGGCAGAATGCCATGATGTCAAGGTAGAATTTTTAAATGGCTTAGGCGAATTGCCATGACTCCGTACAACTTGACTTAGGCGGAAGGCCATGACACCAAGGTAGAATTTTTAAACGGCTTAGGCGAATTGCCATGACGCCGTACAACTTGGCTTAGGCGGAAGGCCATGAAGCCAAGGTAGAATTTTTAAACGGCTTAGGTGAATTGCCATGACGCTGTACAACTTGGCTTAGGCGAAAGGCCATGACGCCAAGGTAGAATTTTAAAACGGCTTATGCGAAGAGCCATGACGCTGGATAGCTTGGCTTAGGCAGAAGGCCATGATGCCAAGGCAGAATGTTAAACGGCTTAGGCGAATTGCCATGATGCCGTACTGCTTGGCTTAGGCAGAAGGCCATGATGCCAAGGTAGAATTTTTAAACGGCTTAGGCGAATTGCCATGACGCCGTACAACTTGACTTAGGCGGAAGGCCATGACGCCAAGGTAGAATTTTTAAATGGCTTAGGCGAATTACCATGACGCCGTAGAGCTTGGCTTAGGCGGAAGACCATGACGTCAAGGTAGAATTTTTAAACGGCTTAGGCGGAAAGTCATGACACCGTACAACTTGGATGTTTTTGTTGGTTTGTTTGTTTAGATTGGTTGGGTTTATCGAATTTGATGAGTTTATTGAGTTGATCGATTTCATTGGGGTTTATTTGGTTTGTTGAGTTTTGCTGGGTTTATTTGGTTTATTGAGTACATTAGGTTGATTGAATTTATCAGGGTGCATTTGATTTGCTGAGTTCATTAGATTTTTTTTGTTGAGTTTATCAGGTTTATTTGGGTTATCGAGTTCATTAGTTGACTGATTTTAATAGGGTTTATTTAGCTTATTGGGTTGATTGATTTATTTTGGTAATTGATTTTGTTCTGTTTATTAGGATTTATTGAGTTTATTGAATTTATTGACTTCATTAGATTTGTTGGGTTTACTGATTTTAGTTGAGTTGTTTAGTTTAGCGGGTTTATTGATTCATTGAGCTTGATTTGTTTTGCTTATCGAATTTTGTTGGATTTATTCGATTTGATTTTCCTCTTTCTTTTTTTTAGAGTTGTTGAGTCCATTGGATTGATTAGTTAGTTTTTTTTATTGATGAGTTTTTTTTGATGATTTTTTATTTCGTTAGATCTATTGAGTTTATCGGATTTATTGAATGTTTTTTGTGTGTTTTTTTGTGTTTTTGTTTTTTTAGATTATCATTTTTATTTCATCATTCATTTTTATTCTTCCATTTCATTTTTTGTGTGTTTATTATTATTATTATTATTATTATTATTATTATTAACCCACTCATTTGTGATGCAGGGTATTTTATTTGGAGGGACTATTGATGAGTTTGATGGCTTGTTGCACTTGTGGGGCTGATGTTAACTTTATAGCTTGGCAAGGGCGGAGTGCCTCGGGCCAAAGGGGCAAGAATTTTATGAACTCGGCTCAGTGGGACAAAAGGGAAATTTTTTCATAGCTCGACATGGGTGGAGTGCCTCATGCCAAGGAAAAGGTTTCGTGGACCCGGCCCGATAGGACAAAGGGTAATTTTCAGAGCTCAGCAAGGGCAGAGTGCCCATGCCGAAGAAAAGATTTGTTTTTATAGACCCGGACCGGTGGGATAAAGGGTAATTTTAGCTTGGCTTGGGTGGAGTGCCTCAAGCCAATGAAAAGGGCTTTATGGACACAGCCCGACGGGACTGGTGGGACAGAGGGTGATTTTTTAGATTGGCTAGGGCGGAGTGCCTCAGGCCAATGAGAAAAGGCTTTATGGACGCAGCCTGGCGGGACAGAAGGGAATTTTTAGAGCTCGACAAGGGCGGAGTGCCTCGTGCCAAGGAAAAGATTTTACGAGCCAACGTTGGGCAGGAGGTCCGAAACAATAGCGGTGCGAGAGCCCCGTTGGACAAATGTGACATTTATTGGCGTATTTGAGTGATTGTCGGTTGAACGCCAAAGGGCAATGAGAATGCATTGGCCGGGGGCACAGGACCCATATCAAGGGTAGAGGGTCTCGGTGGGACAGATGGGGAATGTCCCCATAGAATGGGAAGACGGAAAGGCACCATGCATCCCAGTGGGCCATTTCATGTTGATAGCGGCACTGATGAAGTCCTCCCGGTCTCCATAAATGGGACGGTCATTTTATTCTCCCTAAGCACTCATCATGTAATGTCGTCGGGGATCCTCTTGCTTATGGAAGATAGTGGGAAGGCAATACTTGCCTCAGAATTTTGTCTTTTTTTTGCTCCTTTTTTTTAAGCTGCCAACTTGGGTGGCCCAAACAATGAAATGTCGTGCGGGTGTATCACCCTTCATTGATTTTTTTTCTTTTTTTCTTGAACTGACCAAGGTGGGGTGTAGGAGAGCGCTCACCTCCTCAGGGAGGGGATGAGTAGTTCGCTCCACCACACAAATCTCTCGATGGTAGTTTCATCTGGTACAAATCAGGATATAAGGGGAGTGTCCGTTCCCTCAACAGATAGGGCCATCATGATCTTTTCATCTTCTTTTTTCCCCTTTTTTTTATTAGTGCCTGTCCCCAGAACATGCTCTCTTTTTTCTTCTTCTTTTTTTCTCTTTTTTTATTTTTTATTTTTGCAAATATCTATACTCAAGCTGCGGGATGATGCTTAGATGTTGGCTTTACCCAAGTTTGTTAGGGACAGCTGAGGCTGTGATGTCACGCAAGGAGGCTTTCTTGAAGACAGGCATTTGATGTGGACGAGGCAGATCCACCTTGTATTCATCCATTTGTAATTCACCTTTCTTGATTAGGCCTTCGATGATGTCCTTGAACACGTAGCAATCCTCGATAGGATGTCCCGCTACTTGGTGATAAGGATAGAAGCGTGGATTATCTTTTCTTGTGGAGTTGCCTGGTCTCTTTGGCTTCGGAAGCACCACCTTGCTGCATTCCAGGGCCCACTCAAAGAGAGTCGAGGTCTTATCTTTTGGGAATGAATAGGGCTTCATCATTTTACCCCTTAATGAGGACCCTTGTGTTTCCGACTTGGCGGAAGTAAGGTTAGCTGCCTCTTTTGTTTTCTTCTTTTGCTGTTCGGAAGCTTCAATATTTGAGATGTAACCTTCTTCTTATGCTGATTGTTTGTTGGCTGGCTTATTCTTTTGACACGAGCTTGTGGAGGCTGGGCAAAGCCTTGCAAGGACTGCTTCGGCTTCTGCTGTGATGTCACTTAGATATTCAAAGGTTGTGACTTCGAAGTCAATGACCCATCGCAGAATTTCCATATTCAGATTCTGTTTGCAGATTTGGACAGACTCCTTGTATCTAGGCGGGTGCCTACATCTTTCATGAATATTCCTCCACCTGCTTATGTAGTCCATGACGAACTCATTATCTTTTTGTTTGGCTACTTGTAATTCGACTTCAGTGACTTCTTCTTCCGACGTCTTTGTATTCATTATTCGTTCCACCTTTGGCTTGTCCATTACGGCTAGACCCGCTGATCTCAGTTGTAGGGCAGTTGGCTGCATATGTGACCTCATCGACCTCATTACCGGAGATGCTTTAGTTTCCCCTTGACTTACCCAGGGGACTATGGGTTGGAATGGCTGAGGCAGGATGCCCCCTGAATGATCATGTACTGTTCGGGTCATTGCTGACCACGTTGAAGCTTCAGATAAGCTAGCACTGCCTTGGGCTGTCTCATATAGATGTCTCATCAATTGTGGCATAGATGGCTTTATGTTCATTTCACTTAGCTGCCTTCGTAGCATTTCAATCTCCTGCTGCTTCTGGTGTACTAGTGCCATCATGGCAGGGTCTTGTAAGAAAGGGCCGGGAGTGCTACTGCCTTCCGCCTCTGATTTGTGCAAGATGAATGGCCTCCACCATCATTGTCGACTGTAGCTAGCTCATTCGAGACAGACTCCCTTTGTTCTATGCCTCTGGGTGGAGGAGGAATGTGGTGTTGGGCCTCCTTATTAGCTGGTGAGCGCTGCTTTGACATTCTCCCAGACCTGGTAGCAAGGTGAGAGGCTGGAGCTTTGGTTGGAGTTGCTTCCTTTGGCACAAAGCAAATTTCTTCATCTTCTTCATCAGCAGTTTGCGCCCCGCTGGAAGATGCTGACAATGTGTTGCAGGAGAAAATAAGATTCCTCCTTTTAGCCTTTGCACTCTTCTTTTCTTCCCTTCATGGTCGGCACTGCCCCCACAGTGGGCTATTTGATGCATTCAGCTTTTCTGCTTTTTCTTCAGTTCTTTTTGTTAACCGGTAGGACTCATTGCATCCTTGAGGGGCATGCTTCTTGAGCTGCATAGGCTGGTTCTTTGGCTGCTCATGGTTATCAGGCCCATTTGTAATGGCTTGCAGCCGTTCCATGGCTGAGTTGGCTTCTTCATATGCCCACGATGGGGTTTGTTTCTTCTTATTGTCCGTTAGCTTTTAATGATTGCTGGTAGGGCTACTTGATGGCAGATAGAAGCTGTAGGGAGTGGAGTGGGCGGGCCACTACTCCATAAACCCGGACCTCTGGAGGCAAGCAAGGTACCAGTCTTGTTTTCTTCCTTGTTGGCATTGCTTGCCAGTTTCTTTGCTCTTTTTCATGTTTCAGGATATTGTCTTCATAGGTGTGTCGGCTACAAGCCTCTGGCACTTCTTCAAGTAGCTGTTGATATATAGATATCATATTGACTGAGGCCCTTGGCACAGGCATTTCATGCGGGCGTGGGGGATCAACTTTGTACTCCCCTATTTGTAACTCCCCTCTTTTTATTAAGCCTTGGATGATGTCCTTGAATATTTGACAATCTTCAATAGGATGTCCAAGGATCTGATGGTAGGGGCAAAAATATGGATCATCTCTTCTCCTGACATCATCAGGTCTCTTTGGCTTTGGCAGAGTAATCTTGTTATACTTGATAGCCCACTCGAACAATGCTCGAGTCTTGTCTCTTGGGAAGGCATAGAGCTTCTTTTCTTTATTCTGCTGTGGAGGCCTTTCTTGACATTCAGTAGGTCCATTGAGAGGAGGATTGTGTACCCATTTCTGCCTTTTTGCCCCGAGGCTAACAGCATGGACGGCTTTCAACAGCGGCCGTTTATTAACCATCTTGGCCTGATGATTTGAGTTGACAGAAACTGAGGGATATCTTGCGAAGAAGTCTTCAATCTCCGTTGCAACATTAATCAATCGGTCAAAAGACCAGATTTCTACTCCAATTATCTTTTCTAGGACTTCTTTCTTCAGATTTTGTTTACATATCTGCATTGCGTCCTCCAGATGTGGAGGGCGACGACATCTCATACTAAGATCCCTCCATCTCTTGATATATTCTGCAGCAGCTTCATCATCTTTTTTCTTGGTCGCTAATAGCTCAGCCATGGTCACCTTTGCCTCGGCGACATGGAATCTTTCTGTGAATTTTCGTTGCATATTTGGCCAGCCGTCAATAGATCCAGCCGGCAAGCTAGAATACCATTGAAAGGCAGGTCCTGTTAGAGAAGACCCGAAGAACTTCAATAGGTACGACTCGTCTGCCGCCAAGTCGCCCATGACTGCCACATAGTGTGTGATGTGTTCTTTTGGGGAGCCTTGCCCACTGAATTTGTCAAATTTAGGCAGTTTGTTGATGCCAGGTGGTAATCTTTTAGTAGCATGGTAGGCTGGATATGGCACTTCATATATGTCAAAGGGGGCGTAATCAGCACCACCCCTCTTTGCTAGCCTTTCTTCGATCATCTTCTCCACCATTAATTTATTCATTATAACTGGCACCGCTGGTTGATGGTAGAGGTGGGCGGGCTGCATTACTTGTGTGGCTGGAGTTGCAATATGAGATGGCAAAGGCTCCGACAGCGGAGCCTGCCGCTGCATTTGAAGAGGCTTTAGTTGTGCTGGCTAGAGCGATTGGGAATAATTCTGGGGAGCAACCCAACTCTGATCATCAGTTTGCAGAATGGCCTGTGAAAGAGCACCCGTGGGGTTGGAACCTCCCCGTGACGGCTCGACTCGTTCCCCCGGTTGCTCGGGTGCCACAGTATGCTCAGTCTTTCTCTTTCAATTGCTTCTCAGCAGTTCTACCTCCTGCTGATACCTTTGCAGCGTCATTAAGACAGCGTGGTCCATAGCTGCTTTGCTACTGATGCCCTCGAGTGCTTTCACCAAAGGCGCATCCAGATAGGGGTACCCCTTCTTCTTCAGATGCCATTGTTTTGATATTGAGAGTAGTGATGTCTTCATTAGCAACCCACTTGCCCTTAGCGGCTTGCAGTAGCTCAGCCTCAGTTTTGCCTCGTCCTATCATCGGGTCTTCTCTTTCGGCAACCTCAGCCAACTCTTCTTGTTCATTTAGCAGGGTGCCATGCCCGCTCATCACCCATGTCATATTACAGGTGAGGACTTGCATTCTTCTATTGTACTTTCTGACTCCCCTTCGGGCCTGACTAGAGAGAGTCGTCCCTTCATTTGTTGAAATTCTTTTCATCTTTTCATTTTGTGAAGGAATTTCAAGCTTCCAGCCCCACCTTGCTTCTCTTTTTCATTCGTCCCTATGGGTGACATTTTGTCTTTTCCTTTCTTTAGCCTTGACGGCACAAAGTGACCTCTGTCAACCCATGACGGGTCTCCCGGGGTTGTGGAAATATTCCCAGACCATCTTTATCATGTCTTCCCGGGTGCGCTTCACAGAGATGGCAGAAGGCAGCGTCCAGTCCCGAACAGACGGCATATATGAGAGCCGTATCAGTTTAGCAGCTTGATTGGAATTCCTTGAGTTCTTGGAGATATCAGCCTGCCTTGCACAAGCCTTGGTAGTGAATGGAGAAGCTGCAGCTACGGCCTCTTCTGCATGCATGACTTGGTTGCCCCTCTTCTAGGGACATCAATAGAATTGCTGTAGTCCTGCAGGGCTGATGCAGTGCCTCGGGTCTTTTTGGAAACCACATTTGCTTGGATTTTGATAATTATAGGTTTGGCCTCCCTTACTTGGTCTCATCAAGGTTCACCCTCCGGCTATCCAGCACTTGGAAGGCATTTTGGGTGGGGACAGTTGGGATGACCCAATCCGGCAGAACTCTGGTATTGCGGCCATTGAAGTAGACTCGGATGCCCCAGATCATCATGGACTTCCCAGATGCCGAGAGTCGGCATTGGGAAGTAGCAGTGACTCTTCTTCTTCTGAAGTTTTCTCGTTGCCCCTAGCGGGCCTCTTCTCATATGCCCCAGTCGGGCAGGTAATATGGTGAACGTGGCAGCTCACGATCACCGGGCTCTTCAGCAAAGTTTTCTTGATTTGACCTCACTTTGCCGGGCCGCAGGTTTGTTCGTTGTCAGCTTCACAGATTTCGGGCTCTCCTCGCCCAGAAGATCGACGAACGCGACTCCTAGGAAGTTGGGGAAGCCAACGACCGGAGGAAAGTTGCCGAAGGTAGTTGGCACGGCAAGATAGCCGTGTGCAGCATGTCTGCTATGATTTGGGTGCCAAAGACAAGTCCTGGACAGTCCGTTCGCCATCGCTTTAACCTGTAAAGGGAAAGACAAGACGAACGAGTAGTTACGGTTTGAAGTAGATGAGGGGGGCCCCATGGTCCATTTATTTTGGCAAGAAGATGAAGGGAGGTTTGGTCCCACCGAGCGTGCCAGCTTGTGAGAATGGATTTTATTTTATTTATTTTATTTTATATTTATTTGTTTATTTTACTTATTTATTTGGTTTATTAATTAGGCGTGCCAGTCACTATTGTGACAACTTATTATGTGCTCATCTTACTGATCAGATAATTATGGGTGATCGTGTCGGGACTCAAAACCCGTCGTACCATAAAGGGTACGACGTTAATTACGTCCCTCCGAAAGAGGGACAACCCTTGATTAATCGCCAAAATAAAGACCATGGGGCCCATATAATTAAAGATGCAATTGCATGCAAGCACACAATATGGTAGTATTTATTTATTTAATCGATTCATGGTACAAGGCGGAGAACTTAGGTCCGAGGACCACTATCACGCATAGTGATAGCTTCCGGTCGGACGTAACCCGGCTTTCTGCAAATCACCATTTAATATACCGTAGAATCGGATCATGCAAGCATTCAAGATAACAGTATTCAGTATTATCATTTATTATTTGTTTGATCATTTATTTATAACTTCGAGAGAGATTTCGGCAGCACCATCATGCTCCGAGGGGCATCAGGGCCTTCTTATTTTGAAGTTGTGTATAACATTACGGTGCACACACATGGACCCATGAGGTGAGTCGAGTGTGACCGTATTCGGGCAAGCGCATATTATTGGGGCAATGTATGCCGGGGTACGGCAAATTTACTGTTCAAGAACCGAGGGACCGCGGTTCAAACCCGATCGGAATAAATCAAATTCAGTGGGTTATCAGCCCGTGACAAAGTTGTGCTTTGGCTATAGTTGGGGGAAATCCCGAGATCTAGGTACGACTTGTCGGAGCGTCATTAATATCCCATACCCGGGGTCTAGGGAAGATGAGGACTTTGGAGTAAGCACAGTCATGCTCATTATTCTTTATTTGTTCTTGTTATTATTTTAGATGCATGAATGTATTTGTTCTCATGTTATTTATGTTCCCCCTTTTTTTCATTCCTCATTTGTTATTTATTTACTATTTATTGTTTTTATTTTTTTTATTTTTTTATATGGGATGCATGCACATTTTAATTTCTTTATTAGCATTTGTTTGACAATTATTTGTTTATTCACCATTTTTATTGTTTTTTTATCACTTTTGTTTGATTATTGTTCATTTAGCATTTTTTTATTGTTATTATCATTTTTTTATTTTATTTGATTATTATTTTTAGTATTCACTTATCACTTCTATTATTATTATTATTTTATTTATCTGACCATTATTTATTTATTATGTTTTGTTTATTTCTTCTCTTTTTATCTCTCAATTTCACCCTTTTTTTAATGCATGTTAATGGGAGTGAGCATTGGTTCATATTTTTTATTGATAGTTTGCCCCCCCCTTTATAAGAGAAAGGAGAAATCGTATGCATGCGTTAATGGGCTGATGTGTTGAGTTATTTAGTGTTGTTTAGTTTGTTTTCTTTCGTTGTCTTTTTTATGTAGCAAATGGGGGAATGGGTTTGACGTGTTATAAATGTGTGCATAGTTGTCTTATATGTTAAGTATCTTTAGCGTGTGTGTTAAGTGCGTGAGTGTAAATGCATTGGTGTGAACGTGCTAGTGTTGCTTTGTTTTTTTTATTAGAGATGGGGTGGCGCCGACGACTTGTATTATTAGTTTGCATCTTGGCGTGGCTTTCATCTCGGCATGCTTTCATCTCGGCGTAGTTTTGGCGTCGAGGAACAATAGCGCCGAGAGGAGCCCCCTGTCGATTCTGTATGACACTCTTTATTTACTTATTATTATTATTATATATTTATTTATTTATTTATTTCATTCTGTTTGTTTGTTTATTCATTTTCATTATTTTTTATTTTATTTTTATTATTATTTGTTTATATTTATTATTTATTTTATTTTATTTTATTAGCAGTTCGATAGTTAGTCTTTATGTCTGGCAAAAATCTGGCAGCATCTCGCCTGTACTCGGAGGGTTGATGGGGTATATAGGAAACCGTCCACGGAGAGCCGAGACGGAATCCGTAATAGAGATGGGCGTAGCCCGGGATCCAAAAGGATCGTAATCCAACGGGACGGTGTCCACTCATCGTGGTATTTGTTAATATCCCCCTAAAGAGGCCATGGGAGAATATGCAGTGGCAGAACTCCATAGGCCAGTGGGGCAGCAGAGTGTAAGCGGGGGTTAACCCCATTGATTTAGTTCCCATGGGCTTGAGTGAAAGACCGTTGCTCCTCTCCGGGGTGATAGGATTTTATGCTGAGTGGTTATAGGGCTCGGGGGCTCCTGAGGGCGTCGGCACGGTAGTGCCTCGGCACGACAAAAAAAGACCAAAGGGGCATCGGCCTTGGCGCGATGGGTGGCATCTAGGAGGGTCTCGGCGCGCTGGAGGAGGGGTGGCCGATCGGTACGCTCGTCACTCGGCGCGGAACTCGCGCCGAGAGAGAGCCGCACCGGGAGGGTCGTGCTGGGAGGCCGTTAAGGGGGCAATAGAAGGTTTCTGAGGGTTTTGTGAGGCCGAGGGTTCTGGGGGTTTGGAGGGGTTTTGAGCTGAGGGTTTTAGAGGCTTTATCTGAGGATTTTAAGGGGTTCTATTCAGGGATTTTGAGGTGCTTTGCCTAAGGCTTTGAGGGGTTTTATTCAGGGGTTTTGAGATGGCCGGAAAGGGAAGAAATCACTCAGAGGAGAAGAGGACTGTCACTCTAAATCCTCACTGGGAGCCAGATCATCGATCGAATTCCATGAGCTTTGATTCGAACATATCCCTCTTTACCTCACGAATGAGAAGCCATGAGATGGACTGTCTCAGGCTCTCATCGTGATTACGAGGTTGAGAATACAGAGATGATGCACCAGAAAACACTCAGATGATCTGAGGGATCTATCCACAATAGTTACGGAATGCAGTAGATTTCAGAGGGGCAGAGAGAGAGAAATAACTCCATAATCTCATATTTCATTTCATCGCATAGAACGCATACATTCCAGTACAGAAGGGAAAATCAGACTGCGAGAATCTAAATACAGAAGATGCCCCTTGACAACCGGGCTACATTGGCAGTTGATATCATCAGAAGAACATCGCTCGGAAGCGGACCAAAAGAAAGAAGACAGACTCAAATAAAAGATGTGGAAGGGGGGGAATATAGCCCCTTAGGGCATTTGACAGACGTCCCCACCTTGAATCCTCTTCCCCGGGCTTCTGCAGCTCTCTTTCTCTCTTCAGATCTCTTCAGCAGGCTCTCAGACCTTTCTCTTCCCTCTTTTTCTTTCTCTTCGATTGGCTTCTCGATTCATCTCCCCCCTCCTCTCTTTCGAAGACTTGGGTTATATATATAGAGGGTGTGGCCCTGTTTCCATCGGCGCGCAGAGGAACCGGCGCGTTGATTGGTGTTTGTGCGCCGATTGCAATCCCGTGCCGACTCATTTCCGTGCCGGTTCACTTCCGTGCCGGTTCACTTCCGTCCAGGTTTACTTCCATGCCGGTTCACTCCCGTGCCAGTTTCAGCTCATTTCTTAGCATCCTTTGGCCCATTTTTGTTGTTTAGGCCCATTTGTGCTCATTTCTCATTTTGTGAGGGTTGACCCATCGTCTGACTTGTCTTGCTATCCGAGCTTTTATCTTGTTCGTTCGGGGATGGTCCCGAGCCTTTTCTGAGCTCTTGCGTCTTGTTTCAGTGGTTGTCCATTGGAGCCGGGTGTCTTTTCTTTTCTTTTCTTTTTATTTTGTTCTTCATCTTTGTTCGGCTTCTGCCACTCCTTTCCTTCTTTCCTTTTCTTATCGGCATAGGGGTACTTCGGCCAGGGCTCCATACTTGCAAAAGCAAAAAAGTTTAAGAAATGTCAGAAATATTTTCAATGTCAACAACTTACCGGTCGGAGCGCTCCCCTCCAAAACCTTCTCTATGTCGACGATCTCCTCGTCACCCTCAATGGGAGCCGCTCCCGTGGGCCCCTCTTCCACCACCTCAGCCCTATCGCGGGGTACCTCACCCTCTTCTAGAGGCGAAGAAGCACATGTGAATAACGCCGATAGGATCTCAGCACTAGCAAACAATCAACACAAAGGGCTTACCAGGAATGGTTAAGTCCCCAGCTACATATCTGGGGGTCCCATGCTCGAAGACCCAACCAGTCCCACAGTGCAGGCTGACACTACAGTTGGTAGGGAAACACGGCCCATCCCCACCAATAGCTATGGTAACAGACTGGAGGTTTCTCCAGCCGTGGGCGGCACTGAAGCACTCCTCCCTCCAGGCTCTCCCTCAAAGGAGGGAAGGGACACCGATTGGCCACTACGAACTAGCCCCTGAATCATCTCCAGAGTGGCGACTGGATCCTCACCTAGCAAGTGACAGCATAAACTCAGTCAATGTCTGCAGCCCAGCAATTGTACAACGGAAGGGGAATGCCCTCCGTAGCGATTCAATACTTACCCAAGCCATCCTGGGTCGCTGCTGGCTCCTGCCCGTCAACCGATGGGGGCACCTCACCCCGCATCTCAGAGGGAGCTGCGGTCTTTGATGCCCCGGCTACCTCTACACGACATTAGTAATTATGTCAACTCCCAGAATCAAGTACAGCAATAAACACAACATGGTCGGTCCTAGAATTATATACCTGGCTGGGCATCCTTTGAAACCTTCCATGACTCAAAATCGGGAAAGGTCTCAATATTGGGGGCAGCCTCGTCCATCAGACAAAGGAACCCCTCCATATCTATCTCGCCATCGACCCCGTCGTCAGGTAGTGGGTCGATCTTCGGAGGTGACGAGAAGGCCATGTCACCCCCGGCCTCCAGCGGCACTGTGAAAAGCAAATCCAATAGCACAAGGTTAGCCGATCATAAAGGTTGAATCAATATGAAGCAAGCAGGCGGATATAGCGCATACTCAGAGCCGGTTCTGCCTCAATATGGTCCCCAGCAGTGGGTCCCCGAGAGGACTCGCCGGCCTCCCTGGCTCCGGTCTCTACCCAGGGGCGCTTCCGCCGGGGCTGGAGGGCCCCGTCACCGTCCCCAGAAGACGTCCCCGTGGAGGGGTGATCCCGGTCCGCCGCAGAGCCTACCAATAAACACAACCACATAAAATGTCTCAGTCATATACCCCAGAAAACAACAAAATGGGGGTAATAGGCTAACGAACAGGTCTCACCTGAAGCCACAAAGGGGGTCAGCGGTTGAGGAACCAAATGCTCTAGTTTCAAGCCCACGATCGGTGCGGCCTTTGCGACCGCCTCCTTCACGTCCCTCAGGGTGTAGGCGCACTTGATGAGGGACACGAGCTCCATAGGTCCAGCCGACCCGATCGCATGGGTGATATGACGCCTCCAGTCATCAATCACCGTGTCTACAAAGCTCCCCTCAGGGAGCACTCGGTCCAGTGGGCCCTTCTTCTCAAACCCATAATCAGCAAGGAACTGGGTCCACCAAGTCCTCGATGCCCCCGATCGAGGCGCACCGGCTCCAGTACCTCCAGGCACCGGCTGCGCCTGCCTGAGGGGCTTCAGTGCCCTGTTGCCACTCCGTCCTGTAGATAGTGAGCCCCGACTGCCCCCGGGCGCCTGCTGTGCCAACCGCTCTACCTCCCGGCGGATCCGAGAGAAGCGAGTCCGCAGGTACCCGTCATCTAGCGCAATGGGAGGCAGATCCTCCCTCAAGAGATGGGCCTCCTCAGCTTTTCGGATCGCTGAGGCCTTCTGCCGGTACAGGTGACTGTGCTCGAACCACCACCTGGCATAATGGATGTCGAACCGTCCCCTACGTCCAGGCCTAGGCGTCGACAGTCGCTCCGGCTCCCGACCATGGTAGAAGTCCCACCACGCCGCATCTAGCAAGTGCGTATCCCAGCCTCTGTACTGTCGACCCGCTAGAGGGAACTCCTGGTTCGGCGGGATTCCCTGGTCGTACCTGAAGTTTCGAGCAAACCTGTGCAAGTAATATGGCTCCAGGAAGCTCGTCACTGACCGGTGTAGCGCCAGTACCGCCGGTCGAGTGCTCATCACCCACTCTGTGTACATCGCCGCATCTGGCTCCTGCTGATAAGGAAGGGTGCAAGCCTCCCCGCCATCTGAAGGCACCAGAATCAGGTGGGAGTCTCTGGTGGTGCCATCAAAGGGAAGCCCCTCCTCGCCCCTGCCGGGCAAGTAGCACAAAACTCTCCTAGCCCCCTCCAACTGTGCGACTGCGTCTCCGTACGGCTGCCCAGTGAAGCTGAATAGCAGTGGTGCTGCCTGGTTGGCCACGGACCCGCGAGACACCACTCAGGACAGAACTGCACCATTCATCTTGTTCGTTCAGATCGCAGCTCGGAGCAGCATCCCAACGACCCACCAGGTGTTCCAGAGATTCAAACACGTCCTCGGAGGACTTCCCAACGTCCTCGAAAATAGCAGACCAACCCACACACTGAGGTAGTTGGTTGGCAGAACCAGACTCCGCTCACGTGGCGCTAGGTGCACCGGGTGCGCCGCCAGCACCCCCAGTCCTTGGTAAATGTTGGCCAGAGCTGCCAGAGCTAAGGCCAGCCTTCGTCCCTTCGCCAGTAGGCACGTAGGCCACAACAACTCCAACCTCAGCTGGCCGTCTTCCCCGTGTGGGACCACAAACGTCGCCAACCAGTACGCTAAGTACGCCGCTAGATGGGTCACGTCTGGCAACCCATGGGGGTTCCACCTCTCTTGTGGCGCATAGATGTACCGGGTGTACGTCCAGAACTGAAGCTCCACCTCTGTGTACTCCTCCCATGGAGTCTGGTCTCTCGCAAACTCCTGATAAAAGCAGAAGGGCCCGTTGTAGAAGTGGCGGACCCACGCGTTCAACGGCACCCTGGGAGTCTATGCTGCTCTATCTCTCTCCCGGCTAGGGCTAAATCCCTCCACGTCTTCAGCAAATACCGGTAGTTGTAAGGAACCCAGTATCTTCCATGCCCGTCTGTGTGGCTGCGATGGAGGTCATCCAGCACTACGTCCTCGTACCCCTCGCCGCTGATCGGCAACCCTAAAATCCTGAATATAGACCACAGATCTAATGAAGTCTCTCCTTCGGCCGTCGCCACGGTGTTCCACCTACGGTTGAAGCGCTCTGTCAGTGCCTGTAGAAGCCCCATGTAGCAGGGATAGCCGTACAAAGCCGCGGTCAAAGCATATCTGATGTCAGCCCGGTCCAGCAGCACCCGATAGTGGTGTACTATGCCCATCAGCCACTCGGTAGCTCCCTGGCGGTATCTGTGCAAAGAAATCACCGCCCAGCGGCCATACCAGCTAACAGCACTCTGTCGTAGAATCCCGGATAGAAGGCTGTGGTCGTCATAGGCCTCCCCAGCATACACCAGCCCTGATGGCTCCACCGCTAGCCCTGGACTGCCCTATGTCTCTGCCCGGTGGTGTCCGTGCAAATCCCAGGAAGCGGGACCCATCACTTCAATGAGGACTCTGAACTGGTCCGCCCTGCCAAAGAAGCCCAGACACTCAGCACTGGGGAACTAACACTATCTCCAGTAGTCCCCAGAGAAGCTCGGAAAGCAGCAGAGAACGATCCCGTGCAAACCGTCTCTGCCCACCAAAATCGCCCGCTCCAGTTGGTGACGGGCTCCGGCAACCCGAGAGTCCCCCTCCTCCATGCCTGGTGGGACAAAGCGCCTGATGAACTCGAATAAGTGATAGTCTAGAGGGAACTCCATTGGGTAGCCGCCGCTGCAATCGTAGGTGTAAAGCCCACCCGCCTCTGACGCCCAGGCTAACTCCAAAGCCCCAACTCCGCTGCCGCGCTCGCCAACGGGGCCCTCTGCCACAGTCGTGTGCCCCAAGTCAAGCTGCTCCACACCAGCTATGGTGATGATCGGCAGGCCCAAGGGGGGCATGGGCCGATCGGTCCTCCTCACCCAGTGGTCCTCCTCCCAGACCACACGCCTCGGGACCCACTCGTCTCTACCGAATCGTGCCACAACTGCAAGACAGAAAACCCAAAATGGTCAGCACGCCAGAAATTCAACACATGCAATACATAAAAGCAAAAGCACATGAAGCGTCAAAATACAACTATAACAACTCAGAACGAGAGGTTCACGGGCCGTACGCCCTCGTCTCCGCCTCCGACGCATGACCCGTGGGGGGCATTTGTTGTACTCAGACAATTTCCCCAGCAAAATACCAAGAAATAAGGGTTTAGGAATTTTTCCGAACACCTTTAAGGCATGAGCTACCCAGCCATCCCTACAACTCCCGGGACCTCACCAGGGGCCCTAACCAGTTTGCCGTGACATGCGACTACATGGAGGACTAACCGGGACCAATCTCGGCTACTCAACTACGGGCTTTGTCCATACTCTACATGGCCGCCCAGGCCAACCCGAGGGCGCTCTGACTTCGAGCCACGCCACGTGGCACCCAAGGAAAGGGCCGAGGGCCCAAATCCGAGACACTTACTTCTAACCATTCAAGGTCAAAGGGAGACCTAGTTAGGCCAACCACAGGCTTTGGAGGCCCGCCGCATGCATATACGGCTCACATGTGTGTGCTCGGCATTTTTCCGAACACCTTGTGGGCGTGTATATTCCAGCCCTTCTACACCAAACCACGGGCCGCCTCATGGTTCCAGCACACTAATTGGGTTCTACAACGACCCCCCAGCAAGTCGGGGCCACCCCTGAGCCTCAGACACGTGGCAATGAGCCATTTAACCTTAGCTCTCTGGCCAACCCGAGGCTACTCTGCCAACCCACCGTACAACATAACACGTATCACGAGGTCAGGCCCGTGTGCCCAAGGTGCCTCCTCTCAGCCCCCACAAGCTCATACTCTCAGCCCAAGGCCCATTCCAAGGCCTCTGAGCCAGTTACTTAGGTCGTTCGGCAACCCGGGGTGTGTCGGGCATTCACCCGAGCACCTTACGAGCGACAACTACGACTTTACAAGAATAGCCCCCACAGGCTAATCCCGGCATCCCAAGACCTTGTATCCCTCAAAGAACACTCCCAGACAATGACAGAAGACCCCCGGGGGGCATCCCTCGGGGTTGCGGCCCGCCCGAGAGGGAGCTCGCCCCAGGCCGTGGCCGCGCCCCGGGGAGGGCGAACCCCCTTAGGGGATGCGCCCTCCTCCCAGCCCAACTGCCCCACGGCCATCCTCAAGTCCCAGTCTCCCCCAGTTAAGTACAAGATCTGCCGTACCCGTGCGTGGAAGGATCCGACAACAAGGAACTCACCGACGGGAGCTCAAGGTCGTGCGAGTCCAACGTCAACACCCGCGTTCCTCGTACACACGTGGCCGGCCAACCAGTATCCTTTTAGTATCCTTTTGTCCTTCTCTTCTTAGCCAAATTAGGACAAAAATTAATAAAAATCTAGATTTTATAGAGGGTGGGGCCGCCCCTCTAGGGGTTTAGGCGGACCAGCCTGACCCCCCAGGCTGGTCCGCCTAAACCCCCATCAAAATGAAAAAAAAAGATTTTTTAAAAGAAAAAAAGGCTCCCAACCAGCTCGCCTAAACCCCCCCTGGGGAAGGGTTTAGGCGGACCAGCCTGGACCCCCAGGCTATTCCGCCTAAATCCCGTGGGGGAGGGGGTTTTAGGGGTACAAGCCTGACCCCTCAGGCTGGTCCGCCTAAACCCCACCCAAAAATAAAAAAAAAGATTTTTTAAGCGAAAAAACCTCTCTAAAGAGGGGTTTAGGCGGACCAGACCAGCCCACGGGGCTGGTCCGCATAAACCCCCCTTGGGGGAGGGGTTTAGGCCGACCAAACCAGCCCCTTGGGCTGGTCCACTGATGTGAAACAGCCCAAAGTTGACTAAGCATGAAATGAGCAACCTAGGACCTAGACCCGCAAGCATACAAGCACTCCAATGATTCTCACAATAGCGTCTTACTCTCACGGCACACTCGATCAACCGGCGGGGCCGGGGGATGATGGCAAGGGTCCGGGGTGAGACCCAATGATTCTAATTGACTTAGTTGGCTTAGGCTGACCTCAAAGGGCCTAGGATTCCCAACTTAGTGGGCGGCTGGCCCGCAGGGCGGGGTTCGGGTGGCACTCTCTCCCGGTCCGCGGTGGACACCTTCAAAGTAGCATACTAGTACGGGCTCTCTTCTCACCGTCCGACGGGCATTCAAAGCAATACTAAACTCGCAGAAATAAGGCAATCAAGGGTAGTATCAGAGGCTCACCTGATCGGTGTGAAAACACCGATCTCGCTCGGAGACGAGGGCGCGCCGGGAGGCGAGGGTATATACCCGATCGCCGCGGCGGTGTCGCTTGACCTGAAAGTGAAAGAAGTACAACACTACACCTCTCGCAGGAGGGGTGATCTTGGGGTAGGGATTAAGCTTAGTACAACCAAAACTATCTCTACGCAGGGAGGGGCCTTCAGCCGGCCAAGCAGGGTGGGGGAATTAAGCAAAGAAGACCGACTTTCCGAACTCCGCCGGTTCTGCCAAGCTTCAGGCTCGCTGGATAGGGTGTCGATGATGACACTGCCACAGACTCCACAGAACTCCAAACTTGATGAAACTGGTGCAAAAAGTTTCCCAACTGATAGAGGATGATGTCTGAATTTTTTCAGAAGCTCTGGAACGCGGGGCTGATCGGACCGGTGACTGGAGCAGGACAGCAACGCTCTGCCACTGATTGATGCAGAACTGATGCAGTCGGTTGCAGAAGGCACTACGGATGCTCCCAAACTCCAAATGGAACGAAACTGGCGGTGGCGCGATCATGGTCGGAGTAGATTTGAACAGAAGTTGACGGGGCCACAATCCGAGGTCGGAGAAGAGAGTGGTGATTAGAGAACTAGGGACTGGTCGAACCTGGACCCACAGGTGGCAGACTGCACACTCCGGCGAAGAAAATGGTAACTGATAGCTCCGGTGGCCGAATGAGGTCCTTCTTCTTGGAGATGAAATCTAACTGGACATAGTTTCTGCTCTCCAAAAATGGCACTCAGATCCTTCACGAGCTGGCCGTGGCAGCTTCTGCTTTCAGTTTCAGGTCTTCAGACAGGGACAGAATGCGCAGTTGGACGAGATCCTCGAATACGAACAGCTCCGGACTCCGATGGATGCGAGACCACCACCGTTGGAAAGCTACCTCGCAGATGATTCCATAAATATAGGCCTTGCCACCTTAATCTTTGAGAGACGGTCGTGGCTGTCTCTGGAAGTCGCTGCCACTCTGCTGCTTGAAACAGAGATAGAATGAGGAGAGGAAGAGGGTGTGGGGAAGGGGATGGCCAAGAGAGTAAGAGGTGGGAGGTGTGTCTAATGGCTATGGGAGGGGAATGTGAGGTGTTTATGGGTTGATGGATGGCTGTTGGGATGGCTGGAGACGCAGGGAGGAGGTGGGTGAAGGGGGCTGCAGCTGGTGGAGGTTGTGATAGGGGTGGAGGTGCACTAGGGAGAGGGTGAGATGGAGAGGAGGAGGAGGGCGACCAGACCACGGGGAGTCTGGTTTGGGTCGACCTAGGGTGTGGGAGGGATGGGAGAGGGGAGGGAATTTCGAATTTGGGCTTTGGGAGAGGTTAATTCAGCCTTGGGAAGGTGGTGGGGTGCCTAGGGAAGGAGAGTGGGGTAGTTGGGGGTTGGAAGGTGGGGAGAGGATTGGAGGAGAGGCTCTTGGGACTAGAAGTGGAGTAAAGATGGGCTATTGGAAGTTGTGTGGAGTTAGTGGAGGTAGGTGGGGGTTGGAAGTGGTTGGGAGGGGGAGGAGAGAGGAGGAGTTCACCCCTTTCCTGGTGGGAGAGAGAAGGAGAGATAGAGAGAGAGAGAGAGGTAATGAGAGAGTAAGAGAAGAGAAATTTAGTGGAGGGAAGAGATGTGGGAAATATTGCTATTCAAATGGATTCATCAAAAGTTGAGTACATGAGGAGAGATGGGCCTATATATAGGCAACCATTCTTTACATGACCAAAATGTCCCTGACAATAAGACAAAAGACCGAGCATATCTTAGACTCAATCCTATGGGCCCATAACTAAGATAATAAGGCCCAATTAAGCATAACAAGGGAAATGGACTAGAACCACATGACTCAATAAAGGGAAATACAAAAGATAGGATTCAATAAAAAGAAAATACATAAGATGAAACTTGGGAAATGAAGATAACAAGTGTAGACCATAATCAATCCACATCAAGAGTGTGCAGGCGATCCGAGCTAGAGGGAGTGTCGTGAGATGCCCTCATCAAATCCCCTGGGGTGGGGAGAACTCGACCCCGTCGAGTATGGGTCCACCTGGCTGTCGTAATGCTCTAGCATATCGGGGTCCAAGCGTAGCAGATCCTCTTGACTCACCCACGTATCCTCTATCGGGGGACGGTTCTTCCACCTAACCAGGTAGCGCTGATACACCTTGTGCCTAGTAATGATACTCTGCTCATCCAGTATTGCCTCTACCTGCTTTCGCCGGTCTCTCAAGCTAGAAAGTGGAGTCCCACCGGGAGTGTCTCTCTCAAGGGGGGTAAAGGCTCGAGCTCCTCACTGGGTTCCACCGCGGGGCCCTTGTAGGGTACCAGGTCCGCCACATTGAAAGTAGGGTGTACCCCAAAACCCTCAGGTAGGTCTAGCTCATAAGCATTACTGCCAAGTCATCTCAGAACTCGAAAGGGTCCCGAACCCCGTGCCCTCAACTTGGAGGTAGGTCCCGGAAGGAGCTGCTCCGTCCACACCATCACCAAGTCTCCCACTTGGAACTCGCAGTGGCGCCGATGAGCATCTGCCCGCCTTTTGTAAGTCTCATTGCTCTTTCCTATATGCTTGCGAGAATGCGTATGCCATGCACTATGATGTGAGGTTGGTGTGAAAAGTATGGCGTGCAAAGGTGGACCTGGGCAACCAAATGTAGACCGATCACACTTTGATTCCATGAAGACTGTGACAGACTTAGGAGGGCCGGGACATCCATAGATTAACCTTTTATGCATGGGTGTGACAAATGTCGGGGGACGCGGACATCCATGTATGCTCCTCTCATGCTTAAGACTCATGATGAATGAAGGTGGGCCAATACATCCGAATATGGTCCACTTATGCTTCCTACTTGACATGTGGGTGATATGAATGAATGTACCCGACTTATGAATCATGTCAAATGGTGTGGTAAGCCTAGACTCATGCATATTTATCCCAAAGGTGACTTCCATGTGCATAGATGTGGAATGACTTTTGAACTTCCATGTGAATGGGTCGAAGGGATCTAGGAAGGTGGTTATGGGGTGGGGCATTTCATCAACCCTAAGGTTTTTGTTGCCTAAGGTCAATGCTCTCATGGTGTAACCTGATTCTAGGAAGGGAGGAGTTTGGGTCAACATGGGCGATATGGGTAGGGTGAGGTGGGTGGTGAATAGGGGGAGTGGGTTACATGGAGATCTAGGCTCCCTTAGGAAGGGGCTAAAGGGATCATGGTAAGGGTCACCTAGGTAGGGGTACTCCATGTTCTCAAGGTCCTCCAATGGTGAGTCATCCTCCTCCAAGATAATTGGGCCAAGGTTGTTAATGGGTTGGTCAATCAAAGCACTTGGGATCTCAATGGTTGGGGAGTAGACTAGGATGGGTTCCTCCTCTATGGGAAGAAAGAGTATGATCTCACTTGTAAATTGGCCATTAGTGTAGATGGAAGTGATGGAGCCAACGGCGGGGTAAGCTAGGCTAATGGTGCTAGGGTCCGACGGCCTCATGGCTAGCATATCGGTCAAGTGGACTTGCCAATGTAGGTAGGCCACTAAGTCTTCCAAATCTTCCACACAATAGGAGGTTTGATAAGTGACATGAGGCTGAGTGGGAATGATTTGGGATTGATGTCCCATGGGTAGGTGGCTTGGTTGTGAACTAGGAATGGTGAGGCCTTGCTTGAGCCATTGGAGTACGGACTCTTCTATGGTGACGGTGTCATGGGGAAGGGTCTGTAGCTCTTGAGGAGCTAGGCTAGGAGTGGTGGGTGAGTTGTGTGGCCCTTGGATTTCCTCTATCTTGGGAGGGGGATCCGGATTGGTATCCCTCGACACTTGGGTGTGGGTTGCAACTCCTAAGGACAATGGGGTAGGAAGGTCTATAGTGGGTGGGTTGGTGTTAGTCGATGCATGGCGCACTCGGGGTGGTGGGCAAGGGTGGACTTGGGTTGGGATAGGAAGGGGAAGTAGTGGAGGCCTAGGTTGTGGTGAGGACTTGTAGGTAGGGTGTAGATGTGGTGGTTAGGATAGGATATGTGGGAAGTGGTGGGGAATGGGGGATTAGGGTCTTGGGTTGGCCAGGAGGGGGTGAAGGAGTTGAAGTGCTCCTTAGGCTTTGGTGATTCAGGTAGGAAGGGGACACATATTTTGCCCTAAGTTTCTCCTTCATGTCCTCCCAAGTGGTGATGGGAGTTTCCCTTCTAAGTATCCTTAACCCGACAATTTGCAACCAATGAGTTTCTGCCCGTTTGGTAAGTTGCATTTTGGCAACCCAAGCCTTTTCATCCTCGGACATGGGATACCAAGTGAAGTACTTGCCCAATGTGGATTCCCAATCTAAATATTCTCTAGGAGAGGTTCCATCAAAGGTGGGAAGTGGGAGGGGGACCATTCTATCGTCCACCCTTGGGGTGGGCCCATTGTCACCTAATTGGGTAAGTTGACCATTTGTGCTATCTAGGCGATCAAAGGCATTGTTCATGGTTCCCATGAGGTATTCAACATGGCCTTGGAGGTTATGTGTGTTGGTGGTGGGCTTCTCTTGGGGGTTTGAACTCATGGAGAGGGCTGATGGGTAAGGTCGGTATGAGGTGGCCATGCTTGTGGACAAAGAGATGCAACCGAGGACTCTAAATGCATAAACATGCCCTAGGACCAACTTGATAGAGACAAATTATGAACTTGCTCTGATACCACTTGATGTGAAACAGCCCAAAGTTGACTAAGCATGAAATTAGCAACCTAGGACCTAGACCCGCAAACATACAAGCACTCCAATGATTCTCACAATAGCGTTTTACTCTCACGGCACACGCGATCACCCGGCGGGGCCGAGGGATGATGGCAAGGGTCCGGGGTGAGACCCAATGATTCTAATTGACTTAGTTGGCTTAGGCTGACCTCAAAGGGCCTAGGATTCCCAACTTAGTGGGCGGTTGGCCAGCAGGGCGGGGTTCGGGTGGCACTCTCTCCCGGTCCGCGGTGGACACCTTCAAAGTAGCATACTAGTACGGGCTCTCTTCTCACCATCCGACGGGCATTCAAAGCAATACTAAACTCACAGAAATAAGGCAATCAAGGGTGGTATCATAGGCTCACCTGATCGGTGTGAAAACACCGATCCCGCTCGGAGACGAGGGCGCGCCGGGAGGCGAGGGTATATACCCGATCGCCGCGGCGGTGTCGCTTGACCTGAAAGTGAAAGAAGTACAACACTACAACTCTCGCAGGAGGGGTGATCTTGGGGTAGGGATTAAGCTTAGTACAACCAAAACTACCTCCACGCAGGGAGGGGCCTTCAGCCGGCCAAGCGGGGTGGGGGAATTAAGTAAAGAAGACCGACTTTCCAAACTCCACCGGTTCTGCCAAGCTTCAGGCTCGCTGGACAGGGTGTCGATGACGACGCTGCCACGGACTCCACAGAACTCCAAACTTGATGAAACTGGTGCCAAAAGTTTCCCAACTGATAGGGGATGATGTCTGAATTTTTTCAGAAGCTCTGGAATGCGGGACTGATCGGACCGGTGACTGGAGAAGGACAGCAATGCTCTCCCACTGACTGATGCAGAACTAATGCAGTAGGTTGAAGAAGGCACTACGGATGCTCCCGAACTCTAAATGGAACGAAACCAGTGGTGGCGCGATCGTGGTCGGAGTAGCTTTGAACATAAGTTGACGGGGCCACAATCTGAGGTTGGAGAAGAGAGTGGTGATTGGAGAAGTGGGGACTGGTCGAACCTGGACCCACAGTGGCAGACTGCACACTCCGGCGAAGAAAATGGTAACTGATAGCTCCGGTGGTTGAATGAGGTCCTTCTTCTTGGAGATGAAAGCTAACTGGACGTAGTTTATGCCCTCCAAAAATTGCACTCAGATCCTTCATGAGCTGGCTGTGCCAGATTCTGCTTTCAGCTTCAGGTCTTCAGACAGGGACAGAATGCGCAGTTGGACGAGATCCTCGAATACGAACAGCTCCGGACTCAGATGGATGCGAGACCACCACCGTTGGAAATATACCTCGCAGATGATTCCAGAAATATAGGCCTTGCCACCTGAATCTTTGAGAGACGGTCGTGGCTGCCTCTGCAAGTCGCTGCCACTCTGCTGCCTGAAACAGAGATAGAATGAGGAGAGGAAGAGGGTGTGGGGAAGGGGATGGCCAAGAGAGTAAGAGGTGGGAGGTGTGTCTAATGGCTATGGGAGGGGAATGTGAGGTGTTTAGGGGTTGATGGATGGCTGTTGGGATGGCTGGAGACGCAGGGAGGAGGTGGGTGAAGGGGGCTACAGTTGGTGGAGGTGGTGATAGGGGTGGAGGTGCACTAGGGAGAGGGTGAGATGGAGAGGAGGAGGAGGAGGGCGACCAGACCAAGGGGAGTCTGGTTTGGGTCGACCTAGGGTGTGGGAGGGATGGGAGAGGGGAGGGAATTTCGAATTTGGGCTTTGGGAGAGGTTAATTCAGCCTTGGGAAGGTGGTGGGGTGCCTAGGGAAGGAGAGTGGGGTAGTTGGGGGTTGGAAGGTGGGGAGAGGATTGGAGGAGAGGCTCTTGGGACTAGAAGTGGAGTAAAGATGGGCTATTGGAAGTTGTGTGGAGTTAGTGGAGGTAGGTGGGGGTTGGAAGTGGTTGGGAGGGGGAGGAGAGAGGAGGAGTTCGCCCCTTTCCTGGTGGGAGAGAGAAGGAGAGATAGAGAGAGAGAGAGGTGATGAGAGAGTAAGAGAAGAGAAATTTAGTGGAGGGAAGAGATGTGGGAAATATTGCTATTCAAATGGATTCATCAAAAGTTGAGTACATGAGGAGAGATGGGCCTATATATAGGCAACCATTCTTTACATGACCAAAATGTCCCTGACAATAAGACAAAAGACCGAGCATATCCTAGACTCAATCCTATGGGCCCATAACTAAGATAATAAGGCCCAATTAAGCATAACAAGGGAAATGGACTTGAACCACATGACTCAATAAAGGGAAATACAAAAGATAGGACTCAATAAAAAGAAAATACATAAGATGAAACTTGGGAAATGAAGATAACAAGTGTAGACCATAATCAATCCACATCAAGAGTGTGCAGGTGATCTGAGCTAGAGGGAGTATCGTGAGATGCCCTCATCATCCACCTAAACCTCCCTACCCCACTCCGTGAAACACAAAAAAAAATAACAATAAAAATATTTTTTGAGAGGTTTATTGGGACCAAGTTGAACTCTCAACTTGGTCTGCCTAAACCCTACACCCCACCCTTTCAACTTCCTATAAATTCCCCCCTTAAAAGCTCAAGGGGCATGGACAATTGAACGCATGCACAAGCAGACTCCCGGATGGACGGACAAACACCCCCTGACCTAATTGCCGCACCCTCGGACTCCCGAGGCTTTCGGAAAGGGCCGGGAATGCGAGAAGATAAGTGCGCGCGTGGTTGGCTTGCTAGTCGGCTCACACACGCTGAGGGTATGTCACGTGTACTTCCCTCACGCGACGTTTAGCCATCTCACACAAGTCCATCCTCGTCGCATGTAAGGTGATTATGTCAACGGCGAGTACACCCGCATCCTGGGTCCACCCGTATGCGCCAACTTACGGTGACGAAACGCACTCCATGATGCCACACCGAATTCTGACACGGAATCACGTGCCTACTGCTCACCCCTCAGCCGGCCGTTGGCCACTCAGATTAACAACTAGAGTCTAGTCGGACCTCTGGCCCAGGAATCATAGTCCCGGGGCCGACCTCGACTCCCCAGCATGACGACACTCGCCGTCCGAGACCCGGACCCGACTGCTCACCTCGAGCCGTGTCCGACCTCCACCAGGCGCCAGTCCACGTTCGCCCCTGCCACTAAGGTAGTCAGGCTCGCATCGATTCCTTTAGAAAGAAGTTTCTGTAAAATACGTGGATATCTACTTTATTACGCAACAACCCGGGGACCAACCCACGTGTCGGAGTTGTCCCGCGGCTTACACCAGTTGTACTTTGGCCCCATCGGCCCATTTGTAAAGCCCACATGGGCTCTCATATAGCATAAAACCAGTTGAATAGAAGCGCCCGCATTCGGGTCCCCAGCTTTCTACCTACACCACTCGGCATACGTGCCTAACACCTTGACTCCAGTAAACACCCCTCAGTCGAAAGGGCACCCACAGCTGCAGAATGCTCCCATCCCTCTATCCACAGCTTCAAATATATATACAGGCTTCTCTTCAGCATGGACTGAAGGTGTTCGGATTCAATCTGATGTAAATAAACATCGGTTGCTTGCGGCCAGTGGGGAAAGACGTCCAGTACACGATTCCCACAATCGCATGCGCACTCGAGCGATCTCTCTAGCCCACATGTCACGTCCTGGTGACGCTTCCCCGGTCAAACCTTGGTTCCATAGGTGATCGTCGAGAAATCGACTAGCACGCCCGCACCCTGTCCAGCTAACCCATACCCTTACATTTCTGTGCCATTCGACCCTTTTTGACTTTCCGTAAGAGGAGAGTGCCTGGTACCGCTGTGAGAGGCGTGCAACCGTAAGGAGGATATCCGAGATACATCAAACTCCCATATTTTTTTCCCCCACTGTATCCCTTCCTTCACTCAGTCATCGACATAAAAAAAACCCTGCAACAGGGGGATTATGAGAGCTTTGATAGGCACATCTCAGGCATGGAAACCCGCCTTGACTCAACTCTTGGGAGGTTTGATACTTTCATGGACACTATGGATGGCTGTATGAACACTCTCTCACACACAATGGATACCCTTGCTACCCACGTAGCCTCTCTTGCTACAGACTACACGGATACCACCAGTGCTTACCGGACCACCACTCGTTCCCCTCTTCACATTGAGCACCTTCTGTGTGACATTGAAACTCGTATCCCTCCACATCCACACACTCCTCCACCTTCTGATGAGGTTGACTCCGATGATGAGGATAGATCTAACAATGAAGAGAATGGCTCCGACAATGCCGATGACGAGGGGACTCCAGATCACCCTGCTCCGTAGCTATTCTTGCGTCCCCTAGTGTTACTTTTGTCCACCCTTCTTGCATCCCACTCCCCATTTTGATGATGCCAAAGGGGGAGAAGTAGTTATGTATGTAGGGTTATTATTATAGTCTATGCGTGGCTGCATGTATGTTTGCATGAATGCTCATTGTGAGGAACCTTGTTGTTGAGTCATTGCATTTTGAGTGTCTGTCTTGCATCTTGTCCTTGTCACATGTAGCGTCTTGCATTTGGTTGTTGGTCTTTGTATCATGCATCCTGTCCATGTCATGTCAATGTAATGTAATGTGTCATCTGAACTTCAATGAATGAATGAAATGCACTTTGTATGGGCACTTATATTGGTCTATTTCACTTCAAACACTTGGGCGCAAATGAATGGTTGAATTGGCTTTGGATGGATTGCATGAGTTGGATTTGTTTGACGGATTATATTCCTTGTTTGACACGCTTATGAACTTTCCTATTAGAGTTTTTGTCATCATCAAAAAGGGGGAGATTGTTGAGTCTCTCTACATGATTTTGATGATAACAAAACCCCAAATTGAGTTTCTATCTCGGGTCGTGTCAATGCAGTCAAATGTGGATTAAGTGTGCTTTAGTGTTGGTTTACGAACATCTTGTGTAAAGCTCCATTCTCAAATGGTTCAAAATTTCTAATTGAATAAACAGAATCAAAACAAATCCCAAAATACATGAAAAAGCTAAGGACATGAAGCCATTGTCATATGTGCATGTTTCATTGGGCTAACACTACATTATGGCAGGTTTTCACTAGTCCGGTCGACCAGCAGGAACAGAGCGGTCGACCGGTTTTTCCAGGGATCTCAAAACTACAGTTTTTACAGTAGCGGTCGACACCAGCAAGGATTGGTCGACCGGTTTTCCCAGCAACGAAATCTTCATCTCCTGTAAAATTCTGGTCGACCGACCCTCCATTTCCGATCGACCGTCAGCCTCGAAAGCCCTCATTGTTGACTTTGTATTCTCAACGTGGGAAGCCCCTCTTCTTGGATTTGTTTAATCCCAAAGCCACCAAACCTTCCATGATTTGTGGATCTGGTTCCTGGCTTGTCTCTTGACCATTCAAGAGTTATAAAAACATTTATTTGGGGCAAGAAACCATAAGGATCCAAGGAAGCTCAAGGAGGCTATCAAGGGGAGAGAAGGGTGTTGCTACTGTAGCCGTGAACAGTGATCCGTCCAGAAGTTCTTCATCAAACCTCAAGCCATTCAAGATCTATTAGAAGCCAATCAACTGGGAATCAAGTGGAGAAGCAAGCTTCATTCAGAATCTGCATCATCTACTCAGGGGGAGCCTAAATCAGGAGTTTTCTCAACTATGTTTCATTTGTCTTTGTGTTTTGAGCTTCAAGTTTTGTTCTTTGTAATCTGCAAACATCTCTGTGTGTGTGGATCGATTCAGATCCGTGGTTGTGTGGATTGTATTGTTCAGATCTGTGCGTGCGCGTGGATCTTCTTAGATCTACGTGTGTGTGTGTGTGTGGATCTATCCAGATCTGGTTGTACAAGTGTGCAGAGTGCTGCATCTATCGCATCGTGTATGTGTGTGTGTTGATGATCCGGTCATCGAATCGTGTTGGAGCTCATTTCCGTGTGTGTGTCGGGGCACGTCCCCGTGTGTGTGTGTGTGTAGGCGTCACCCTACGTGTATGGTTGGAGTGTATCGCCATTTTGGGGATTCATCCCCGTGCTGGTTTACAGCATTCAAGCCTCACCAGGTTTTGGTGAGGGGTGGACGTAGGTTGCCGTCGTTGCATCCGAACCACCTTAAAAATCATCGTGCATTGTGGTTTGATTTGTGTGGTTTGGATCATTTCTTCTACCTCCATTCTGTGTAATCGTACGTATATATTGTTTCCTTCATATTGTATTCCTCAAATCTAGCATAATTAGTTATCTTGTGTGACAGATTTTGATAGATCCAACTCTTGTGTCGCTAGTTCATTACATCTGTTTTAAATCGGATAAAAATTTGCTAAAAGTTGTTTTCACCCATTTCACCCCCCTCTTGGGTGTCATTGATCGCGGGACTTCATTCGCCATTATCACGACGCCTTACACGCGGGGATGCACTTGAGTGAAACGGCTAGACGCCAAGTGAGGGGAGTATGTACGACATACCCTCGGCGTATACGAGCCGATCGAAAAGCCAACCAACTCGCGCTTAGCTCCTCGCATTTTTGCTAGAAGCCTTGGGGCTTGAGTCCTTGAGCCGGGGTGCCTGAGGATGTCTGAGTGCTAGTTAGCATGCATTGTATGCCCCTTGAGCTTCTAAGGGGATTTTATAGGGAGAGTTGAAGGGTCATGGGGGTTTACGCGGATCGAGATGGGGGGTGCAATATGGTCCGCATAAATCCCTTGAAAATACATTTTTTTTGTTTCTGAGTGGGGGAGGGGGGTTTATGCGGACCAGGCTGGGGGGTCAACCTGGTCCGCATAAACCCCCCCTCCCAAGGGGGTTAACGCGGACTGGGTTGGGTTTTTGATTAAAAAAACCTTTTTTTTGCTTTCAGGAGGGTTTACGCGGACTAGGCTGAGGGGGTCAGCCTGGTCCGCATAAACCAAGGGGGGTTATGCGGACTGGGATGGGGGTTCATCCCCCAATGAAAAAAAGTTTGTTTTTATTTTAATGGGGGTTTACGCGGACCAGGCTGACCTCGGGGGGTTTTACGCGAGGTGGACCAAGGATTTTTTCCCAATGGTCTATGAAAACCCCATTTTGTCTATTTTTGGGCCAACATTGACTCTATTTGACCGTAATAAGACAAAGGATACGGGGCTTGGACTGGCTGGCTAGTCGTTGGCGCGCATGGACCAAGGAGTTGACGCTTGTGACCCCGATGCTCTGTCTTCATGAATTCCTCCTCACGGATACGCCAATCGACCTTGCACTAATCTGGGACTAGGATGAATTTTCACTGGGACTGACCGGGTTGAGTGGAGGGGCCGCCCCCAGGGGAGTTCAACCCCTACCAGGGCGTGGCCATGCCTGGGGCGAACTCCCCCCGAGGCGGGCCTCCTTTTGTTGTTTAACATTGTCCTTTACGGGACTTTAGGCATCTGGGGTGGTAGGATCGTCCCGCGGGGGTCAATCATTTGGTGTTGTCGCAGCCGCTTGCAAAGTGTTCGAAGAAATTTCTGACACACCTCGGGTCATCAAACGGCTCGGGTAACTGACTGGCGGGTCTTGGATTTGGCCCTGGGCAGAGGGTAAGAGCTTGCAGGAGCTGAAAGAGGGCATCTTGGGTGTGTGGGCCCATCCTCATGATGTATGCCGCATTGTGAGGCGGGTTGACAGGGCAGCCCGGGGTTGGCCCGGGGGCTGAAAGTAAGCAGCTCGTCGCCGCATGTCTGAGGGTCGGGGGTGGCCCTGACTTGCTGGAGGGTCGCCGTGGAACATGGCTAGGGTGCTGGAGCCGCGAGTTGGTCCCCGGCTTGCTGTAGAATGGCTGGAACATGCGCACCCGCGAGGTGTTTGGGGAAATTCCTAACACACGTACATGGGCCGCATGAGCGTGCTGCGGGTCCCCAAAGCCTATGGTTGACTTAGATAGGTCTTCCTTTGACTTTGAAGGGCTGGAGGAAGGCATCTTGGGGGTAAATCCCAGCCTCGTTGCTGGGTGTCACGTGTCGTGGCTTGCGATTGGGGCGCCCCGGGTTAGCCCGGGTGGCTTGGTTGAAGGCGGGTAAACCCGTAAACTAGGTGATCAGGGGTGGCCCCAATCAATTGTTGAAGGCATCGTTGGTCACGGCGAGCTGGTTGGGACCCATGGTTGGGCCCGGGGTGTCGTAGAAAGGGCTGGGTGAACAGCGCCCTAAAGGTGTTCGGGGAAATTCCTGAGCTTTTATTTCTCGATATTTCACTGGGAAAATGTCTGGGTACAACAAGCCTCCTCGCCATCTAAACCTATTACCTCCACTTCTCCTCCATCCACTTCCACCCCACGGAGTGGGTGTGCATTACCTATGGTGCCCCTCGGGTCTAGTCCCCAGGGAGACAATGAGCCGAGTCAGGATGATTTAGTGCCAATTCTGCATTTCAAGATTCAAGATTTTATCTGTCGCATGCCGATCCGTGTCCTAGTCTCTGGCCGTTTTGGGGATGATGCGGCTCTACTTCCGATGATAGTTGCTAAGAAGAGTTCTCTCGCATTAGTGCCAGTTTCTTCTCAAGCGAGGCCGGTGGCAATCTCATTGCTCACTGGCAAGTTTACCATTGATGCTGTTATTTCCTCTCGCTCCATTGCTATTCAGATTGTTGGCCAAGAGGGGTTCTCCACCCAAATTGTGCTCACTCATATGGTTGCCAAGGGTCTGATGCATTCTCTATTCAAGGGGCAATTGGCCGTATTCTTAAGATTCTTCAATGACATTCTGCACTTTTTTATGCAATCTCCCTCGATTTATCAGCAAGCCAGCCACGTCAACACCGTGTATTACTCTTCCTCAGTGTTATCCTTCCCTTTTATCAAGGGAGTTGTGCTTCAAGCCTGATTGCCGAGTGGAGTTGTCGAATATCATGATCCTTGTACCGGGTTACAAGACTCCATGGTTTCATGATGTCCATCATTCTGAGGAGTTACCTGTTCAGGAATGTGCAAATATTATTAGCATCGAGTGTCTAGGGGCAACCGCCCTGTCGAAGCTGCATATTCATAATCAGGCTAGGCCATCTACCAGGTGGGGCCATTATTTAAGAAGATATTACAAATCGAGGTGCCCGAAGATCTGAGTCTGTGCCCGGCGGGCTCATTCTCAAGATATTTCTGCTAAGAAGAGGCGGCAGTGCAAGTTCAAGGGCCGTCAGTTATGTAGTATGAGGACCACTTGTCCTTCCTTTCATTCATCATTCCTTCTACTCAGCTCCCAGCCTTGGGTGGTGTACCTTCCTCCCTCCAATCCTGTTTCTACCATTTTCTCCTCTCTTCCCGGGTCTGCGAACCCCCGTTCTTCTTCTTTTCATCCGGATTCTCCAGATTTTTCTTATACTCGCAATTCTAGGCCTCGGCATACGCCCTCCTTTCATCCCGATTTTGGGACTCCTTCCAATTCTTCTTCTCCGACCCTATCGGATGTCTATCATTCTCCTTCTCCGACCTTGTCAGATGATTACCATTCTTCTTCTCTGACCCTGTCGGATGAGCACTATTCTCCTTCTCTGACTCCGTCGGATGATCACTCCTCTTCTTCTTTATCTTTACAGCAATCTGATCATTATTTTTCTATTCTTTCTTCATATCCCTTTCAGGATTCTCACCCTTTTTCATGCTATTTTTGAGGCTTTAGTCCGCCTTGATCTCAGTTTATTTGGTTTCTTCTGTATGTTGTTCCTTATTATCAGGGTCTCTATGCCCTAGCGAGTGAGTTCTAGCCCTCACCTCTCTTCCTTTTTATCCTTCTTCATCCAGTTTGGTGTCTGCCGCTCCCTCGGGTCAAGGAATTCTCAATCCTTATTATCCTCTCCATTATTGGTCCTGTTAAGCAAGGAATACGAAGCTCACGCTACTTGAAGCTCACTGGTCAAGATCACTTCAGGATGCTGATTTTCACTCCATGGATTCACAAGGTATCTTTATTTCATGCAAGCATGCTATTATTTCTATCATTTCTATTTCTCTTGCACATGGTTATAATGCTGGTTCCCTAACATGTTCGAGTGGCTTTAGGCTTTGTAAGCTTAGTCAAATGAGTTCGCTTCTGCAGCATTCTTAGGCTGGTGGTAGCTCCGTGCTGGGAGTCTAGTTCTTTCCCCGATCGTTAAGGGTGTCTCTTTTGCATGGGTTTTTCACACACTTCATGGCAAGCCATAGCTGATTTCTCTGAGGCACACCATTGCTGCTTTGGCCATATCTCTGGGTATGCACAAAGGTCTTTTCTCTTCTTTTCTCGTCCAAGTGCAGAGGCAAGAGATTGATGGATGAGATGCCCAACCTAGGTGCTCCCTAACATGAGAGAGGTCTCAAATAGGGGCAGTCTTGACCCTTGAAAATGAGCTTTCATGAGATATCTAGCCAATGAGGGCTATAAATCAAGAAAATCAACGAATATGTAAAATTGTGAATCAAAGGCATGGCAAGAGTGGCAGTACAGTTCCCCGCGGGACGTCATGAGCCCAGTCGTATGCGTGCCTAATAAGAATGTGGGTCCAAAATCAAAGACACAAAGCCCCGGCGCAACATACTGTATCTTTGACGGGTAGTGCTCTGGAAGGAATTCAAGTCTTGATATCTCCCATCCTACATAAAGTTTATCTCCATTTTTCTTCTATTTCTCTCTCTTAGATTGGGTTGTATCCCGGGTATGGCCTTAGTAGGGGCACCGCTCTTTAGAGGCGGTTGGTTGTGACGAGCCACCCTCAAATGCACGCCTTGCTCAAGAAAAATCTTTAATGAGAGGGGGAGGCTGACGACCCCTACCCAGTAGTTTGAGCCCGTCTACGGGTGTTGTAGATAGCCTAATCAAGAAAAAAAGAAAAAAAATTCTAAAAAAAATCAGATATTTCAAAATCCAAAAAAATCAAATAGGTCAAAATCCAAAAAAAATCAAATATTTTAAAAATAAAAAAAATCAAATATATTAAAAATCCAAAAAATCTGAATATTGTCAAAAAATCAAAAAAATTCGAATATTTGCAAAAGTCCAAAAAATCAAAAAAATGTTTGAAATCCAAAAAAATGTGTCTTTTTTTTTCTTTTTTCTATTTTGTCTTGAGGATAGATATGTAATCTGTTTACTAAGTGTGTAGGTTACAGGTGTTCAAGCTTCCTTGCTCTTTATCGTTCGCTTTGCCTCCTATTGACATCTTTCAGTCTGTTCCTCTCCTCTTCAATCTTATCCTTTGATCTGCTGTAAAGCTCCTAGTCCTTCTCAATTTTTTGCTCACCTCGCTTCGTATCTTGATGATAGGGCTTTGCCTTACGATTATGAACCAGGCGGTTCTGCTTCATTTGATTTTTGGGCTTTGATTGAAACATGTTTGTTGTGTCTTTTGTCCCACGAGTGTTTGTACCGTTGTGTTGTTTATGTGTCCCTCCGTGTCATCCCACGTGCGTTGTCATCCTACACGTATCTTTGTCCCCACATATTGTCATCTTGCTATGTTGTCTTTTGTCCCCCATGGTTGTCATCCCCCGTGTCTTTGTCCTGCCATGTTTTGTTGGTCGTCCCACACGTGTCTTGTCCCACCATGTCCTTGTCCCACCGCATGTGCTGTCCCACCGCGTTGTGTTGTCTTGTCCAACCGTGTCTTCAGTCCCACGCTTATTGTTTGTTCTTGTGGTGTTTTGATTATGATCTCGTGATATGTTGTTATGTTTCATTTATCTTTGTTATGTTTAGTTCATTCACCTTTGTGATGTTATGTTATATTCATGCTTGTTCATGCTTGTTTATGTGGTTTGTGTCTTATTTTAAAACCATAACAATATGAATATTGCAAAATCCAAAAAAATGCCATTTTACTTGGCAGGTAAGTCAGGTATGGCCTTCTATCCCTGCTCTTCGTTGCATTACTATATGGTATATACATTATTATAGCCTCTCAAGGACCGGCTAGTTGTCCGTATGGTCTGCGATCTGATGTTCCCTTTTAACAAAAATGATGATGATCTAGGAGCATACGATTAATCGTTGGATAAGCCGTTAGTTTGAGTCAGGTGGGGGACGATGGACTCTGTCTCGCACGCCGTGGTTGAAAGAAGACTCTTGACCCCGTCTTGCTCAGTCTAGCAATAGTATCATTGAGTATTTTCTATTTTATGTTTCTTTGCATTCGTTTTGATGATTTCATTATTTTAGCCCAGCATGCATCATGTCATTTTGAGCATTCACGTCTCGTGATTCTCGCAAGGTTTCTCCTCAACAATGGCTGATTGTGCTTATTTCTCTCGGATAAGAGATTATTATTCCACTCTGAATTTGAACATCTTCTCTGATCTGTCCGCTCAGTCTGGTTGGCCAGCGTGATTCTTGTCTAGATTTTATCTCATTATTTCCCTTTTCCAGCTTTTCAGTTGTGGCTCTTTTTGATCCCCTCATTGGCTCTAGATTGTGTTTCCTAATGAGGTTGGTTGTGTTTCATTTTCCTTTCCTTAGTTAGTTCTCTAGACATGTCTCATCCGTGTCAGCTATTCCTTGTGGTTAGTTCAACATTTTTGAGAGAATTCCTATCGCTTGTTGGTTGTGCCGGGTGTCGTTTACCTTCATACCCGCTTTTCAGTTCTCTCCGCTTCATCTCTGCTTCATCTCCATTTCACGTCGCTTTCGCTTTCGCTTCATCTCCTTTCATTTTGCCTCCACGTCGCTTTCGCATGCTCCCTTGCAAAGCGGACTTCAAGGAGGGGCATCTGTTGACACCCGTTTTCAGCCTGCAAGTTGAGTTTATTCTCTTATTCACCTTCATGATGCTCCGAATTATCCATTATTTTGGAGTTTTCTTTGACCGTGTTTTGAGCCCATTTCTTAGCCATTTTTCAAGCCCATTGAGCTTTGGAGGCTTTTACCTTCGATTTCCCCACTTTTGGGTCACTTTCGAGCCGTTCGGAGCATCGAACGGGCACCCGGAAAAACCCCACGTAGCTCTCTCAACACGGTATCCTAGGAGACCGTGTTCATGAGAATGTGGTCTCCTAGGTGACCGCATTCTGCCAAGTATTTTTAATTTTTTTATTTTATTTTTTATTAAATGCCAAGTGACGGTCATTTGGAGACCGCCACCTTCAGGTAGCGGTCTCCTGAAGACCGCCTTCTCAATTTTTCTTCCAGAAGCCTCCTGGACGCGTCGGCTCAGCCGTTTGACCTCTGTTCTGATCCCATCAAGTTGCGGTCCTTGCATGACCACCTTCTACAAGAAATGGTCTTGCGACTGACCGCCTTCTTAGTACAGAATTCAGATCATTCTGAACTCCGTTTTCTTCGGCTTAGGACTCTTTGGAGTCCTTGTTTGAGCCATTTTTGAGAGAGATAAGCTGCCAACTCAATTATTATCCATCCTAGGGGGTTATTACCACTATTATCTCAAGTTTTATTCACATATATCCACGAATTTGGGTGCTTATCTCCTTATTTCGACCTAGGGTTTCTGGGTTCTCTATAAATAGCACCTTGTTAGCAGTGCACGAAGGGAGGCATTTCTTTGGTTCGGGGCGAAGCCATGCCGCACTGCCGACCTTCTTCTTCGACCCCATGCTATTTAGGGGAGTATTGACTTCGTCTCTAGTCACTTAGGGCTCTTTTTCTTCATTCCTTCTCTTAGTTATTCATCCGCCCTTTTCTATGTTTCACACAGTTCTGCACTTTCTGCACTATTGCACGTTTTGCATGCACATTTTTCTGTAGCCCTACTGTTTGTTATTTCATTCTCTTTATTCATAATCATACACAATACACACACTTATCTTTTGCACCCTTCTACAGGGGTTAAAAACCCTCCCCCGGTGCGTTCTCCCTCAATCTTTCATGCTATTTTATGCACTCGGGATAGATACTACATGCATGTTTCTAATGGGTTTTTATTCTTGTGTTTATCTTTGTTTCGCATGAAAAGCAAGAAGAACATGAGGCCCTCGCTCTCTAGCCAACTGGAAGGTGAGGAGGTGACATCCACATCGGCTCCCGCGTCCCTTTTCTCAAGCACGATCATGTCTTAGCGGTCTTCTTTGGCTGCATTGTTCTTCTTATTTTCGAAGGTACGCAGTAGGTATTTCAATCTCTATAGCACGTTTTTCCTACTGTAAATCCATGGTGGCGATCACGATTAGTTTCTTTCATCATCGCCCCTTTTCCCTTTCATGCATATGCATAGTGTTGCTTAGTTCAGGGCGGGTAGATTAAACATCTACAGCTAGGAGCACGGTCGAGGTCAGTACTCAACTCTTGTCCACTCTCGAGATAGAGCTCGCGGCTGCTTAATCTCGCTTGTCAGCATTGGAGGGGAGCGAGCCGTGATTTGATTATATCTCCCCTCTTTTTTTATGTTATATGCCCGGTTGTATAGATTTTGTTACCCCAAGGGCATGTCTTGGGCTCCTTTTATAGAATATAAATGACAAACTTCTGGATTTCTTTTATCATTTCATGTGTCGTCCCACCTCTTTCTCTTGTGGAACAATGCTGGATACATGAGCTGGCGACCACGTACTGTTAGCCGTGGTTGATTCTTCTGTTATATGTTGGTGCTGGTGACAGGGAACTGGGTACTCGAATTCGGGTACTGGACTAAAGACTAAGTATTAGATAGTGAAGGCTGGACGTTGGGTGCACTAGAGGGCCTGAGCATAGGGTATTGGAGGATGGGTACTGGGTATTGGATGCTGGGTACTAGATGCTGGGTACTGGGTATTGGGTACTGGAAGCTGAGTACTAAGGACTGGAGGCTGAGTACTGGGGACTGGGCACCGGAAACTCGAGGTTGAGTACAAGGGACTGGGGGCTGAGTGCTGGGTCCTGGTGATTCACTCAATTTGGTATGTGGACTGGGGACTAGCTGGGAACTGGGAAACAGGGAGGTAATGCGTACAGGTCCAATAATTCGGGGGATTGGGAGCTGGGAACTGGAGGCTAACCCTGAGCGGCGTTGGCCTATGTTGCTGGGAGCTGGTGTCACGTCCCGAGCGCGGAAGATACTCGGATGCGTGACGCGTCTATATAGATCGTGTCATTAGAGCGATAAAATTTGACATACATAAATACGGGGTGCGCAAAAGACTAATAATATTTAATAATCCTAATAGTTCAAAGTGACAATTAACGATTAACCAAAAGATGATAAAGCTAGTCCAAGACAAATGCAATTTAACATCCAAATACTAGGCTACAAGCCTTAACAAGGATTCAATCGACTAGACCAAACATAACTAGAAATACAAAAGGAGACTCCAAAAAAAAAATCAAAAGACACGACTAGCTGACGGTAGATGATCGACGACTCTAGCACTCTTCACTCGGTCTCATTGCCATTCAGGTGGATGTCGCTATCCGAATTACCTGAAAAAGTTAAGAAACCACTGGATGAGCGAATCGCTCAGTAGGAATTACATCTCAAGTTCGAGCAATCTTTAAGTGATTTACATGTTATATGTAATGCAGGTATAACAATGTACGATGAACAAGTACAAAAATCAAGTATATGGGTATATTTATGCATGATGAACAAGTAAGGAGTCAAGAACTATATAGAGAGAGTATCGCATGATTTCAAGTATTTGACAAGCAGGATATCAAGAACTTTATAGCAGTAGATGCCACTTTTCGGGCAAGCAAGAACTAATGTACAAGTAAGAACTCAGGTATAAGTAAAATCTCATGTACGAGCAAGTAAAATTCGTGTTCAAGCAAGTAATATCAAGTACGTGTCAATAGAATTGGCTATTTCAAGCAAGCAAGTACTTCGCCCTTTTTTTGGGCCACGCAAGTCAAGTATCGCCCGTTCCGGGCCACGCAAGTCAAGTCAAGCAAGTAGAGAGAGAGTACGCGTGGAGTGTCTCAAGTCAAGCAAGTACTTCGGTGCAATGCCAAACACCGTGGTCAATAAACTCTCATGGGCACAAGTACCTTCGGGCGCTCCTCCCAGGACCAGACCGGGCCCCATATGCACAACATTTTCATGTATTTCTTTTGACATCCACTCTCATTTATAGCCAATATAGAATTTCAAGGGTTTACCATTGTAAGAGTATAAGGTAGATTCCAAGAATAGAGTTCAAAGGCACATATGATGCATGAACATGTACTAGGGCTATATCGGTACGAATCACGAGACAAGTTAGGAATCGGAACAAAAATTGGTAGCTAAATTGAATTGGCGTCTGGGGGTTGGCCCTGTTTTCAGGCAATTGGCACCTGGGGGTTACCCCATCTTTCAGTCAATTGGCGTCTGAGGGTCAGGGCATGTTTCAGTCATTTGGTGTCTGGGGGTTAGAGCATGTTTCAGTCAATTGGTGTCTGGGAGTTAGGGCAGGTTTCAGTCAATTGGTGTCTGGGGGTTAGGGCATGTTTTTTAGAAAGTATAATATATTCATATGGTAATTGCCCCCCCCCTCAGAGAGTCTTCAATTAATTGAAGTCTTCCTGGGGTGTCGCTATTCAATGAATTGGCGCCCTGGCTTGGGGCGCAATTGAATTTAGGTGATTTACACCGGGCAGGTACATTCTGTGACTCAAAACACTTTTCATACCGTAAAAGTTTCTCGAAAACTGGAAGCAAGGATACGAACAGGTAGAGAAAATTCTCGGGAGTTCAGAATCATACTCATGCAAAATTGTTGGGTTTTTTAGTTCTAGAGATATAGAATTTCTAATGCGGTGTTTATATTTTTTTCAAAAAATGGAATTGGCACCTCCTCAAGGTGTCTTCATTTAATTGAAGACACCTGGGGGTGTCGCTAATTGAAGTAGGGGCTCTGGTCAATTGGCGCCCCCTCAGGGTGTCTTCATTTAATTGAAGTCTCCTGGGGGTGTCGCTAATTGATGTAAGGGGTTCTGGTGAATGGCGCCTGTGGACGCCAAAAAATGTCGATGAGGATCATACAGCATGCACGTCTCGACACTCGAGAGCAAGCCGAAGATGGAAATGCCGAACAAATCTCATGCCTCGCCCGATCAGCCCAAGCGGAAGATACAGCTACAACGCTCCGACCGGCCATGTCGAGAGCTGAATCAAAGAAAAGTCGGGAACTCCGGCACAGTCTCGGCACGCACCGAAAGTCACGCAACGTCTGGGACCGAGTCCCGGAGGCTACGAATAGAATATTACGGAGGCCATACATCACAACCGGAACATGCCGGGAATGCCAACATTCATATAAACGGCCTCAACTTTGAAAAGAATCCGTTCGGTACTTAAACCGGCGCGATATGCGCTTAAAACGGCGCCACTAAGACCGGTGCGCCCCTTTCCTCTTCATTCCTTGCATTTTGGGTTAAACCGGCATGGCCTTCATCTAAACCGGCGCGGCCTTCATCTTGGGTTAAACCGGCGCGCCCCCTTCATCTTGGGCTAAATCGGCGCGCCCCTTTTCCCCTTCATATGGGTTAAACCGGCGCTCCCCTTTTCCCCTTCATATGGGTTAAACCGGCGCGCACCCTTTCCCTTGCATCTCACGTTAATCCGGCGCGCAAACAAGCCGTCCCATCTACATTCCGATGCTCTGTTTTGCATCATTATGGCGTGCAGAGGACATTCAATGCCCATGACTCTGCTTCTACCTTCGTTCGATAGCACACAAGCAGTAGCAGCAAGGCAAGCTCCGGCAGATCTCTGAGCGTCCCATCCTCGGACGAGCAGCAGGGTACGGGACAAATGAACAGCGTCCAGTACAGCCAGTCAACTCCCGACTTCGTTGCGGACGAGGTGGAAATGGCAGGAATGCTCCCAGGCTGGCTGATATATATAAGGGGCAGCATTGTGAAGCCGAAGAGGGGGATGATCAAGAAAAAGGAGACAGAGAGGAAGAGGGACCAATAGAAGGGAACAGAAGAAGAGAGAAGAGGAAGAGGGGAGAGGCTAGAGGGAAGGCTGCTGGTTCGGCTAAGGTTCCCAGTGTCCGAAAAGAAGAGGAAGCTACATCCATCCCCATCTGCAAGGTGAAGAAGAAAAAGAGAGAGGGTGAGAAAGAGAGAGGGGAGAGAGGGGGAAGTGCTTGTGCTCTGTTCCTCCTTCTCCCCCCACCGATGTATCTTCTTTCCCCCACCTCAACACTTAGCTTTTCTTTTATCTTCCCCGTTGTATTCTCCCCCGTGCTTTGGGGGTAGATCTCCTTTCCCCTTGAGGATGAATAAAAGAGTGACTCTTGTGGGCGTAAATGGCATTCTATTGCTCTCACCTCTTCCCCTTTTCTTCCGTTTCTCCCTCCCGGTTTTCAACATCACCTGGGGTCCTCAGAAGCTTGCCCTTCTATGGCATGAACTCTGAGGGAACCAGTTCGAAGGGTGAGCATTCATGGCCACCTGTGACCTACATCTGTCCCGTTCCACGAAGTCATCACCCGTGAGTGGTGAGAGCTCTCGAAGGCTAGTCCTCGAGCTTTCCAACACTCACATTTGGGTTATTGGACCGGCATGAGGTCCATATTTGAGGTGCACCCCGGAGTTATCCGTTTGGTGTTCCTTATTGCTCTCTGGCAACTCCCAGTCCAGGGGAGGTGCTGCCCAAATTTCGCCAGGATGAGAACACTCAAGAACAGACGAGCAGGATGAGTTCTCTGAGCATAAGAACAGCCGAACAAGCCAAGCCCTCTGGGAGTAAGAACAGCATGTCTGAAGCCGTCTCTGAAGCAAACTGAATAAGCTCTTGCATAATTTCCCCTTAATAAGATATTCAATCTTCATGCTCGTTCATCTGAATAAACGATCAGAGAGCTTTAACCACCTTCTCTATCAACTTAACCCATCAATCAAGTGAGTAAACCAATCAAAATGTCAGTCTAAAGGTTGAAGAAACAAGAACGAAAACAGAAAGCACAAACAGAGCGAAATAAAACTTCGTAAGAGCTTAACCCGGCGCCCCCCTAATCCGGCGTGGGCTAATCCGGCGCGCTACCCCCCCGCGCCGGATTAGCTCCACACTCAAATCCACTTCAGAATTCCTGAGCTCAAACCGGCGCGCCTCCTCTTTTTTAGCCTATTCTGGCGCGCCCCCGGCCTCTCTTCCTTCTTGCCATATAACCGGCGCGCCTCCCTTTCTTGGCCTTGAGCCGGCGTGCCCCCTTGCAGTTCTTATTCCGGCGCGCACAACCCATTGCTCTCCCTTAATCGGCGCGCCCATCCCTTGGCTTCTCCCTTAAACCGGCGTGCCTAAAAGAGGAAGGTTCAAATAAAAAGAAGAATGCAAAGATCAATGCCAAAAAAATGAAAGGAACTCTATTACCCGGGCTACGCATTTAACAATTCACACCCCCGGACTGGGTGCAAAGAGAAAACCAATGATGCCTTGTGGTATCGGACGTGGACCTCGGAACCTCCGACATGGTCATGATCCGAACACATCTCGGGCCAATAGTTCGTTAACTCGACCCGCTTCTCCCGGGATATAATCCCGCAACCCCACATTAAACTTGTCGTGTCTACGGTAGACATTTGCACGGTTTTATCATCGTCTTCGATGCTTCAAACGTGGACTCGCGTCCGAACAATGAATGGTCCGACCGTGACCGACACGCACGTATACCTTGGAACCTTCGTTTCCCAAGACTGTGCGTGAAGAGAAAAGTAATGACGTCCCGTGGCATCAGACGTGGTCCTTGGAAAACCCGATATGGCCATAGTTCGCAACCACCTCGGGCCAATAGATCATTAGCTTGACCCGTCTTCATCAGGATCCGATCCCGCACCCACATTAAACTTGCCGCACCTACGGCAGACATCTGTGTGATTTTATCATTGTCTTCGATACTTCAAATGTGGACTCTCGTCCGAACGATGAATGGTCCATTAGTGGCTGACATATATATATACCGGGATCTAATCCCGCGTTTGCATTGAACTTTCCGTACTCACGGCAGACATTTGCACGGATTCGCTCCCGTCACCATCTTCAATACAGATCTTTGTCTGAACATAAAATGGTCCATGAATGACCAACAAAATCTGAATGGAACGAGACGGCTCTCATCTTCCCTGAACCCTACGTGTGGGAATATCAATAAGACCTTCGTGAGTCACGTTTGGACCTCGGGTTCGCCCCAACCATGGTCATCACCTTACCCACATCCGAGGCCTATAGCCGGCTATCTCTATACACATCCTTGTTTTGGAATATAGTCCCGGGACACTTTCCCGCTGCCCTTCGGCACCGGAGATATTAAATGATGCCCACGCAAGCCTCGTTTGGACCGCGGGAGGCGCCCCCGGAATGGTCCTGACTCGATCTCGCACCGGGCCAATAAACTCATTGATTTCCGACCGCTTTAACTGAGATTCAACCGAATATCTCCTATCCCCTTGAATAATAAATTTGTCGTACCCCGGCATACATATGCTCCAGCTTTCCCCGTGACGATCACGATTCTCTGAAGCCGGGCGCTCGTCCGAATATCAAAATGGTCCCTTGAGTGACCGACATATTTCGAACGCTTGTTTCCCTAGACATAGGGCTTTCCGACTGATTCGAGACCGCTATCGGCTTGTTTCTCTTGATATAGTTTCCTGGCCATGAGGCCCCTTTTCCCGACGATTAATCAAGGGTGTTCCCCTCTATGGGGGGGATGTAAATGACGCCGTGACCTTTATGGCGCGGCGGGTCTCAGTCCCGACACGAACCACACAATCGTCTGATTAGTCAGATCGAGCGCACAATAAATCGTCACTATGTGACTGGCACGCCCACGCACTTAATAAACCCAAAACGCAAATAAACAACGATTTTATTAAATAAAAAGTGCGTCCACAAGTCTGGCACGCTCGGTGGGACTGAAACCACCCTTCATCTCTTCGCCGGGATTCGGGGCCTCATGGCCTCCTAATAAATAATGTTTGTCTGCTTTGATGAATTGCAGGTGTTGTCTTCGCCAGCCCTATGGAGGGAAAAGCCGGACCAGGCGCAATTATCTTTAGGGCCTCCAGGACGCTACTCCGAGGCATGTGCAGCCTCCAGGAATCATGAAGGCCGCTAAAAAAAAGGACAGAAGAGAAAGAGGAGAGGAAGGGGAAATCAAACCCCCCTTTCCGCAAAAAAAAAAGAGAGAAGAAGAAAAGAAGAAAAGAAGAAACAAAAGGGGGGAAGAGAAAGAATCGGCAAGATAGGGTTGTACGGCCATATCCGTCGGGACTCGTGCTGAACGAAGATTACCACTGTGGGATTGATGCGGTGGAGCGAACCACTCATCCCCTCCCTGAGGGAGTGAGCGCTCTCCTGCGCACCCGCCTTTGGTCTATTACAAAAAAAAATAAGAGAAGAAAAGAAAGGAAAAAAAATGGCAAGCATCGCCGACTAAAAAGGACAAGAAGAAGGTCGGCATCCCGCCCGACTCTAGGAGGGTCCAAGTCCATGGTGCCTTGCCCGGGCCTGTTCCACCTTCCTGCTGCCCCTATCTGCGAATGCTTTGTAGCAATGAGGCCGAGCACGGCCATGAATCTAGAAGAGAGCATTCATCCACCCCGCCACGGGGGCATAGAAGCCTTAAAGAACGCACCCCAGCTTACTGGGATCTGAAGAAGAATTACACCCCACCTTGGGGGCATCAAAAGCAACAATACACCCCAACTTGGGTGCACGAGAGGCAAACATCCCCCAATGTGTCAGGGTAAAAAAAAAAAAAGAGAATCCACCCCGCTCTGGGGCATAAGAAGAAAAGGATACACCCCGGCTCGGGGGCACATGAAGAGAATCCACCCCGACTTGGGGGCACATAAAGCAAAGTTTACACCCCGGCTTAGGGGAACATGAAGAGAAATACACCCCTCTCTAGGGTCGAAGAAGCAGAAGAATCCACCCCGACTCGGGGGCACGCACAAAGCAAAAGTTACACCCCAGTCTTGGGGCATTTGAAGAAGAAACTACACCCACCCCGGGGATATTCAAAAAGACACACACCCCGCCTTGAGGGGTAGAAGAAGCAGAATACACTCCGCCCGGGGTGCACGAGAAGCAAAGCACACCCCGACTTGGAGGGACATATGAGACAAAGAATATACCCCGGTTTAGGGGTATTTGAGGGAGAAATATACCCCGATATGGGGGCATATGAAACAAAAACACACCCCAGCTTAGGGGAATACAAAGAGAAATATACCCCACCCTGGGGCATAAGAAGCAGAAGAACCTACCCCGGGTTAGGGGCATTCGAAGAAGAACTACACCCTACCATGGGGGCATAAGAAGCAAAGACCATATCCCGCCATGGGGAATACAAAACAATAACTCACCCCAGCCTAGGGGGCACACGAAGAAAGAAACACACGCCCTGCCTTGGGTGCTCAAAAAGAGAAACACACCCCGGCCTGGGGGCACAAAAACAACACACTCTGCCCAGGGTGCACATGAAGCAAATACACCCCAGCCTTGGGGCATAAAAAAAAACAACACACTCTGCCCAGGGTGCACAAGAAGCAAATACACCCCGCCACGGTGGCACAAAATCAAAGAAGCAGAATCCACCCCTTCTTGGGGGCATAAGAAGCATGAAGTTACACCCTGACTCGGGGGTACGTAAAGAAGAAACCCATCCTGCCTTGGGTGCACAAGAAAAGAAGAATACACCCTAGCCTAGGGACACTTGAAGAAGAGACACACCCCGCCTAGGGGCATAGAAGCCAGAAAGAATACACTCCAACCTGGGGGCACGTGAAGAGAAATATATCCCGCCACGGGGGCATAGATGTTAAAATAATACACCCCTGCCTAGGGGCACAAAAGCAAAGAGGCCTACCTCCCGACCTAGGGGGCAGATGAAGAAAAGCTACACTCCAACCTGGGGGCATGTTAAAAGAATACACCCCAGTCCGGGGGCATCAATGAGAAAGGAAGAACAGAACAAAAAGAATAGTCATGAAGTGGACGTAGTCTTTGAACCCGCCTCTTCACAGTAAAAAGAAGAGCAGAAAAGAAGAGAATAGTCATCAGGCATACGTGGTCTTTCCACTCGCCTCCTCGCATAAAAGAAGAAGAGAAGAAAAGAAAGTGAGCCTTGAGGCAGACATGGTCTTTCACCCTCTACCTCCAGCCATCCAATAAATAGACTTCGCATGTGGTTGGCGTCACGACCTTTAGTCTAAGCCGACACAAAACCTTCCGCCGACGGGGCGTTAAACTGACAAAACCTTCCGCCAACGGGGCGTTAAACTGACTAAACCTTTCGCGGATGGGGCGTTAAACCGACAAAACCTTTCACCGATGGGGCGTTAAACCGACTAAACCTTCCGCCGACGGGGCGTTAAACCGACTAAAACTTTCGCCGATGGGGCATTAAACCGACAAAACCCTTCCGCCGACGGGGCGTTAAACCGACAAAACCTTCCGTCGACGGGGCGTTACACCAACAGATATCCCACTATCAGCCTTTGAGCCGACAGCTCCCCACTATCAGCTCCCAACCGACAACTTCCCCATGAAAGAATTCTCTCCACTATGGTTCGGAGCCTTCCCCGGCCAGAGAATCAAAGAATCGACCTGCCACTCTGGTTCGGATCCTTCCCTGACCAGAGAATCAAAGAATCAACCTCCCACTCTGGTTCGGATCCTTCCCCGGCTAGAGAATCAAAGGGTCAACCTCCCACTCTGGTTCAGATCCTTCCTCGACCAGAGAATTAAAGAATAAACCTTCCACTTTGGTCTGGATCCTTCCCCTGACCAGAGAATCAAAGAACAGACCTTTCACTTTGGTTCGGATCCTGCCCCGACCAGAGCATTAAAGAATAAACCTTTCACTTTGGTCCGGATCCTTCCCCTGGTCAGAGAATCAAAGAATCAACCTCCCACTCTGGTTCGGATCCTTTCCCCGGCCAGAGAATTAAAGAAATCCTTTCACTCTGGTTCGGGTCCTTCCCCGACCAGAGAACAAAAAAAAGAGACCTTTATCTTCGGCTCTCGTGGCCCGCTTCCCAATATCTTCGGCTCTTGCAGCTCGCTTCCCAATTCTGGCTCTCGTAGCCTGCCAACCTTTGGCTCTCGTGGCCTACCAACCTTTGGCTCTTGTAGCATGCTTCCCAATTCTGGCTCTCGTAGCCTGCTTCCCTTTGGCTCCCATAGCCTGCTTCCCCGATCTTTGGCTCTAGTAGCCTACTTTCCTTAATTTCAGCTCTCGTGGCCTGCTTCCCAAATTTCGGTTCTTGCGGCCCGCTCCCCTAATATCTTTTACTACCACTATACTTATACGTAACGACAATATGTTCTTACGCAAAAAAAAAAAGGAAAAAAGAGACAAAAAAAATGCTCGGCTGCCCTGCTTGCATGCTTGCTTATAATATAGAATAACACACCTCTTTGGAATTTTCTAGGACCTTGTTTCCTTGCTAAATAATAATGCTGCCCCGATTTCGGATGCACGTACGTCACGGCATACGCTCGAAGGGAACCCAATTATGGTGGGTGCACACGTCAAGGGGAAGAGTCATGGCTAAATTGCTAAGCCCAACTCACAAAATAAACCCGAGGCAACACTCCCCACTTCACATTTAATGTGTTCAATGGTCTTCAACCATAGGGATTGCCCGACTTTCTTCTTAGCACTCTACGGATGCTTGAATTTCTGCACTCGCGTGAAAGGTAATCGTGAGGAAAAAGCTGCCTACCCCCACTTAAAAAAAATGATGCAAGAAAAAATAAGAGAGAAACGTAGATCTGAGTAGCTGGGAATCTCCATTGAGACACATGAGGAGACTCACGCAAAAAGGTGAAGCGAATTTCAATAATGATGAAGCCTAGTAGCCGGGAATCCCCATTGAGACACATGAGAAAACTCACGTCAAACGGTGGAATTCGCAATAAAATTATGACAAGGACGAATCCTAGTAGCCGGGAATCTCCATTGAGACACATGAGGAGACTCGCGTCGAACGGTGAAATCCGCTACCAAAATAAACAGATGGGGGCTGTGTGAAGCTACCGAAAGTCGAAAGCCTGAAACTAATGTGTAGGCGCTAGAGTAACCCTCGAGTGTTTCTTAGAAAACCTGCAAATCCCTATGTTTAGGGCCTTTTGTTCACACGTTTGCTCTTCCACTCCACAGAGAATAGCCTCGGGCGAAATGCGTGAATTTAAGCTATGCATGCAAGACATGCGATATCCTCTTGACGGGCGCACTACCCCTCAGTTATGCCTCGTGGCCCGCACTGCATTTGTGAATTATGGGCGTTGTCCCTATCCCATCCCCTATAGAGGGAGCTACCTTATGTGTATTTATGTTATGCTTGCTGATGAATGACTGCATGCTTGAATAAAGAAAATAATAAAAAAAATAAAAAAACACAATTTTGGCCATTGTGGCCTACTTTCCCAGTTCTGGCTCGTACTGCCCAACCTTGGCCCACATGGCCTACTTCCCATCTTTACGGCCTGCTAACCTTCCAACTTCGGCTTCTATAGCCCGCTTCCCCAATTGCAGCCTTCGCGGCCTACCTCTGCAACATCAACTCCGGCCCTCATGGCCCACTTTCCCGGGTTCAGATTTCACGGCCAGTACTCCCGACGCATTAAAGAACATCAAATCCTTTCACTTTAGTTTAGGCCTGTCGCCTAGCCAGAGAACAAACATACCCCTTTCACTCTAGATCGGACCTTCCGTCCGACCAGAGAACAAAAGATCCTTTCACTCTAGATCGGACCCTCTGTCCGGTTGGAGAACAAAAAAGAACCTTCCACTTTGGCTCGGACCTGCCGTCCAGTCGGAGAACAAAAGATTCTCTCCACTCTAGATCGGACCTTCCGTCCAGCTAGAGAACAAAAAGATCCTTTCACTTTGGCTCGGACCTACCGTCCAGCTGAAGAACAAAAAGAATTCTCTCTACTCTGGTTCGGACCTTCCGTCCATCCAAAGAATTAAAAGACCCTTCATACAGCTGGTACCCCTGGCGCATTAAAGAACGAAACAACCTTTCACTCTGGCCTGAGCCTGCCATTCGGGTAAGGAATCATCCCCTTTTCCTTGCACTAACACTAGCCCGTGTCGGCGACTTGACCACCCCTCCATCCCTTCGGGGTCACGAACAGTCCTTTTGATTTGGACCTCCCGTTCAGGTAGCTACATGAACCAACTCTTCTCTCCGTCCCTTCGGGTGACGAATAACCCTTTTGATTTGGACCCACCATCCAGATCGTTAAAGGAATAAACCCTCCTCTCTGCCCTCGTGGCTCATTTTTCAATTATCGGCCCCTGAGCCGACAGCTTTAAATTATCGGCCCTTAGCTGACAGCTATGTCATTATCAGCGTTTAGCCGACAACTATCTCATTATCGACGTCTGTGCCGATAGCTATCCAAAGTTGTTCAAAAAAAAAATAATTAAAAAAAAGAAGAGAAGGAAAAAAAAAGAAAAGAAGGAAAAAAAGAAGGGAAGAAGAAAAAGAAGGGAAAGAAAAGAAGAAGAAAAAAGAGAAGAAGAAGAGAAGAAGAAAAAGAGAAGGGAAAAGAAGAGAAAAAAAAGAGAAGAAAAAAAAAGAAGAGAGAAAAATCATCATCAAAGCCTCCGAGGGATGTCGACTCCTCAAGTCCCGCCGGAGATCAAAATATTTTCAGTCCCACCAACGCATAAGACCAGTGGCCCAGACCTTTCGTCTGGTTCCATGAACAAAGAGACCCTTGCTTTGGCACTAACCCCATGCCAATGAACGAACCACGTCAGCTCCCGGCACCCTGTCGGCACTGATGAAGAGAAGAAGAGATAGATAAACCATGTCAGTTCCCGACACCCTGTCGGCACTAACGAAGAGAAGACAAGACCAACATGCCGCGTCAGCTCTCGGCACCCTGTCGGCACTGATGAAGAGAAGAAGAGACAAATAAACCATGTCAGTTCCCGACGCCCTGTCGGCACTGATGAATAGAAGAAGAGACAAACATACCACGTCAGTTTCCGACACCCTGTCGGCATAGATGAATAGAAGAAGAGACAAACATACCACGTCAGCTCCCGACGCCCTGTCGGCATTGATGAAGAAAAAAAAGAGACAAACATACCACGTCAGTTTCTGATGCCCTATCGGCACTGATGAAGAGACAAAGAGACCAAGCATACCACGTCAGCTCCCGATGCCCTGTCGGCACTGATGAACAGAAGAAGAGACAAACATACCACGTCAGCTCCCAACACCCTGTCGACACTGATGATGAGAAGAAGAGACCAAACAAATCACGTCAGTTCTCCGCACCCTGTCAACACTGATGAACAGAAGAAGGGACAAACAAACCATGTCAGCTCCCGGCACCCTGTCGGCACTAACAAAGAGATAAAGAGACCAATAAACCAGGTCAGCTCCCGACACCCCGTCGGCACTGATGAAAAGATAAAGAGACAAACAAATCACGTCAGTTCCCGACACCCCGTCGGCACTAATGAAGAGAAGAAGAGAAGAATAAACTACCTCAGCTCCCGACACCCTGTCGGCACTAATGAAGAGAAGAAGAGACAAGCAAACCATGTCGGTCCCCGACTCCCCGTCGGCATCGATGAATAAACCAATGGCCTGGACCTTTCGTCTGGTTCCATGAACAAAAGACCCTTGCTTTGGTACTCACCCCTTGGCAATGAATAAACCACCTCAATATCACAACTCCCAGTCCCACCGATGAATTAACCCTTGGCTTGGACCTTCCGTCGAAGTCGATGGACAAAAGAACGCCTTTGCTTAGCTTGGACCTTCCGTCCAAGTCGATGAACGAAAAGAACTTTCTTGCTTGGCTCAGACCTTACGTCCAAGTCAATGAACAACAAAAAAGGACCTCCTTTGCTTGGCTCAGACCTTCCGTCACAGTCAATGAATGAAAGACCCCTTTGCCTTGGCACTCATCCCGTGTCAATGAATAGACCACATCAGCTCCCGACACCCTATCGGCACCAGCAAATAAACCCTTCACTTCGAATGTTCCACCGGAATGCATAAAATCCTTTTCACTCCATCGGAGCCCTTTCATAAACCTTCGGCTTGGACCTCCCATCCGAGTCGATGAATGAACAATTTTCCTAAACCCAGCATGAGTCATCAACTCCCCCTTGGGATTGGCCTCATCTAGGTCGTTTTAGGCCTCTTGCCTAAGATGACGTATAGACCCTTCATCCTTGCTTCGGTATTCACCCCATGCCGATGACTAAACTCCGACTCTGACATCTCAGTCCACGTGCATATGCGATGCGGTGAAGCGGTTCCCTCATCCCTTCATTGAAGGAGTGAGCACTTTCCAATGAATTTGCACCGGACCAGCATCCTACTGGCTCGAAAGAACAGACATCCTGTCGAAGAACTCTACACTCGCGGGCCCCACGCACTCATCCCTCGCTTGCGCCGCCCACGAGTGGGGGGCATTTGTGGACGCCAAAAAATGTCGATGAGGATCATATGGCATGCACGTCTCAACACTCGAGAGCAAGCCGAAGATGGAAATGCCGAACAAATCTCATGCCTCGCCCGATCAGGATGAGAACCCGCTTGGTGGTCCGCTACCCACTAAAGAAGCCCCCCAAGCGGAAGATACAGCTACAACGCTCCGACCGGCCATGTCGAGAGCTGAATCAAAGAAAAGTCAGGAACTCCGGCACAGTCTCGGCACGCACCGAAAGTCACGCAACATCTGGGACCGAGTCCCGGAGGCTACGAACAGAATATTACGGAGGCCATACATCACAACCGGAACATGCCGGGAATGCCAACATTCATATAAACAGCCTCAACTTTGAAAAGAATCCGTTCGGTACTTAAACCGGTGCGATATGCGCTTAAAACGGCGCCACTAAGACCGGCGCGCCCCTTTCCTCTTCATTCCTTGCATTTTGGGTTAAACCGGCGTGGCCTTCATCTAAACCGGCGCGGCCTTCATCTTGGGTTAAACTGACGCGCCCCCTTCATCTTGGGCTAGACCGGCGCGCCCTTTTTCCCATTCATATGGGTTAAACTGGCGCGCCCCTTTTCCCCTTCATATGGGTTAAACTGGCGCGCACCCTTTCCCTTGCATCTCACGTTAATCCGGCGCGTAAACAAGCCGTCCCATCTACATTCCGATGCTCTGTTTTGCATCATTATGGCGTGCAGAGGACATTCAATGCCCATGACTCTGCTTCTACCTTCTTTCGACAGCATACAAGCAGTAGCAGCAAGGCAAGCTCCGGCAGATCTCTGAGCATCCCATCCTCGGACGAGCAGCAGGGTACAGGACAAATGAACAGCATCCAGCACAGCCAGTCAACTCCCGACTTTGTTGCGGACGAGGTGGAAATGGCAGGAATGCTCCCAGGCTGGCTGATATATATAAGGGGCAGCATTGTGAAGCCGAAGAGGGGGATGATCAAGAAAAAGGAGACAGAGAGGAAGAGGGACCAATAGAAGGGAACAGAAGAAGAGAGAAGAGGAAGAGGGGAGAGGCTAGAGGGAAGGCTGCTGGTTCAGCTAAGGTTCCCAGCGTCCGAAGAGAAGAGGAAGCTACATCCATCCCTATCTGCAAGGTGAAGAAGAAAAAGAGAGAGGGTGAGAAAGAGAGAGGGGAGAGAGGGGGAAGAGCTTGTGCTATGTTCCTCCTTCTCCCCCCACCGATGTATCTTCTTTCCCCCACCTGAACACTTAGCTTTTCTTTTATCTTCCCCGTTGTATTCTCCCCCGTGCTTTGGGGGTAGATCTCCTTTCCCCTTGAGGATGAATAAAAGAGTGACTCTTGTGGGCGTAAATGGCATTCTATTGCTCTCACCTCTTCCCCTTTTCTTCCGTTTCTCCCTCCCGATTTTCAACATCACCTGGGGTCCTCAGAAGCTTGCCCTTCTATGGCATGAACTCTGAGGGAACCAGTTCGAAGGGTGAACATTCATGGCCACCTGTGGCCTACATCTGTCCCGTTCCACGAAGTCATCACCCGTGAGTGGTGAGAGCTCTCGAAGGCTAGTCCTCGAGCTTTCCAACACTCACATTTGGGTTATTGGACCGGCATGAGGTCCAGATTTGAGGTGCACCCCGGAGTTATCCGTTCGGTGTTCCTTATTGCTCTCTGGCAACTCCCAGTCCAGGGGAGGTGCTGCCCAAATTTCGCCAGGATGAGAACACTCAAGAACAGACGAGCAGGATGAGTTCTCTGAGCATAAGAACAGCCGAACAAGCCAAGCCCTCTGGGAGTAAGAACAGCATGTCTGAAGCCGTCTCTGAAGCAAACTGAATAAGTTCTTGCATAATTCCCCTTTAATAAGATATTCAATCTTCATGCTCGTTCATCTGAATAAATGATCAGAGAGCTTTTACCACCTTCTCTATCAACTTAACCCATCAATCAAGTGAATAAACCAATCAAAATGTCAGTCTAAAGGTTGAAGAAACAAGAACGAAAATAGAAAGCACAAACAGAGCGAAATAAAACTTCGCAGGAGCTTAACCCGGCGCCCCCCTAATCCAGCGTGGGCTAATCCGGCGCGCTACCCCCCCGCGCCGGATTAGCTCCACACTCAAATCCACTTCGGAATTCCTGAGCTCAAACCGACACGCCTCCTCTTTTTTAGCCTATTCTGGCGCGCCCCCGGCCTCTCTTCCTTCTTGCCATATAACCGGCGCGCCCCTCTTTCTTGGCCTTGAGCCGGTGCGCCCCCTTGCAGTTCTTATTCCGGCGCGCACAACCCTTTGCTCTCCCTTAACCGGCGCGCCCATCCCTTGGCTTCTCCCTTAAACCGGCGTGCCTAAAAGAGGAAGGTTCAAATAAAACCCGTGTAACATGCTATAAAAATAGGCTGCATGGCATGACATATGGAGTATACTGGCATGTTATGTTATCTTACTTTAGCTACGGGTTGGGCTAGATCTTGAGAAAACCTACCTTTTAACATGATTACGAGGTACAGAATAAAGAAAGCCACTTCAGCATCGCAGCAGGATGTAGACTGCGGGAAGAAGATGCTCTTTCACGTCTTCCAAGATAAAGAAGAGAAGTATTCCTTTATGCGAGCAGCACTGATGATGGCAGTAGCCTATGCCAGTGCTACGGAGGGGAATAGTTATGGGAAATCTAATTGCCAACGTAAAGCATGGGTTTATTGCCTTGCGGGTTCGATTGAGGAACAAGATCCTAGACATGGTGCTTTTCCAGCTAAATGAGGTTCTTCATGCCTCAACCTTCTAGAAGCATAGATGTAATGGCGCCCTTGTAAGGGGGCGTCCATTAATCTGGGTGGCCCTATTCATGAGAATGACGCCCTTGCAAGAGGGCATCCATTTTTAGACAAAACTGCAACCTTCACATGTTGGCCTTCATGGTGTATATATATATATTAATACTATAGTGGGATGGTGGCCCCAAGGGAAATGGCGCCTGGCAAACGCTCTTCGTTTTGGTGAATGGCACCTTGGTAAGGGACGCCCATTCATTTGGTTTTGGAAAAGGTGAAAACCCCACTACGACTACCCATGTGTTGGCATAAAGTGATGTTGGCTTGTACATTTATATAATAGTCATCATAAGGTATGGTTGTTTATATAAGGCCTTCATGTAGGATTCTTTAGGAAGAAAATTTAATTTTCTCTATTGCTTTATCGGGGGTGCTACACCCTCCCCCACTTAAAAGAATTTTATCCCCAAATTCAATTGCATTTATGAAGATAAGGAGGCTGAGAAATACTTACAGACTAGAATAATTCTAGAAATCTCCTTCTCATAGACTCCTCGGTTTCCCATGTAGTTTCTTATTCTAAGCATCGATCTCATTGAATTTTTACCATAGGGATGGTCTTACTTCTCAAAACTCGGACTTCTCGGTCGAGGATCTTCATCGACTTTTGCTTATAGGTAAGGTCCTTCTGTATCACCAAGTCAGTGTGGTCAATGACGTGGAGAGGATCGTGCACATACTTCTTCAGCATAGAAATATGGAATACATTGTGCACCTCCGATAGTTGTGGAGGCAAGACAATGCGGTAAGCTACCTCGCCCACTCTCTCCAACACCTCGAATGGACCAATGATTCTCGGTGTAAGTTTGCCCTTAATACTGAATCTTCTAATACCTCGGCCGAGAGATACCTTGAGAAAAACATGATCTCCAACTTGAAATTCTAGATTTCTTCTTCTGTTGTCAGCTTAAGATTTTTGCCTGGACTGTGCTATCTTTAACCTTTCTCTAATGAGGTGTATCTTCTCGGTAGAATCTCTTACCATATATGGGCCTAGAATTTATTTTTCACCAACTTCATCCCAGCATATTGGAGATCGGCAACTCTTGCCATACAGTGCCTCAAAAGGTGCCATTTGTATACTGGCTTGATAGCTATTATTATATGCAAACTCGGCTAGGGGTAAGTGGTCATGCCAGCTTCCGCCGAAGTCTATAATACATGCTCTCAACATATCTTCCACAACTTGATTTGTCCTTTCGGTCTGTCCATCTGTCTGGGGATGGAATGCAGTGTTGAAGTTGAGTTTCGTCCCCAGAGAGTGTTGTAGACTTCTCCAGAAATGAGAGGTAAAGCATGGGTCTCGGTCGGATACAATTGACACCGGGACTCCATGCAATCTAACCATCTCCTTAATATACATGGCAGCAAGTACATCGACTGACCATCGACTTTTGATGGGTAAGAAATGGGCTGATTTTGTTAGACGGTCGATGATTACCCAAATTCCATCATGTCCGCCCCTAGACTTTGGCAAACCCATGATAAAGTCCATGCCAATATCTTCCCACTTCCACTTGGGAATATCTAGCATATGTATATTTCCAACAGGTTTCTAATTTTCCGCCTTCACTTGTTGACATGTCAGGCAGCGATATATGAAGTTCGCTACCTCCCTTTTCATATTAGGCCACCAGAAGGTCCTTTTCATGTCTTGGTACATCTTGGTGGCTCCAGGGTGGATCGTGTACCTCGATCGATGAGCTTCTTCAAGAACCTTCTTCTTCAACTCGGGACAGTTGGGTACACATGTCTATTCATGGAATAACAGTCTTCCATCATGTTCCAACTTGAAATCAAGTCTCTCCTCCAGCTTGTCCCTTATCTCCACTAGTGAATGATCTTCTTCTTGTAGCTTCTGAATTTCTAGTAGCAAATCTGAATGTAGACTCATATGGGCTAGAGTAATACACCCTTCTTGTTCGGCAGTGCTAAAATTGAGTTTAGAGAATTCATCTAATAGCTTCCATTCTTGAATCATGCAACTGACCAATATTACTCCCGGCTTTCGACTGAGGGCATCGGCTACAGAATTACCCTTAACGGGATGGTATTGTATAGAGAAGTCGAAATCCTTGAGATACTCGAGCCAATGCCTTTGCCGCATGTTTAGTTCATTCTGGGAGAATAGATATTTGAGACTTTTGTGATCGGAGTACATGATGAATTATTCTCCGTAGAGGTAGTGTCTCCAGTTCTTTAAGGCAAATACCATTGCGGCTAGTTCTAAATCGTGCACCGGGTAGTTCTCTTCATGCTTCTTCAGTTGCCGAGAAGAGTATGTAATGACTCTCCCATTTTGCATCAATACACACCCGAGGCCAATACCAGAAGCATCGGTATATACCTCATACTTTTCTCCTTCGATTGGCAATGATAAGTCGGGAGCAGTGGTCAAGAGATTTTTCAAAGCTTGGAAACTCTTCTCACAGTCTTCCTTCCACTCATAAGGTATTTCCTTGCGAGTTAATCGGGTGAGAGGAACAACAATTCTTGAGAAGTCCTTAATAAAACACCGGTAATAACCAGCTAGCCCCAAGAAACTTCAAATCTCCGTTGCGTTTGTTGGTCGCTCCCAATTCTTCACAACTTTGACCTTTGATGGGTCCATGGAAATTCCGTTCTTCGAAATTATATGGCCGAAGAACGATACTTCCTCGAGCCAAAACTTGCACTTGCTGAATTTAGCATATAATTTGTGTTCCCTCAATATCTGCAACGCCTTCTTAAGATGTTCTTCATGGTCTTCTTCAGACTTTGAATAAATCAAAATATCATTGATAAAGACCACAATGAACTAATCTAAGTGAGGCCTGAATATACTATCCATTCACTGCATGAAAGCGGCGGGGGCATTTGTTAGTCCGAAAGGCATAACAGTGAATTCGTAATACCCATACCTACTTCGAAATGCAGTTTTGTGAATGTCTTCTTCTTTGATCTTCAGTTGGTGATAACCAGACCGGAGATCAATCTTGGAGAAATATTTAGCTCCAGATATTTGGTCGAACAATTCATCAATCCTTGGCAGTGGGTACTTGTTCTTGATTGTAAGGTGGTTTAACTGCCGATAGTCGATGCAGAGTCTCATCGATCCATCCTTCTTCTTGACGAATAGCACAGGCGCTCCCCATGGGAAAGTACTTGGCTGGATGAAACCCTTGTTTAATAGCTCCATTAGTTGTTCCTTTAGCTCTTTCAGCTCGGCATGAGACATTCTATAAGGTGCCTTGGAAACAGGTCCAGCACCAGGGACAAGGTCAATGGTGAATGACAACTCCCGCTCCGGGGGTAAACCGGGCAATTCTTCTAGAAAAATGTTAGAGAAATCCCAACCTACACGGATGTCTTCAAATTTGACTCCTCAATGTCCATGATAGTTACAAATGCAATAAAAGCCGTACATCCTTTGCTTATAAGTTTACTAGCTCGGAGAGCTGATATAAGAGGTGATCTATTCCGAGGGCTATTGTAAACTAGCTCGGGATAATCCACAAAGGTTAGTTTGCTATTCCGGCAATCTACAATTGCTTGGTATGTGGATAACCAATCAGCACCTAATATGACATCATAACCCTTCATATCTAGGCTTATCAAGTTGGCATGCAGATTATTCCCTTTAACCATAACCTTGCAGTTTGGGTAAAGGTGTGTGATATCGGACTCATTCCCAAGGGGTGTAGATATGACTAAGTCTAACCATTTGGGCTCCTTAGAAAATGAAGCAACAAATGTCTTGGAAACAAACGAATGCATTGCTCCGGTATCAAATAAAACTTTAGCAGTCTTAGAGCAAACAGTTAGTGTACCTTCCACGATTCCTCCTTCCATTTGTTCCGTCTCTTGGAGAGCTTGCAGACGGCCTTGCTTCTTTGCTGGGAGCTTCTCATCTTTAATGACTTGCTCATTCATCAGTGGGCAATTTGGGATCTGATGTTCTCAACTTCGACATCGGAGACAAGCTCCTAGCTTCCTCCAGCATTCCTCAGTCCTATGACCAGCTTTGTCGTAGTACTTACAGACTTCCTTGGAAGGTGTGGTGGCGGAGAATGGCTTGACATTCTTTTAGAATTTCTTTCCCTTAGAGGACTCCCCTCCACTGAAGTACCGCTTCTTATTGAATGATGCCTTAAAATTTCCCGGGCTTGTGACAGGTTCCTTCTTGTCCCTTCCTCGGATCCGTTCAGATAATTCAGTGGCATCTTCTAGCAATTGCGCACGCCGAACCATTTCCGAATAGACTTGGATGTCCATCGGTGCAAGTTGGGTAATGTAGTGGGGTCGAAGCCCGTTGAGGAACCTTTTAGCTTTCATCTTCTCCGTACACACCAAGTGGGGTGCATACCTAGCCAGTCTTGAAAACTGGGCCTCATACTCGGCCACTTTGAAGGTCCGTTGTTTCAATGCAGCAAATTCCGCGGCCTTCTTTTCCTAGATATGGTCGGAGAAGTACTTGTTGTTGAAATGCTTAGCGAATTCATCCCATGTGACGTGGTCATCGAGCAATGTTGCTTCCACGGATTCCCACCAACATCGAGCATCCTGCTCCAGTTGGAATATAGCTAATAGAACCTTCTCCTCGTCTGTGCATTGCATCACACGAAAAATTCGTTCCATCTCTTTTAACCAATTTTTGGCATCCTCGGGGTCAGACGAACCCATGAACCTTGGTGGGTTCATGTTACGGAAACTCCTGTGGAGATCACCGGCTCCACGGTTAGCACTGCCTTGCACCACTTGCTGTAGCGCTTGTGTAAGGCCTTGCACGGAGCGCTGCATCTCGCGCCATTCTACCCTTTCAGCAGCCATGATCCTACAAAAGGGTTTAAGAATAATAAAGATCGGGTTTTATTTATAAGGTCAAAAGTCAATATAGAACTCAACCCATGGCTCTATCCATCTCACCGGGTAAGGTACAAACTATCCTTGGACTCAGGTTTTACCTTTCCTTGGACTCAAGTTTAACCAAGGAAACTAAAATCCTAGGCTCTGATATCACGAAGACTATCACGTCCCGAGCGTGGAAGATACTCGGATGCGTGACGCGTCTATATAGATCGTGTCATTAGAGCGATAAAATTTGACATACATAAATACGGAGTGCGCAAAAGACTAATAATATCTAATAATCCGAATAGTCCAAAGTGACAATTAACGATTAACCAAAAGATGATAAAGGTAGTCCAAGACAATTGCAATTTAACATCCAAATACTAGGCTACAAGCCTTAACAAGGATTCAATCGACTAGACCAAACATAACTAGAAATACAAAAGGAGACTCAAAAAAAAATCAAAAGACACGACTAGCTGACGGTAGATGATCGGCGACTCTAGCACTCTTCACTCGGTCTCATTCCCATTCAGGTGGATGTCGCTATCCGAATTACCTGAAAAAGTTAGGAAACTACTGGATGAGCGAATCGCTCAGTAGGAATTACATCTCAAGTTCGAGCAATCTTTAAGTGATTTACATGTTATATGTAATGCAGGTATAACAATGTACGATGAACAAGTGCAAAAATCAGGTATACGGGTATAATTATGCATGATGAACAAGTAAGGAGTCAAGAACTGTATAGAGAGAGTATCGCATGATTTGAAATATTTGACAAGTAGGATATCAAGAACTTTATAGCAGTAGATGCCACTTTTCGGGCAAGCAAGAACTCATAAACAAGTAAGAACTCCTGTATAAGTAAAATCTCATGTACGAGCAAGTAAAATTCATGTTCCAGCAAGTAATATCAAGTACGTGTCAATAGAATTGGCTATTTCAAGCAAGCAAGTACTTCGCCCTTTTTTCGGGCCACACAAGTCAAGTATCGCCCGTTCCGGGCCACGCAAGTCAAGTCAAGCAAGTAGAGAGAGCGTACGTGTGGAGTGTCTCAAGTCAAGCAAGTACTTCGGTGCAATGCCAAATATCGTGGTAAATAAACTCCCATGGGCATAAGTACCTTCGGCCGCTCCTCCCAGGACCAGACCGGGCCCCATATGCACAGCATTTTCATGTATTTCTTTTGACATTCACTCTCATTTATAGCCAATATAGAATTTCTGTTGCATCCCTACAGTTTTGATGATGTCTCACACTATAAATCAATCTTCTATCTCTAGATTAATTCATGTTTCATCATGTAAATGAGTGCAGTTCATATGGTTGTCAGATAATATGCTCTACTTGATTCTGTCTACACTCTGTCTGCATGTTCTGAACAGTGGTGGGTCAACCCCTCCTTGCTGATTAGTCGACCCCTCAGTACATTAATCATCTTAGTCAGTCCATTCACTGGCCTTTCTATTCAAGTCCATACAACAGGACTGTAGCCTGTTTATCTTAAAGTCTATACATCGGCTTGATTGAGTAAATCTGTACAGCATGCCTTGTTGTTCATAGCCTTTAAAGTCTGTACATCAGCTTCGCATCTGCAAGTCTGTACATTGGATTCATATCATAAAGTCTGTACATTGGCTTCGCATCTACAAGTCTGTACATCGGCTTCAACTCTCCAAGTCTGTACATCGCCTTCAGACCTTCAAGTCTATACACTCCATGCTCATTCAAGTCTATACATCCACAGTGAAACTTCAAAGTCTGAACATTGTCTCACTCCGTCAAAGGCCATACATTCTCAGCGGAACCCCATGTCTATACAGTGGCCTCGAGCTTCTCAAGTCTACACACTGTCTTCGGCCTCAAAGTCTGTACAGTCGCTGCACTGTACAAGTCCATACACTGGCAGCCCTGCAGAAGTCTATACATTGGCTCAAACATTCCAACTCTGTACAATGGTCCTTCGAACACTCCAAGTCTATACAGTCTGCTTTCACGATTCAGAGTCTATACATCGTTCCTCAAAGGCTAAGTGTATACACTGCTCATCGTCTCACTAAGCGTCTCACTTGCTAGTCTATACATCGCTGTTGGGCATCAAAGTCTGTACACTGCATCATCTCAACTTGCGTCTCACTGAGCATCCATTCACTGTAAAGTCTATACAGACTTCATCGTCTTGAGAACGTCTCATGCCTTTACCAAAGTCTGTACATTGGCAGCCTTTTACCTACGTTGCACTTTGAAGTCTGTACATCGAGTGAAGTCTGGTTAAGTCTATACATCGCATAGCTCTTCATATAGGAAGTCTATACACTGCTTGCACGTGTTCAAGCCTATACAGCCTGCATGCTTCAAAACGCCAAGTCCATACATTGGCTTTGGGCTGAAGTCTATACATTGCTTTAGGCAGAGCAAGTCTGTACATCGCACAACTTTCATACTTTCATTCTATTGTGCATCCTCTTCAAAACGAAGTGTGTACACTCGTTGGCTAACTGTTGAAGTCTGTACACTCAGTTAACCTACAAGTCTATACACTCGATTGCTAGGCTTTCAACCCTATACACTCGATTGTTAACTTCAAAGTCTATACACTCACTCAGTGTTTACACTTGCTCAGTTGCTGCTTCTGAAGTATATACACTCGTGTTAAAAGCCTAAACTAACTAAGTATGTACATTCCTTTTGTCTCTATCTACAGGTGATTCAGGCTGATGATTGGGCACGTGATCCGAGGTTGGCACCTGGCACGTGATCCAAGAAAACAGGAATATGACACATGGATGGCAACCCAGTCAGGATGCTGCCATGTGGTCAAAATTCAAATGATCTGGCAAAAAGTTCATGGGCGGGAACCTGAAAGCCACACGCCAATCGTTTGCTATATATATGGAGCATCTTCCTTCAGTAGAAGACGATTGTGAAAAGAAAGAGCAGAAGTCATTTGTGTGAGGTTACACGATCCAGAAAAGAGAAAGAGCATAGAGTCCCATTTTATCCAGATCTGAGAGGAATATGTTTGGGAGAGAGAGAGCAGTGTCTGTGGTTTGAAGAATTACTTCCTCGGAAGCTACATTTGTGTTGGTTTTTCAGAAACGACTGTTGTTCTTCGTTGGTCTTTGTTTCTTCTATTTTTCTTTGTATTTACTCATACTTCTGATTCCGAACTGTTTTCCTCCGGTGTTTGGAGGAAAGGAGTGTTACTCCGGTTTCCCTCTGGGCTGCAGAGGAAGAGAGATCATAGATTTCTAGGTTTACTAGTGACGGGTTGTCAGTAGCAGGTTCCCTCCGGGTTGGAGGAAGGGAGAGCTATCTCCGGTTCTGTTCTAGCTGGCAGCTGGAACAGGTTTCAAGCTCTGTGGGTAGCAGAGCTTGGTTGAGGGATTTGTTTCCCTTGGTAATTCAAGCTGTGTGGCAGCACATTGTTCGTAGACTGAGTCTGCAGGTTTCTAGCATTAGCTAGTGGAATCCTTACTCTAGTTGGAGTGAGGGGTGGATGTAGATTGTGGACTACAATCGAACCACCTTAAAATCTCTTGTCTCCTCTGTGGTTTGCTACAATCTTTGATGCTCTCTATCTGCTTGGCAATGTACTTGTGTGTGGACGGCCTCTTCCAATCGCACCTTATTACTCTGTCTTAGTTTCTCACTGCATTAGCTATTTTGTTTAGCTATATTCGGTAGGGTGATTTTCGAAGTAGTGATTTTCCGCTGAAGTCCCAGAAATCGGGAGTGATTGATAAGTGTGTATTTTTGTCGCTTAATGCATGATTATCCACATCTTTATGAGCTTAAATAATCATAAATATACACTTCTCACATTTATTGTTGATTTTGTATCAAATGTTTATTTTTATGAAATTAAATAAATTTTAATTACATTTTTATGTATTTATGCAGGCACGTAGTTCGAGGAAAGCTCCAAGAAAAAGAAAAAACAAAAGAATAACAATATATATGTTCAATTGGGCCAAAAGCCCAGAAACTTGTTTAAAAAGATAAGAAAAAAATTAAAAAAAAAATATAAATTGATTTACTATTTTTTAGCATTTTCTAACTATTTATAGATATATATATAGCTATATATATATATATTATATAATAAAATTAAAAAAAATAAAAAAAAATTCAAAACCCGCCCCCGCTCCGCCCTTCCCGCCTTCGCCGCCCGGGCACGGGCGACGATGCGGCGGAGGGCGAAGCGGGGGGGGGGGGGGGCCGTGGCGAGCGGTCGGCTCGGCAGGTGGGCGCGGCACGGGCGCGAAGGCGACGCGGCGGGGGGCTCGTGGCTCGGCCGGGCGGGCTCGACAGCGGAAGGGGTTCGGGCGCGGAGGCGGCACGCGGGCGCACGCTCCCGCGTGCGACACGCGGACGGCGGAGGCGGTTCGGGCGCACCAGGGGCCCACGGCAGGCGGCCGAACCCGCCTAATCGGTCGGCGCAACGCGCCGGCAGAAGAGAAATAAGAGAGAAAGAGAGAAGAAAAAGCCAAAAAAATACCAGAAAAATCCGAAAAAAATCAGGAAAAATGACAAAATGTTCAGCACACTCCAGCCTACTAAGTTGGGTAAAAATTAGGTGCATTTGAGTGTTTTATATGAGCAAGAAGAGATTGTAAACCCTATATAAAGGGGGTATCACTTGTAATGAAAAGAGTTGGTTGTTAGAGTTAGAACTAGATGGCAAGGTTGCAAGGGAGAGAGAGCCAGCTTTAAGCATTTGTAATGTAAGTTCCTTCCATTTCTGAAGTTTTTGATTGTTGAAGTTGTGTGTTTCCAAGCTTTTGAAGGCAAATTTGTAAGTTGAATTTATTGCAATACAAGTTTCATTTTGGAATTCAGTCTTTTCACAGTCTTATTTCTCATTATTGTGATCCTCATTTCAAATTCTTGTCTTCATAAAAGTTGTTCCTTTTTAAGTTTTCTTCAACTTCTATGTTCATCATTTCTTCCAATTCATCCAAATTCATAGAGTTAATACCCATTTTCTTAAGTGCTGTCCTGTGCATTCACTGTTCATCCGTGGTGATACCTTCTTCCATTCATTCATTTTGAAGTCTTTCTAGTCCTCAAATAACTCTGAGTTCTTCATAAGAGTTGTTCCTCTCTTGTATCTCTAAGTTTTATTCTTCTTGCACTTTGTCAAATTCCTCTTCTTTTGAGCTTTAGAATTAAGTTTTCAAGGTGCTGGTTTTCTATCAATTACTGTTCATCCGAACCAATAGGTCATAGTTTTTCAAGTTTTTCCTTATCTTCCTTTATTTTCTGTTTCTGTGTTCTTCATAAAAGTTCTTCCTTTTCCAATTCTCTACAACTTTCATGTTTTACACTTCTTCTAATTCTGTCTATATTTAAAGTTATGCGTTTTCTTCCAACCCCTATTTTCACTTGAATTCTTTTATGTTTTCCAACTTAAGTTTTCATAATCGCACTCCAAAATCCAAAAATTGGTTTTCCAAACATAAAGATATGTCCAACTTGAACTAAAATCACATATTCTCTCCCCGTGGGATCGACCCGTATTCACCACTGTACTCGTATTTTCAAAATCATTCGAGTGAGTGAGTGCGGTTATAAATTTTGAAATTTGTGTGGCACGGCATTTTTAAACGACGACTGTCGAGCAGCATCAAATTTTTGGCGCCGTTGCCGGGGAGTGAATTATGATGATAGTTGGATATTCTTGTGTTTGGTGTCTATATGTGAATATTCATTTTGCTCTTTTTACTTGTGCAGGACAAAGAAAAAAAGTTGAAAATCAAAGAAAGAGGAAGATCGAACCTAAAATTCTAAGGATATGACACGTCGTTAAATAGCCCGGCAGCATTGCTAAAGGGCTGAAATCAAGAAACAGGTTCTATCTTTCCACTTTCTGAAAAAATCTTTACAAAAATCTAAAATTTCTTGAAAACTCTATAAAAATCATAAAACAATCAAAACAAAAGAAAGTTTTTTTTGTGCTGGTTAGATAGGTTCATTAACTAAAAATGAAAAAAAAACATACTTGCACCAAAATCTAAAAAAAAATGCATTTCAAGATTAGAAACCACACATCATGTTTTAGGACATGCATCATTGAGTATAGAAGTTTTCTTTGTTCAATTCTGTCAATTGCATATTGAAGATTGCGAGGGGCAAGGTACGTTCTACTCACCATATTCTGGCATTCATTTTGCATAAAGAACCCCTTGTTTGAAATTGTGGTGTGCATTTTCATTTCAAAATACTTTAAGGGCAACACCCCTAATAAGATAAGGTGGGGATTTCATCACCCTTCCTTAGCCCACAAACCACATTTCTCTTGCATCTTCGCATGACCTCCGCCATAAATAAAAGTCAGTAAACATTGGCCCTAAGATCACACTGTGATTCTTGTGTTATTTAGGTTTATCCTCATATGAAAACCGGTGCCTAAGGCAAGACGGTCGGACAGCAAACGCTTAAGCGGGTTAGTGGTTTGGCATAATAAGGTCCCTACGAAAGTAGGGGGAACCTCCCACTTCCCCACCCCTTACCTGGCTGGTGGTCATATTGAGGGTAAACTTAAGTCTCACGTTAATCATTTTGTGAAACCCTATTTATAGTCCAGGTCACATCTAGGTCATTAGGGTCATTTGTGTGCTAACTTGTTTATCTTTGCATAAAAAAAAACAATAAAATCAAAACATAAAAAAAATTTCATTGAAAAATCATCACTCTTTCTTGGGTCTTTTTCATTTCCACATCTAATTTTGTTCAGGCCCAATAATAGATTCTTTGATGTTTAATTATGCGGGCTATGTGAATTCCAATTCTCCATTTACCCCTTATCAACAAACTCCTTCACTCTTCCACAATGGGGTTCATAATTCATCTTTCACCCAAGAGCCATATCAATGGTCATCGGATTTTTCCACCTCTGTCTCCTACACAAACCCAAATAATCAATGGGAAAATCAACAATTTTCTTCTTGGGAACCATACCAAGACCCCATTCAACGTCCTTCAAATCCACACTTTGCAGATTGGGATTCATATTCCAATGATCCTTACAATCAAGTCCATTCTTATGATCAACCCTATTATGGAGGGCAACCAATACACTCTCCTGATTTTCAGACTGAGTGCCCTTCAAATTACTATCCATCACAATCTGACTCTCAGCCCACTTATCTATCTCCTCTATACACAGATTTACATAAGGAGGAGATGTTTGATAAATTGACACGGCTCTTCCAGACTCAACAACAAGCCTTTCAGGAACAACTGCAAAACTTTGAGGCCCAAGTGAGTAGGATTGCTGAAAACATCATAGAAACGAAGTGGATCCAATGCCTAACAACTCCACAAGTCTTGAGGACCAACTTCTTGGATGTTATAATGATAAAAGTCTATATGCTCAACCTATGATCCCACAATCTACCACTCATATCACTGTTGATTTTGAGGGAATCATGGAAGAGTCTTATGCGGAGGACGTAACGGAAGAGCAACCTGAGGAGCCTAAACCCCATTCCATTTGTGAAGAGGATTATGATGATCTTGAGTCGTCGGGGGGAGAAGAAGGGAATGATGAAAATCATATTTGGGCCAAAACTTCTGATGACCATTATGACCCAGCCCAACAGACAAATCATTACTATTCATCTCTTCCACCCACACCTAATGCCTCTGATGATCAATTCATTCAGTTACTTCTCCATAGTCAATCCCTCCAACAACACATCAATAGGCTTACTGAGGAAGTCAAAACCATGGAGGGAGAGCAATTCTTTGATTCCTCTGGACCCAATCCTCATCAAGTCCTTCCCACTGACTATGATCACTCTATGATTCCCCAAGAGCATTACCCTTTGATTAATCTTAATTTAGAAGATGAAGGAATTATGGAGAGGAGATCTTGTCAAAACGATTTGAATGAGGAACCTAGACAATTTGAGGAGATTGAAGAATTTTATGACAATGAAATTCATGACGGTGATGAACTGATGAATGATCATATTCCCCCTCCTACAAAGGAATTTGAGGAGCCAGTGCTTGCTTGTCAACATGAGGGAAATGCAAGAGAGGTGGATGATCTTCAGTTAGGGGGAGAGGATGAATATATTGAGCCTCATCACAAGTCTCTTCCCAACCATGATGAACTTCTCTTTGAAGATGGGAATGGAGAAGAAGTGGAGATGGTACACGACTTTGATGAAATTATCCTTGAAGATGGGAAGGAAGAAGAAGTGAAGATGGATCTAGAATTGAATATTTATTTGAATAATGAAGTTGGGGTAAATGAGGAATTGAATGATTTGAATGTACCGCATGATACTTTCAATCTAGAGGAGAGGATAGAGCTTATGCCAATTCTTGACCACGGTGATTCTTTTGAAGTTCTTCCAACCGACTGGTCTACTCTTGCTCTACATGATGATCCATAGCCTCTAAGGAGGAACATTTCATAATTGATGACATGATTTTTCTCAATGTTCCTCCTCTATTCTCTGATTGGGGTGGTCCGTTTGTGATGCCTCCATCTCGATCTCTGTCTCGCCCTTGCATTCACCAACCACATTCATTTTCTTCAGGGCATGAAAAAGATAATTTTGGCAAGGATAAAATTCTTTGGTGGCTCATTTTAAAATCAACTTGTTGGTTGTTGAGCTACAGTGCGTCTGGCTGAAGACGTTAAATTTAGCGCTTTTTGGGAGGCAGCCCAACGTTTTCACAGTTTGGTGTGCAAATAAATGGCTTCTTGGGAGGCCACCCACGGTTTTTGTGATTTGATGTTTTTTTTAGTGTGTTTCTTTTACAGTTCTCAGGCCACAACGCAATGAAGCCCTCATCACTTCGCCCGACCCATCAGGTTGTATCCTTCCATCCCAACTATATTATCTCTTTACATGTCCTCTGATCTTTCTACTGTTTATGCCATTGAGGACAATGTCATTTAAGTTGGGGGGGGGAGATAAATGTCAAAAATTTCAAAAACAAAATTTAAAAATTTCAAAAATTTCTACATATTTCAACAAAAATTTTTCTTACTTTCTTGAATTGTCATGTTAAACAACAGTTTTCCCCGAGTTGAATTTCTTGATTCATGTCGCATGAAAAGTGATTCTGAATAGAAACAACTGGGAAAAGGATGCTGGATAATTTATTTACTCTAGCCATGGAAAACTGATTTAAAGAATCTCTTTAAAGTTCAGATGCACTTTCAAAAAAATAAAATCACGATGCACGCTAATGAAACAAGAAGGACAAGCCTTCTGCTATTTTAGATATACTGTCTGATATTCTGCACTTTTGAAAAAGAGATTTGTTATAAGCTTTCTGCCATAGAAAAGTATGAGAAAATAATAAAGCACCATGAAAAATGCTCCGATTCTGAGTAACCGGGCCTACTTCACCTAAGACGTGTTGAGGTTCGCGTCAAAAGGAAAAGGGAACTCTGATCTGCGTAACCGGGCCTACTTCACCTAAGACGTGTTGAGGTTCGCGTAAAACAGTGAAGGGTAGTGCAGCATCATGTGTGTAAAGAAAAAAAAGAGAAAAAAAAAGAAAAGAAAAAAAATATATATAGTGATCCCAAAAGGGACATAGCAATAAGGCAGACAAAAAGCTAGTGTGCATTGAACGCTCTAAGTAAGAAGTGCAGAATTGAAAGGCATTTGTTCGAAATAGCAACTGGAGGATGCAATTGTCTCTACTGTGAATTTAGTATTCCACTTGCACAAGTGCTACTGAATTTTGATTAGATTCTTGATCATGTACCTGAATTTCCGACATAAGGCTAGTCTGTGGTAATTACTCCAGAGTCCTGATCTTTAGTTAACTCTATGAAAGATGAACTGGAAATGAGGCCTGAATATCTTTAAACTCTTGTTAGTCCTAAATTTTTCATTATGTGCATTGCTAAGGGACTAGCAATGAGTAAGTTGGGGGGTGTGATAAGTGTGTATTTTTCCTTGTTAATTCATAATTATTCACATTTTTATGAGCTTAAATTATGATCAATATACACTTCTCACACTTATTGTTGATTTTGTATCAAATGTTTATTTTTATGAAATTAAATAAATTTTAATTACATTTTTATGTATTTATGCAGGCACGTAGTTCGAGGAAAGCTCCAAGAAAAAGAAAAAAAAAGAATAACAATATATATGTTCAATTGGGCCAAAAGCCCAGAAACTTGTTTAAAAAGATAAGAAAAAAATTAGAAAAAAAATATAAATTGATTTACTATTTTTTAGCATTTTCTAACTATTTATAGATATATATATAGCTATATATATATATATTATATAATAAAATTAAAAAAAATAAAAAAAAGATTCAAAACCCGCCCCCGCCCCGCCCTTCCCGCCTTCGCCGCCCGGGCACGGGCGACGATGCGGCGGAGGGCGAAGCGGGGGGGGGGGGGTCGTGGCGATCGCGGCGAAGGCGGAGGCAGCAGCCGGGCGGGGCCCGGACACGCGGCAGGCGGAGGGGGTTCGTGCGGCACGCGGGCGCAGCGTGCGCCACGCGCACACGCGGCAGACGGTGGAGCGGCGGGCGCACCGGGGGCCCACGGCAGGTGGCCGAACCCGGCCGAACCGGTCGGCTCGTTGCGCCGGCAGAGAGAGAAAAGAGAGAATAAGAGAGAAATAGAGAAGAAAAGGGGCTATAAAAATTCCAAAAAAATCCGAAAAAAATCAGAACAAATGACAAAAGGTTCAGCACACTCCAGCCTACCAAGTTGGGTAAAAATTAGGTGCATTTGAGTGTTTTATATGAGCAAGAAGAGATTGTAAACCCTATATAAAGGGGGTATCACTTGTAATGAAAGGGTGGGTTGTTAGAGTTAGAACTAGATGGCAAGGTTGCAAGGGAGAGAGAGCTAGCTTTAAGCATTTGTAATGTAAGTTCCTTCCATTTCTGAAGTTTTTGATTGTTGAAGTTGTGTGTTTCCAAGCTTTTGAAGGCAAATTTGTAAGTTGAATTTATTGCAATACAAGTTTCATTTTGGAATTCAGTCTTTTCACAGCCTTATTTCTCATTATTGTGATCCTCATTTCAAATTCTTGTCTTCATAAAAGTTGTTCCTTTTTAAGTTTTCTTCAACTTCTATGTTCATCATTTCTTCCAATTCATCCAAATTCATAGAGTTAATACCCATTTTCTTAAGTGCTGTCCTGTGCATTCACTGTTCATCCGTGGTGATACCTTCTTCCATTCATTCATTTTGAAGTCTTTCTAGTCCTCAAATAACTCTGAGTTCTTCATAAGAGTTGTTCCTCTCTTGTATCTCTAAGTTTTATTCTTCTTGCACTTTGTCAAATTCCTCTTCTTTTGAGCTTTAGAATTAAGTTTTCAAGGTGCTGGTTTTCTATCAATTACTGTTCATCCGAACCAATAGGTCATAGTTTTTCAAGTTTTTCCTTATCTTCCTTTCATTTTCTGTTTCTGTGTTCTTCATAAAAGTTCTTCCTTTTCCAATTCTCTACAACTTTCATGTTTTACACTTCTTCTAATTATGTCTATATTTAAAGTTATGCGTTTTCTTCCAACCCCTATTTTCACTTGAATTCTTTTATGTTTTCCAACTTAAGTTTTCATAATCGCACTCCAAAATCCAAAAATTGGCTTTCCAAACATAAAGATATGTCCAACTTGAACTAAAATCACATATTCTCTCCCCGTGGGATCGACCCGTATTCACCACTGTACTCGTATTTTCAAAATCATTCGAGTGAGTGAGTGCGGTTATAAATTTTGAAATTTGTGTGGCACGGCATTTTTAAACGACGACTGTCGAGCAGCATCAGTGATCTATTCATCCCCCCCTTCTATATCACTCTTGCTGCGCTAACATTTGGTATCAGAGCAGGTTCGCATCATGTGGGCGAACGGTCAGGGAAATGCTAATGGTCCTAGAAGCTTCATGGCTGAAGGTCAATCCATTAGTCGCCCTCCATTTTTTGATGGTAATAAATATCTGTTTTGGAAGAACAGGATGGAAGTGTTTATCAGGGCTCAGAGCCATAAGCTGTGGAGAGTAATTACTTTTGGGCCGTATGATCTGCCACCGAACGAGGACGCGTGGACAGATGACCATGTCAAGCTATCTTCACTCAACTGGACGGCGCTGAACATCATCCAGTGTGCTGTTCACCCAGAGGAATATGCTCGCATATCTGCCTACAAGACTGCCAAACGAATGTGGGACGAGCTGCTGCTAATCTAAGAAGGTACAGCTCAAGTGAGAGCCTCAAAGGTAAATGTCTACACCTCCGAGTATGAACTGTTTAAAATGAAACCAGAGGAGAATATTACTGAAATGTATGCTAGGTTATCTTTGATCACGAATACTCTTAAGGGGCTAGGGAAAGAGCTAGTTGAGGCAGACATTGTTAGGAAAATTCTAAGATCTCTATCCCCGGCATGGCACACTAAGGCCATTGTGATTGAAGAGTCAAAAGATCTGACTACCTTGACTGTGAATGAACTCATAGTATCCCTCATGACCTATGAGATGAATTTCAAAGGAGGCGGTGAAGGAAGTAATAGGAAGGCTAAGAATGTAGCTCTAAGGGCATCCCGCAACAAGGGTAGCAACAGCGGGAACATCAGCAGTAGCCCCGAGTCCGAGTCCGAGCTTGATGGTTTTTCTGATCTCGACCAGGAGGAGCAGGCAATGCTCACTCGACAGTTCAGAAAATTTTTGAAGAAAAAGGGGAAAACCTTTAGGAGGAAGAAGCCATATTCCTTTGGCAAGAATGCTGAATCTAGCAATCATAAGGACAGAAATTCTAAGAGACTTACTTATTTTCATTGTAACAGATAGGGACACATGAAAGGCGAGTGTCCAGATCTTTAGAAGAAGGGTCCCTACTTTCAGAGGAAGAACACAAAGGTGCAGAAGAAGAAAAAATCTCAGGCGATGGTCTGCACATGGAGCGAGGAAGAAGAAGATCCCGAAGACACTTCCTCAGAGGAATATGAAGAAGGAATTTGCCTAATGGCAAACAGCGAGGAAGAGGTAATAACTGTCTTTGAAAATTTCTCGATTGATGACTGGGAGGATGCTTATGGTGAATTGTTAGATAAGTTTAATTCTCTTAGTAAAGAGCATAGAGTTCTGAAAAGAAAACTTAATACCACTGTTGAAGAACAAACCCAGGTCTGTGAGGAAAATCAGAAACAAAAAGAGCAACTAGAAGACATGACCTCACTAAGAAAAGAAAATGATAAGCTCAAGGGAGAAAACCAGGACAGTCAAAATCAGCTGAATGAACTCAAAATACGAATTGAAGAAAGCTTAAATGAAAGTAGAGTGAACTCAGAAAAGTACGAAGCTGTTAAGAAAGTCAATGGTGAACTTCTAAAAAATTCTGAGTCCCTTCAAAAGGAGCTGGAAGACAAACAGAAAGTCTTGGAAAAGTTTGTCCAAGGAAAATCCAGTCTGGATGCAATACTGGGGGCTAGGGTTAATTTCAATAAGGAGGGTCTAGGCTATGACCCATCTAACAAAAGACCCTTACAATTCAAAACCATTACCTTCTGCCCAAAGAAGGGAAAAGAAAAGCTGGACACACCATCCAGCTCAAACAGTAGTAAGGGAACTCAAGGTCAGAAGGAAAATTCTAAAAACAGTACTGATCAACATTTTAAAATGGGAATGAATTTTATGAAAAATTTCACTAAGCCTACAAATCAGAACATAAATGATAAATGGACCAAGCAAGGGGATCAGAAGAAAAGATGGAAGTACTACAATCAAATGGGTCCAAAGAGGACCTACTGGAGAAATGATCATCATCTTCAAAAATCTGCTGATCAACAAACTTACAGGAGATATTCTAGAAATGGCAAGCCAAATGAATGGAATAAAACTTACTTTTCCAAACCAGTCGGCTATAATTTCAATAAAATAGAAGTAAAGGTGCCAGAGAAAACAATGTTGAAGCAAATCTGGATTCCTAAACATTTGATCAGTGAATTGAACAATGTCTTTGGACCCAACTCATCTTGGGTTCCAAATCACTTTGCTTGACTTTGTTGTGTAGGTCAGCCTGGCAACTGAAGACAACAAGTGGTACCTCGGCAGTGGCTGCTCCAGGCACATGACAGGAGATCGATCCAAGTTCAGTAAGATAGAGATGAAGGTAGGGGGTCTGGTCAAGTTTGGAGGAAAGAACAAAGGTAAGATAATTGGAGTTGGCACAGTAGGTAAGACTTCCACAAACTCCATTGAAAAAGTTCTACTTGTGGAAGGTCTGCAACACAACTTGATTAGCATTAGTCAGTTATGTGACAAGGGTCACAGGGTTGTATTTGATGATAATTCATGCAAAATCTTTGAAATAAATTCTGATGTGGTTAAATTTGTATCCAATAGGATTAATAATGTCTACATAGTAGACTTAGATGAGGAATCTGAATCTAATATTTGTTTATCTGCCAATTCTGAAAATGATGTTTTTGAATGGCATAGACGTCTAGGTCATGCTAGCTTTACTACTTTAAATAAATTGGTCAAGCATGATTTAGTTAGAGGCATGCCTAGAATTAAATTCAATTCGATATCAAAATCATGTGATGCTTGTGCTCTAGGCAAACAGACCAGAAACTCTTTTAAATTAAGATCTGAGCCATTGTCCTCTAGACCAATGGAACTTCTCCATATTGACCTTTTCGGTCCCACTAGAACTCAGAGTCTTAATGGAAACAGGTTTGGCTATGTCATCATAGATGACTTCTCTAGATATTCATGGATATTCTTCTTAGCAAATAAAAGTGATGCATTTCAAAAGTTTAATCAATTTTTCAATAAGATCAAACAAGAAGGAAAACACAAGATCTGTACTATTCAATCTGATCATGGAGGTGAGTTTGAAAACTCCATGTTTTCTGATCTTTGTGAAAGAGAGGGACTAACTCACAGGTTTTCTTCTCCCAGGACACCTGAACAGAATGGGATTGTGGAGAGAAGAAATAGAACTGTGGTGGAGATGGCCCGAACCATGCTGATTGAAAGTAAGTTACCAAGAAGGTTTTGGGCAGAAAGCGGCCAATACAGCAACTTACATAATCAACAGGGCCATGGTAAGACCCATTCACAAGAAAACACCCTATGAGCTTCTAAAAGGTAAGAAACCAAACTTGTCTCATTTCAGAATCTTTGGAACAAAATATTTTATTCATAACAATGACAAGAAAGATTTAGACAAGTTTGAAGCTAAAAGCTCCCCTGGAATATTTTTAGGTTACTCTGAAGTGTCAAGGGCATATATGGTATTTAACATATCAGATCAGAAAGTGGAAGAGTCTCCACACATTATTTTCAGTGAAAAGAAAGGTGTGTCTAACATTGAAAATCTTGACAGGGACTCCAATCATGATGGGGAATTCCTAGAAGACCAAGAAGAAGAGAAGACTCAGCCGAGTGGAACAACAAATCCCCTCAATCTGGAAGGGCTAAGAGAAACAGGTGAGTCTTCAACCAATGTTAGATTTCTTAAAGACCATCCGATAGATAATGTCATAGGCAATCCTGAAGATCCTCTTCGGACTAGGTCCCACTTTAGGAATGTGAATAATGAAGACTTAATTGCTTTAGTCTCACAAATTGAACCCAAATCAATAGAAGAGGCCTTGGCTGATCAAGCTTGGGTCAATGCCATGAGTGAGGAATTAGGCCAGTTCGAAAGAAACAATGTCTGGGAACTTGTTCCAAGACCAGATAATGTTAATATCATAGGAACTAAGTGGGTGTTCAAAAATAAAATGAATGAAGATGGAGTCATCTCAAGGAATAAGGCCAGATTAGTAGCCAAGGGCTACTGTCAGGAATTTGGTGTAGACTTCGATGAATCCTATGCACCTGTTGCTAGGATGGAAGCTATAAGAATGTTGCTTGCCTTTGCATGTTCAAAGAATATAAAACTCCAACAAATGGATGTTAAAAGTGCCTTTTTAAATGGAGTCATTAAAGAAGAGGTTTTTGTTGAACAATCCCCCGGATTTCAATTCTCTCCTCAACCTAACCAAGTTTTCAGGTTAAACAAAGCCTTATATGGTCTAAAGCAGGCTCCAAGAGCATGGTATGAAAGATTGACTGAATTTCTGATCAGCAAGGGCTACAAAAGAGGTAAGGTTGATCAAACTCTATTTACCAAGGGTACAAATAGAGATCTCATCATAGTTCAGGTATATGTAGATGACATAGTATTTGGATCAACTAAGCATGAACTATGTGATGAATTTTCTAAAATGATGTCTGCTGAATTTGAAATGCGTTTGGTTGGTGAACTAAAATACTTTCTAGGCTTGTAGGTACAGCAGCTAGAGGATGGGTGCTTCATCAACCAGACCAAATACACATTGGAACTGTTCAAGAGGTTTGCTATGGAAAACCTAAAGCACATTACAACACCCATGGGTACCAATACCTCACTGGATGCAGATGAGACATGTAAAGAAGTAAATGCCAAACTTTATCGAGGTATGATTGGATCTCTTCTTTACTTGACAGCTTCTAGACCTGATATACAATTCAGTGTAGGAATGTGTGCAAGGTATCAGTCTAGACCTACTGAATTACATTTAGCTACAGTGAAAAGAATTTTCAGATATTTGTCAGCTACTCATTCTCTTGGTTTATGGTTTCCTGCATCACACACATTTAACTTAGTTGCATACACAGATGCTGATTATGCAGGCTATAAACTAGACAGGAAAAGCACTAGTGGTCATTGTGAATTTTTGGGTGGGTGTTTAGTGTCTTGGGGCTCCAAGAAATAACATTCTGTGGCCCTCTCCATTGCAGAAGCTGAATATGTAGCTGCAGGGAGTTGTGGAACACAAGTCATATAGATTAAACACTAGCTTCAGGACTATCAAGTAGACCTGGGGTGCACACCTATCTATTGTGATAACACAAGTGCCATTAATATTGCCAAAAATCATGTTTTGCATTCACGCACCAAACACATAGAGATAAGGCATCATTTCATAAGAGATGAGGTTTCTAAAAGTAATTTTGAACTGATTCATGTAGGCATAGATAATCAGATTGCTGACATCTTCACTAAACCTTTGGATAATGAAAAATTCACAACACTGAGAAGAGAATTAGGTTTATACAAACTGTCTTAAATGTGAAGTCTGTTCTTTTTGTGAGGGGGAGTTCTGTCTATCTATTGGTTAGCTTTCAGGACTGCTTTGAGTGAGGGGGAGCTGATTGAGCTGTGAGAGGAAGAGTTCTTTGACAGATTCAAAAAGTTTGACCAGATATGTGTCTTTGCTGATTTTCATGACAAATCTAGTGTGGTTCTCTCAGACAGTAGAATGTCACTTAATTCTTAAGTCTATAAGTCGGTGATTCTAAAATCCAGTCAGAATCTTTCCTTTAGTATTCTTTCAGAGATCTGGATTAATTGTAAAAGGTATATCTTCCTACATTGTAAATAATTCTGGTTCAGGCCAAAACTTGTATGTCTTGATATCTAACCCAATCAGCTTGAAATATAGACTTCAAGACTCACTTCAAGAAATAGTCATTCTGGTATTGTTTTCAATCATTCTATCTCTTTAACACAAGGGCTTAACTGAACAAACATGTCTTATTTTGGGCACTGAGAAACTGGGAGTTTCATCAATGAAATGAATATTTCTCCTATGTCATGAGGTGTCAAATGCTTAAAAATGAATGAAAAGACATGACAGAGCAATGGTGGCTTGCTGGTGAGTAACTGGGGACTCTGGCCTCTAATCAAGGTGTTTTCTCATGTCAAAAGCCACAGTTACTAACTCTGTTCCTTAATAAAAAAAAGGGGAAGTAATGAGGTACTCACTCTGAGTAACTGGGGATTCAGGCCTCTAATCAAGGTGTCTCTCTAATGTCAAAAGAGTGAATCACCAACTTACTCATTGATCTTCTTGAAAATCATCTCAAAAATTCCTTGATGTTGTGCAACTAATGGATTGCTTGTCCTCAATACCTTGAGAACACCTCTCTGAATTTGTCTCTTGCTGTCTTGTAGAATAGTTGAATGCTCAGCTATATCAGGCCATACTTGTTAACTCCTGCTCTAAATCATACACTTTGTATGCTGATAAACCTTTCTATCATTCTATGTCTCTATTGTGTACTGGAGTTTACAGAATCTTCACTTGAGTTTAGAACCTCACTTATTCTCTTAAGACCTACTCATGACTTTCTGCACTAAGCAGTTACTGCACTTCGTCCTCATTTCTCCAGCACTTTCATATATTCTGCATTTCCTTTTCCTGATGTCAAAGGGGGAGAGAAGTTTAGCAATATCAGTAGATCAGATCATGAGTCTTGGGGGAGATATGTTCTTGAGCCAAGGAAATAACTTGTCTTGTGAGGAAAAGAGCTGAGAGTGAGCTGTGGGGGAGTGGTTTTTGAGAAAGAAGTGCTTCTACAGTAGTGTTTAATTTGTCTGTGCTTGCACTTGCTTTGAATTTGCTTTGTTTGTTGAAGCTGCAGTTAATTGCTTGATATGCCATGATATTGCTTGATTCATAGTGTTGCCATCATCAAAAAGGGGGAGATTGTTGCATCCCTACGGTTTTGATGATGTCTCACACTATAAATCAATCTTCTATCTCTAGATTAATTCATGTTTCATCATGTAAATGAGTGCAGTTCATATGGTTGTCAGATAATATGCTCTACTTGATTCTGTCTACACTCTGTCTGCATGTTCTGAACAGTGGTGGGTCGACCCCTCCTTGCTGATGAGTCGACCCCTCAGTACATTAATCATCTTAGTCAGTCCATTCACTGGCCTTTCTATTCAAGTCCATACAACAGGACTGTAGCCTGTTTATCTGAAAGTCTATACATCGGCTTGATTGAGTAAGTCTGTACAGCATGCCTTGTTGTTCATAGCCTTTAAAGTCTGTACATCAGCTTCGCATCTGCAAGCTGTACATTGGCTTCATATCATAAAGTCTGTACATTGGCTTCGCATCTGCAAGTCTGTACATCGGCTTCAACTCTCCAAGTCTGTACATCACCTTCAGACCTTCAAGTCTATACACTCCATGCTCATTCAAGTCTATACATCCATAGTGAAACTTCAAAGTCTGAACATTGTCTCACTCCATCAAAGTCCATACATTCTCAGCTGAACCCCATGTCTATATAGTGGCCTCGAGCTTCTCAAGTCTACACACTGTCTTCGGCCTCAAAGTCTGTACAGTCGCTGCACTGTACAAGTCCATACACTGGCAGCCCTGTAGAAGTGTATACATTGGCTCAAACATTCCAACTCTGTACAATGGTCCTTCAAACACTCCAAGTTTATACAGTCAGCTTTCACGATTCAGAGTCAATACATCGTTCCTCAAAGGCTAAGTGTATACACTACTCACCGTCTCACTAAGCGTCTCACTTGCTAGTCTATACATCACTGTTGGGCATCAAAGTCTGTACACTGCATCATCTCAACTTGCGTCTCACTGAGCATCCATTCACTGTAAAGTCTATACAGACTTCATCGTCTTGAGAACGTCTCATGCCTTTACCAAAGTCTATACATTGGCAGCCTTTTACCTACGTTGCACTTTGAAGTCTGTACATCGAGTGAAGTCTGGTTAAGTCTATACTGTTGTGCCCCTTGTGCTTTGTTGATGATGTGATGTTTTAATGATAACAACATGAATGAGTCACCACATTATCTTGAATATGTCTGACCTTTTCTGTGGGAGATTGCATAAGTGTGCCATGTCTGAATTGTGAAGAACGCATGTGTATGCTTGAGTCATGCTGTGATATATTGGCTTGTTCTTGATTTCTGTTCTGTGCATTGCTTCTCTGCTGATATGTTCATACATTGTCTTAGGCTAAGTCTATACAGACTTTAGCATCTCATTTAGCATCTAAGGTGAAGTCTACACATCGGTCTCTACTTTGAAGTCTATACATTGGCTAAGGGTCTTCAAGTCCATACACAGTCGTCTGATGCATATTGATTAACAGGAAATCTGCTATGAGGTAGTACATTGTATGTCCGTACTGTTTCTGTCATACTTCGTGTTATTCTTGTGTTTATGTCCGTGTTATTTCTTTCTTACCTCGTGTCATTTTAGTTTTAGTACTGTTTGTGTTTTCAACACGCCGTGTCGTCCTTTCGTCCTTTCGTACCTCGTGTTACTTTAAGTTGTGTGCTGATTGACTTCGTGCTGATTCCTCTGAAGCAGATCGAATTGTTCTGATGAACTTCGAGTTGCTTCTGTATGAACCTCGTGTCGTTAGCACTTAGTTGCTCATCTCGAGTCAGTCCTCTTTGTTTGCACTTGTGTCCTCGTGTCAATTACTGAAGTTCCTCGAGTTGTTCTTCTGCTTCCACCGTTTCATCACATGTTGTTGAAGACATGTCTATCTCATGTCTTCGTGTCGTGTTTCCTAGACCTCGTGTCTTTGTCGCTTTGTGACCTCACCTCGTGTCGATTTCTGTTTTTATCTTCGTGTTGTTTTCAACTCGTGTCGCCTCGTCTTCGAGTCGTTCATTCGAGCTATTGTGTGCTCGAGTTGTTTTTCTTGTGTTTTCAAGTGTTGTTTCACTACGTGTCTTCGTGTTGTCTTTTGTATTCGTGTCTTCGTGTTGTCTTTTGTATTCGTGTCTTCGTGTTGTCTTTTGTATTCGTGTCTTCGTGTTTCTTTTGTATTTGTATCTCCGTGTTGCTTCCTTCTATTTTCATCCTGGTCTCTTTTGATCGCGTGTCTTTCTATTGCTTCACTCTGTGTTATCTTCTTCTTACCTCATTCTGTCTTCATCTGACTTCGTGTCGTCTTCGTTGTTGTGTTATCTGTATTCTCGTGTACTTCGTGTCGTTCTCGTGTTATCTCGTGCTAAACTCATCTAACGTACCTCGTGTCAGTCACAGTATAGTGCACCTCATTTTGTTATCATATATCTCGTGCAGTTCCTTGTTCTTATGGCCAACCAACTTATCTCAGCTACATATAGCGAACCCTGAGCATTAATGTAATTAATCTGCTTGCAGGGATCCGAGGAAGATTACTCCTCAGTATCTGGGCAGCACGTGATCCGAGGCTGAAATGAAGCTGGCTGAGAGACTGCCACGTGGTCCGAATACTTAGGGCTGGAAATGTGGAGGTCACACGTCGGGGGTGATGATGCTACTGCTGCTATATATATGAGCCTTCTTCCACAGAAGAAGAGTGATCGAAGCAAAAAGTCGGAAGAGTAGAAAGCCCTTCGATCTAGAAAAAAGAAGAAAAGAAAGAAAAGAAGAGAGCAGAGAAGAGAGTGAGAGTGAGAGCAGAAGAGAAAGAAAGAGAGATAGAGAGTGAGAGAGTGAGAGCAGAAGAGAAAGAAAGAGAGATAGAGAGTGAGATTTGGAGAGCAGAAGAGAAAGAAAGAGAGAAAGAGAGTGAGTGAGAGAGCTCGTGGAGAAGAAGGAAGAAGCTGCTTGAAGATCTGTCTTCACTGGACCGTGGATCAGATCCAGGCCAGTCAGCTCCGTTGAGAGCCACATTGTGCATTTCGTTTTACAGCTTTCTGATTGCTGTGTTATTTTCCTTTATTGTTTTACTTTATTTTCTGATCATCTTTGTTCTTCCGATTGCCCTGTTGGGGATCGTGTTCCTCCTGTTGGTTCAGGAGAAGGGAGATCTGATCTCCAGGTTGCAAGTGACAGGTTGTCACTTGTGGGTTGCCCTCTGGTTAGAGGAAGGGAGGCTAGTCCTCCGGTTCTGGGCTTGTTGTTGCAAGTCCAGTGGTCCCTCCTGGTCTGGAGGAAGAGAGGTCTTCGACCTCTAGTTTCCAAGTGGCTGGGAGTCACTTGGGTGTCCCTCCGGTTGGGAGGAAGAGGGGAGGCTGTTCCCCTGGTCAAGCTGTGTGGCAGCAACTGTTTGCAGACTGAGTCTGCTTGGTTCTAGCATTTTCTAGTGAAGCCTCACTCCGGTTGGGAGTGAGGGGTGGATGTAGGTCTGGCGGACCGAACCACCTTAAAATCTTTGAGCAGTGGTTTGCTTGTAGTGTGTTCTTCCATATCTCCTACCACCCTTCACAGATTGTCTTGAGATTTCTTATTCTCATTTGTGCTGCTTCCGCTAGTTGGTCATTTGGGGGCCAGTTACATATTTGCTCTTTTGTTTAAAAGGACTTTCAACTGGTTCATCAGATTCCTTGATTTGCTTCCGCTAGATGCTTGGATAGGCACGCTCCAAGTGTTTGTATTTGAGTTGAATCAAATTGGTTCTATTCTGTGTCTATCCTTAGCATCCAAGTTTTATTTGGCCATTATACATAGAAGGATACATTCACCCCCCCTCTGTATCCGGGCCTAGCACCCTAACAGTTGGTATCAGAGCGTGTGTCTGCATACAAGGTCCAACGACCTGCAGATTTGATCTCTGATTTTTAGTGCTAATTTGTTTTTAGTGCATCAATATTCCTGTTGCATTAATCTGTTGTGCTGCCATGGGTCATCCTCCACTATTCAGTGGTTCAAATATTAAATTCTGGCTATATCGTATGCATAAGCATGTTAACTCTATTAATCCACAATTGTGGAAGGTTATCTCTCACAGTCCACATGAACTTCCTAAGGATAAGTCCAAGTGGACTCATGTTCACAAGTTGAAAAATGATGATAATGTGAGAGCTCTAAATTTAATGAAGGCTGCAATCGGTTCTGATGATTTTTCCTCCTTCTCAGATTGTAGCACTGCAAAGGAAATGTTTGATAGAGTGACTACAACACACGTGGAACAGGAAGAAGAATGTCTCATGGCAAGAAGGAGTGATCAATCAGATGAGTCCCCATCCCAGGTAATCTCTGAGACCGAGGATATTAGCCATGATGAGTTAGTTGCCATGCATGAGCATCTTCTAGATAAATATGAAAGAGTCAAATCAGGAAAGAGAAAATTAAGAAAAGAGAAAAATGCTGAAATCACAAGTCTAAAGGCTGAAAATGAAAATCTAAAAACTGAATTGAAACTGAAACAGGAACTATAAATAGTTAAAAATTTGAATGATGTCATGCAGAGACAAATTATCACATGTGAGGAAGACATGACTAATTCAGAACTCAAAATTTGCTCTCTCCAATCTGAAATAAGTAAACTTCTTCGTTCCATGTCTAAATCTATCAAGGGAAAAGAGAAAATGAATGTTCCTTTGTGTGATAACGCCACTAAATCAAGTGGAGAGCAAGGATGTAAATCCCAAATTGAAAAATCTGTTAAGAAAAAGTTGTACACTACTCTTGCTCGCAGCTCTGACATTGCAAGCTGCTCTGGGCCTCCTAAAACATCTACATCATCTGTTTTCCAATTCAAGACCTAGAAAAATGAAGAACAAATAAAAGTTGTGAACAAGGGTAAACAAATGAGCAAAAATGGTAATAAAAACAAGGATAAACATGTCCCTACTTGTGTCTTTAAATCTGCTACCCATACTGCATCTGATGACTCAATGCATACCACTCATAGCTCAATTAATTATCCGTATGCATCTGATAAGAGTGTTTCATGCCATTATTGTGGCAAGGTAGGCCATGTAATGGATGATTGCAGATTATTGACTGAAGATGGGCATGCAAGTGAAACATTGCATTCGAGAAACTCATTTGGTAGAAATCATGCTACTAGGAAGTCTGATACATCTTGTCATTACTGTGGTAGGCATGGTCATTTCCTGGATGCCTGTTTCATCATGAAACAAGATGATAAAATGCATGCTAGGTCTTCTGTTCATCATCACCCCAAAAGAAACATGTATGCTTCAAACCAACACATCATTTGTTATAACTGTAACAAACGTGGTCATAAAGCTGTTGAGTGTTGGTTTAGGACTTCATGGGGATATAATGGTTCAAGAGGTAAGCACCTAAGGTGTTCTGAATGTGACAAGTATGGGCATGCAGTCAAGGATTGCTGGTATGCTCAGGGAAAACATCTTAATTCCAAACTTGATAAATTCCCTGAAAATAGAAATTTTCTTGGCAGAAATGAACCTATTTTTACAGAAAAGATTCTTGTATGTTTTGAATGTGAAAAACCTAGCCACCGAGCTTCTGAATGCTTGTGGGCAGGCAATGCTAAATCAAAACCTCATGCAAGTAACAAAAATTTTCATACAAATTCACATAGATTCCATGATGATAATAATGTCCACAAAAAGAATTCAAGGTTTGCTACATCATGTAGAGATTGTGGAAAATTTGATCATCTCATGGATAACTGTTACCTGATGGATCATGATGATAATACTGCTAAGAAATTGTTTAGAACACCTGTTAGGGCTTATACATGACCCAAGGCAACTTGGGTTCTTGCAAGATCAAATTGATTGACTTGCTGCAGGTGTGCCTTGGAAGGAGAAATAAAAGGGGTTAACCAAGGCACTCAAAAAGAAAACCCCAGGACTCAATTCAGGTCAGTTCTGAAATCTGTTTTAAATTCATTATCTGAATTTGTGAGTATGAAAAAATATGAATTTCATGTTGATCTGCTTGTCTGAATTTTGATGATCTCTTCACTGAATTCAATTCTGAATATATTTGTTGCTCTTCTCATGCTGTTGTTTGCACTAAATGAACAAGATGCTAGATGCACTGCATTTTGCACTAAGCTAAACAGTTCTTTAATGTATACAATCAATGCATGTGTCAAATGTCTGCATACATCATTTGCATGACTGTCAATGAGTTGTTCAATGCATGTAGGACTGCGTTATGTTGCATAGCATTCAGTGTTGAGTCCTTGCATGCATGTAGTTAATTGCATTGCACTTTACTGCATTGAAAATACCAAAAAGGGTAATTGAATGCATAGTGTCAGGAGGAGTCAATACATTGCATGAAGGTAGTCATGCGCATATATTTATGTCAGAGTTCATTGCATGTTAACTTTGAACATCCTAGAACTTGCCTGACCTCCTGACATCTTGCCTTGTGTGCATATCCCTTTCATTGATTCTATTTGACCAAACCGTGATCATAATTTGAAAACACTGAGCTTCAAAATTGGTATACAATTGGTATCATTTGATATCAGAATTATTTCAGTCCTTCATGAAGATTTCAATGGGCTATCTCGATCATAAATCTGAAACATCTTGAACTAGAAATCTTCTATTATACGTTTTCATGAATATCTGAAATAACTCAGGTGGTTTAAGTTTAATGTACTCAAGGTTTAACTTTAAAATCTCTTAAAAATATCTGAAGCATGTTTAATAAACATTAACCATCTGTTTCATGCAGTATCTTGAAATCTTCTGAAATCTGCACTTTTGAATACATGACTTCAACTGATTAAGTACATGAAACTATTATTGATTTGAAGCAAATGAATTTTTCTGAAATGTCTAAAGGGTAATATCTGTCAGAGCAATGACATTGGTCACTGAGAAACACATGTCCGAAGGACTGTGTCATGAGGTGCCTTAGTTAACTCTGATTAAGAATTCATTGAAATTCAGGCAGAGCAATGGCATGCACACTGAGAAATACAACTCACTCATCAAGAAATGATTTGGAGTGTGTCATGATGTGTAAATGCTATCTCTGTTCATACATATAGTATGACAGTTAGTCACACTAAGTGCTTAGGGATATTGGCCTCTGATCAAGGTATATCCTCTAGTTACAAGGTGTGAACTGAACTAGAGTGCTCGTAAAATTTGTAGCATGGAAAATTAATGAACAAATTGAAATATCTGAATATTGATGCTAAAATCAAATTGCTACAACCCTGGACAAAATCATATGACTTCATAATTGCTTGACTTCAATACTGGTGCATGTAATTCTGAAAGAAGTCAATAGATTTGATTGTGTAAGAGAAAGGGAGATTAATCAAGATAAATATGAGGGCTTGGTTCATCTTTATTAAAACATGGTTTTAGATATCAATACAGAATTTTATTGATAAACTCTGCATACATCATGTTTAAACCATGCTGTTCAAAAGGCTCATTCATAAGTCCCTATAATGGAAGACCTTGAAAAATTATGTTTTGGATTTATGAGATTGATATCTCCTTGAAAATCTTTCTGCTCACTTTCCTTAGATCATTGACCTGAACTTCTCCCTGTCTGCCCTTGTGGTCTCCTTCTCATCTATCTCATAAGATTCCACTTATTGAGGGGGAGCTTCCATGTCATGCATCACTTGCATATCAAGTGGCATCTATTCAGGGGGAGCATTCCTTGTCATACTGAATCATGTTCATATCATTTGTGACCTTGCATTCAAATCCCTCATGATCAGATTTATGCATGATCAACAAAAACTGTATAGTCAACTCCTTTCTTATCAGTTGACTGATTCCATCTGTATTTTTCTGACCATACAAATGTGAGGTGCCACTCCCATTATTACCTTGTTCACTTGCAGCCTTCTGAACCTCAGAATCTTTATGATGGTGGATTTCAGATTGATTCCTGAGATGTATTTCTCTCTACACTGTTGGAATCTTCCATCTTGTTCTGCAATAAGTTCTGATTCTGTGGTATCTTCACCAGAATTCAGATTCTTTGTAATGGCTGATTTCAGATTGATTTATTGGATAACTAGAGTCCATTCCTGTGCCTCAGGGGGAGTTATGGTTTATTTTCATCTAAGGGGAGAGTAGTGAATCATGCATGTTGATAGGGGGAGAACTGTTTCATGGTCATAAGGGAGATCTTCATTTTAAAGAACCTTGACTCATTCTCTGCTTTGCTGTGCTGCTTTTGACTATCAAACCATTTCCCATCTTTTTGATTATGTCAAAGGGGGAGAATAGTTTGATGAGTCAGTGTGACTCATTATGTTGCCATCATCAAAAATGGGGAGATTGTTGTGCCCCTTGTACTTTGTTGATGATGTGATGTTTTAATGATAGCAACATGAATGAGTCACCACATTGTCTTGAATATGTCTGACCTTTTCTGTGGGAGATTCCATAAGTGTGCCATGTCTGAATTGTGAAGAACGCATGTGTATGCTTGAGTCATGCTGTGATATATTGGCTTGTTCTTGATTTCTATTCTGTGCATTGCTTCTCTGCTGATATGTTCATACATTGTCTTAGGCTAAGTCTATACAGACTTTAGCGTCTCATTTAGCATCTAAGGTGAAGTCTACACATCGGTCTCTACTTTGAAGTCTATACATTGGCTAAGGGTCTTCAAGTCCATACACAGTCGTCTGATGCATATTGATTAACAGGAAATCTGCTATGAGGTAGTACATTGTATGTCCGTACTGTTTCTGTCATACTTCGTGTTATTCTTGTGTTTATGTCCGTGTTATTTCTTTCTTACCTCGTGTCGTTTTAGTTTTAGTACTGTTTGTGTTTTCAACACGCCGTGTCGTCCTTTCGTATCTCGTATTACTTTAAGTTGTGTGCTGATTGACTTCGTGCTGATTCCTCTAAAGCAGATCGAATTGTTCTGATGAACTTCGAGTTGCTTCTGTATGAACCTCGCGTCGTTAGCACTTAGTTGCTCATCTCGAGTCAGTTCTCTTTGTTTTCACTTGTGTCCTCGTGTCAATTACTGAAGTTCCTCGAGTTGTTCTTCTGCTTCCACCGTTTCATCACGTGTTGTTGAAGACGTGTCTATCTCATGTCTTCGTGTCGTGTTTCCTAGACCTCGTGTCTTTGTCGCTTTGTGACCTCACCTCGTGTCGGTTTCTGTTTTTGTCTTCGTGTTGTTTTCAACTCGTGTCGCCTCGTCTTCGAGTCGTTCATTCGAGCTATTGTGTGCTCGAGTTATTTTTCTTGTGTTTTCAAGTGTTGTTTCACTACGTGTCTTCGTGTTGTCTTTTGTATTCGTGTCTTCGTGTTGTCTTTTGTATTCGTGTCTTCGTGTTTCTTTTGTATTTGTATCTCCGTGTTGCTTCCTTCTATTTTCGTCCTGGTCTCTTTTGATCGCGTGTCTTTCTATTGCTTCACTCTGTGTTATCTTCTTCTCACCTCATGCTGTCTTCATCTGATTTCGTGTCGTCTTCGTTGTTGTGTTAGCTGTATTCTCATGTACTTCGTGTCGTTCTCGTGTTATCTCGTGCTAAACTCATCTAACGTACCTCGTGTCAGTCACAGTATAGTGCACCTCATTTTGTTATCATATATCTCGTGTAGTTCCTTGTTCTTATGGCCAACCAACTTATCTCAGCTACATATAGCGAACCCTGAGCATTAATGTAATTAATCTGCTTGCAGGGATCTGAGGAAGATTACTCCTCAGTATCTGGGCAGCACGTGATCTGAGGCTGAAATGAAGCTGGCTGAGAGACTGCCACGTGGTCCGAATACTTAGGGCTGGAAATGTGGAGGTCACACGTCGGGGGTGATGATGATGATGCTGCTATATATATGAGCCTTCTTCCACAAAAGAAGAGTGATCGAAGCAAAAAGCCGGAAGAGTAGAAAGCCCTTCGATCCAGAAAAAAGAAGAAAAGAAAGAAAAGAAGAGAGCAGAGAAGAGAGTGAGAGTGAGAGCAGAAGAGAAAGAAAGAGAGATAGAGAGTGAGAGCAGAAGAGAAAGAAAGAGAGATAGAGAGTGAGAGATTTGGAGAGCAGAAGAGATAGAAAGAGAGAAAGAGAGTGAGCGAGAGAGCTCGTGGAGAAGAAGGAAGAAGCTGCTTGAAGATCTGTCTTCACTGGACCATGGATCAGATCCAGGCCAGTCTGCTCTGTTGAGAGCCACATTGTGCATTTCGTTTTACAGCTTTCTGATTGCTGTGTTATTTTCCTTTATTGTTTTACTTTGTTTTCTGATCATCTTTGTTCTTCCGATTGCCCTGTTGGGGATCGGGTTCCTCCTGTTGGTTCAGGAGAAGGGAGATCTGATCTCCAGGTTGCAAGTGACAGGTTGTCACTTGTGGGTTGCCCTCTCGTTAGAGGAAGGGAGGCTAGTCCTCCGGTTCTGGGCTTGTGGTTGCAAGTCCAGTGGTCCCTCCTGGTCTGGAGGAAGAGAGGTCTTCGACCTCTAGTTTCCAAGTGGCTAGGAGTCACTTGGGTGTCCCTCCGGTTGGGAGGAAGAGGGGAGGCTGTTCCCCTGGTCAAGCTGTGTGGCAGCAACTGTTTGTAGACTGAGTCTGCTTGGTTCTAGCGTTTGCTAGTGAAGCCTCACTCCGGTTGGGAGTGAGGGGTGGATGTAGGTCTGGAGGACCGAACCACCTTAAAATCTTTGAGCAGTGGTTTGCTTGTAGTGTGTTCTTCCATATCTCCTACCACCCTTCACAGATTGTCTTGAGATTTCTTATTCTCATTTGTGCTGCTTCCGCTAGTTGGTCATTTGGGGGCCAGTTACATATTTGCTCTTTTGTTTAAAAGGACTTTCAACTGGTTCATCAGATTGCTTGATTTGCTTCCGCTAGATGCTTGGATAGGCACGCTCCAAGTGTTTGTATTTGAGTTGAATCAAATTGGTTCTATTCTGTGTCTATCCTTAGCATCCAAGTTTTATTTGGCCATTATACATAGAAGGATACATTCACCCCCCCTCTGTATCCGGGCCTAGCACCCTAACATATACATCGCATAGCTCTTCATATAGGAAGTCTATACACTGCTTGCACGTGTTCAAGCCTATACAGCCCGCATGCTTCAAAACGCCAAGTCCATACATTGGCTTTGGGCTTTAGGCAGAGCAAGTCTGTACATCGCACAACTTTCATACTTTCATTCTATTGTGCATCCTCTTCAAAACGAAGTGTGTACACTCGTTGGCTAACTGTTGAAGTCTGTACACTCAGTTAACCTACAAGTCTATACACTCGATTGCTAGGCTTTCAACCCTATACACTCGATTGTTAACTTCAAAGTCTATACACTCACTCAGTGTTTACACTTGCTCTGTTGATGCTTCTGAAGTATATACACTCGTGTTAAAAGCCTGAACTAACTAAGTATATACATTCCTTTTATCTCTATCTGCAGGTGATTCAGGCTGATGATTAGGCACGTGATCCGAGGTTGGCACCTGGCATGTGATCCAAGAAAACAGGAACATGACACGTGGATGGCAACCCAGTCAGGATGCTGCCATGTGGTCGAAATTCAAATGATCTGACAAAAAGTTCATGGGCAGGAACCTGAAAGCCACATGCCAATCATCTACTATATATATGGAGCGTCTTCCTTCAGTAGAAGACGATTGTGAAAAGAAAGAGCAGAAGTCATTTGTGTGAGGTTACACGATCCAGAAAAGAGAAAGAGCAGAGAGTCCCATTTTATCCAGATCTGAGAGGAATATGTTTGGGAGAGAGAGAGCAGTGTCTGTGGTTTGAAGAATTGCTTCCTCGGAAGCTACATTTGTGTTGGTTTTTCAGAAACGACTGTTGTTCTTCGTTGGTCTTTGTTTCTTCTATTTTTCTTTGTATTTACTCATACTTCTGATTCCGAACTGTTTTCCTCTGGTGTTTGGAGGAAAGGAGTGTTACTCCAGTTTCCCTCTGGGCTGCAGAGGAAGAGAGATCGTAGATTTCTAGGTTTGCTAGTGATGGGTTGTCAGTAGCAGGTTCCCTCCGGGTTGGAGGAAGGGAGAGCTATCTCCGGTTTTGTTCTAGCTGGTAGCTGGAACAGGTTTCAAGCTCTGTGGGTAGCAGAGCTTGGTTGAGGGATTTGTTTCCCTTGGTAATTCAAGCTGTGTGGCAGCACATTATTTGCAGACTGAGTCTGCAGGTTTCTAGCATTGGCTAGTGGAATCCTTACTCTAGTTGGAGTGAGGGGTGGATGTAGATTGTGGACTACAATTGAACCACCTTAAAATCTCTTGTCTCCTCTGTGGTTTGCTGCAATCTTTGATGCTCTCTATCTGCTTGGCAATGTACTTGTGTGTGGACGGCCTCTTCCAATCGCACCTTATTACTCTGTCTTAGTTTCTCACTGCATTAGCTATTTTGTTTAGCTATATTCGGTAGGGTGATTTTTGAAGTAGTGATTTCCCGCTGAAGTCCCAGAAATCGGGAGTGATCTATTCATCCCCCCCTTCTATATCACTCTTGCTGCGCTAACAATTTCAAGGGTTTATCATTGTAAGAGTACAAGGTAGATTCCATAAATAGAGTTCAAAGGCACATATGATGCAGGAACAAGTACTAGGGTTATAACGGTACGAATCACGAGACAAGTCCAGAATCGAAACAAAAATTGGCAGCTAAACTGAATTGGTGTCTGGGGGTTGGCCCTACTTTCAGGAAATTGGTGTCTGAGGGTCAGGGCATGTTTCAGTCAATTGGTGCCTGGGGGTTAGGGCATGTTTCAGTCAATTGGTGTCTGGGAGTTAGGGCATGTTTCAGTCAATTGGTGTCTAGGGGTTAGGGCATGTTTCAGTCAATTGGTGTCTGGGGGTTAGGGCATGTTTTTCAGAATGTATAATATATTCCGATGGTAATTGGCGCCCCCTCAGATAGTCTTCAATTAATTGAAGTCTTCCTGGGGTTTCGTTATTTAATAAATTGGCACCCTGGTTTAGGGCGCCAATTGAATTTAGGGGATTTACACCGGGTAGGTACATTCTGTGACTCAAAACACTATTCATACTGTAAAAGTTTCTCGAAAACAGGAAACACGGATATGAACAGGTAGAGATAATTCTCGGGAGTTCAGAATCATGCTCATGCAAAATTGTTGGGTTTTTTAGTTCCAGAGATATAAAATTTCTAATGCGGTGTTTATATTTTTTTTTCTAAAAATGGAATTGGCGCTTCCTCATGGTGTCTTCATTTAATTGAAGACACTTGGGGTGTCGCTATTTGAAGTAGGGGCTCTGGTCAATTGGCGCCCCCTCAGGGTGTCTTCATTTAATTGAAGTCTCCTGGGGGTGTCACTAATTGATGTAAGGGGTTCTGGTGAATGGCGCCCCTCTATAGTGTCTTCAATTAATTGAAGTCACTGCGGAGAGTCACCAATTGAGCCTGAGTCATGCTTCGCAACAGAGAGGTACGTTCTGAGATACAAGTTACTGTTCAAATTTTTAGAGTTTCTCCGAATCAAGAATGAAGGACATGGACAGGTAGAGAACAATAGCAGGATCACAGAAATATATTCTTGCAAGAGTTTTATGGTTTAGTTCAATAGATATAGATTTTTGAATGCGTTGTTAAATAATTGCTGGAAATGAATTAGCGACACTGTACGCAGCCTTCAATTTAATGGCTCCCTGGCTTGGGGTGCCTCTTCAGAAAATGGCACCATGGCTGGGGGCGCTATTCACCTGTGGGCTGGTCTTTATGGATTTTTAAAACATGTATGTATCTCTTGTAACAGAGGTTATATACTAGGGCTAAAACATGATTATTTGAGGCTGTAAAAACTAGTATGATAGGATATGTTCAAATCTAGTAAAAATCAGTATAACAGACTATGTAAAAACTGATGTAACAAGCTATAGTTGTTCTACGTAAAACCCGTGTAACATGCTATAGAGTATGTTATACTTAAACCTGTGTAACATGCTATAAAAATAGGCTCCATGGCATGACATATGGAGTATACTGGCATGTTATGTTATCTTATTTTAGCTAGATCTTGAGAAAACCTACCTTTTGACGTGATTACGAGGTACAGAATAAAGAAAGCCACTTCAAGATCGCAGCAGGACGTAGACTGCGGGAAGAAGACGCTCCTTCACATCTTCCAAGGCAAAGAAGGGAAGTATTCCTTTCTGCGAGCAGCACTGATGATGGCAGTAGCCTCTGCCAGTGCTACGGAGGGGAATAGTTATATGAAATCTAGTTGCCAACGCAAAGCATGGGTTTATTGCCTTGCGGGTCCGGTTGAGGAACAAGATCCTAGACATGGTGCTTTGCCAGGTAAATGAGGTTATTCGTGCCTCAACCTTCTAGAAGCACATATGAAATGGCACCCTTGTAAGGGGGCGTCCATTAATCTTGGTGGCCCTATTCATGAGAATGACGCCCTTGCAAGAGGGCATCCATTTTTAGACAAAACTGCAACCTTCATATGTTGGCCTTCATGGTGTATATATATATATTAATACTATAGTGGGATGGTGGCCCCAATGGAAATGGCGCCTGGCAAAGGGTCTTCATTTTGGTGAATGGCGCCCTGGTAAGGGACGCCCATTCATTTGGTTTTGGAAAAGGTGAAAACCCCACTACGACTACCCATGTGTTGGCATAAAGTGATGTTGGATTGTACATTTATATAATAGTCCTCATAAGGTATGGTTCTTTATATAAGGCCTTCATGTAGGATTCTTTAGGAAGAAGTTTTAATTTTCTCTATTGCTTTATCGGGGGTGCTACAGCTGGGGGTTGGGGGCCGACAAAGTAGAGCTACCAGTAAGGTAAATTAGCTATCAGGGCATCTTGCTGTTGGTAATGTAAGACATCTCTAATCTGTTCAACTGACATTTGTGACTGGGATGCGAGGGACTCCTCGTCGGGGTGTTCCGTGTTGAGAGGTGAGTCATCCGGTACCGGATGGGCTGCCAAAAATTTATCCATGCCCTATCCCTTGATTGCTTTCCTGGGGACATAGGTGATATCATACTCCATTAACAGGAGAGCCCATTTTCCCTATCGGCCTGAGAGGATAGGCTGCCTGATGAGGTATTTGAGTGGGTCGTGCTTGGGTATAAGCTCAACTCGATGGGATAGGAGGTAATGCCAGAACTTCTTGATAGCAAATATCGGTGCCAAGCAGACTTTCTCCATGGGGGAGTAGTGATACTCAGCACCCATCAACTTCCGGCTGAGGTAATAGAGCGGTTGCCCTTTACCCTCCTCATTGATTTACGCCAACAGGGCTCCTAACGAAGCGTCCATGGCAGCAATGTAGAGTATAAGGGGTTTGCCCTTGACTGGTGCCCCCAGGATCGGGGGAGTGAAGAGATACTCCTTGATTTGCTCGAAAGCAGTCTGGCATTCTGAGTCCTATACAAATGGGGCGTCTTTCTTCATAAGCTTGCTGAAAGGCATGCATCGGCCAGAGAGATTGGAGATGAATCTTCGTATGTAGGCCAATCTTCCTTGAAAGGACCTGAGCTCGGTGAGGTTCCTGGGTGGTGGAAGCTCCCGGATTGCTTTTATCTTGTTGGGGTCCACCTCGATTCCCCGGTATCTGATGACAAAGTCGAGAAACTTGCCGCTGGATACGCCGAAGGTGCATTTCATAGGGTTCATCTTGAGCCCGTATTGCCGAAGTCGATTGAAGACTTGGCATAGATCCTGTAAATTGTCACGCCCCGAGCCATGTGTACAGCGGAAGCAACTTGGGGGAACGTGGACAGTCGGCAATACGCCTCAAACTAGCAATATAATCAGAGTGTAATAAACATCCACATAAAAAGGAATGCATAATAATTGACCAAAAATCCAAATTTTATTGGTAACAACCAAAGTACATGAATGTTTGACTCTCTTTTGACATAAAGATAGACTAGACTCAAAAAAAGGGAAAATTATATCATGATTCTAACTAATGACACTACTAGGCTTCTCTCTTGACTTTAGTCGCTCTCGAATCTTCCACTTGTATAGTCTGAATCTGACCCGCTAGTATTTCCTAAAAAGATTGGAAAAGTAGGGTAATGAGCACACTTTCCCAATAGGTATCTTCGTATCAACATGAAGGCATAGTTTAAGTAATTAATCAATTTAGCTCTAGAATATAAGGTAAAAGGGAATGCGGTAAAGCATGCGACATAAAGCCAAAGTAACAATGCAAGTATCAAGACATAAAAGATGTGAGTGTCCAGGCAGAATGAGAGCATGATCAAGAATGTAATATAACTTGGCCTTTCATGAACGAGAATGTACCTTTTTCATAACCATAAATGCTATGCACTAGAAAGTCATGTAACAAGAATGTACTCGCAAGCATGTAATTTCACAAGATAACCTCGTGATTTTCACCCATTTATAAAAAAAGTACTCCCAGTGCAATGCGACGCCAGTAAGCATCATACCCCGTGGTTTATAGTATGTTTCTGGCTATCTGCCGAGGGGGCTAGCATCGAGCTCTTAGACACTGTCCATGCCCGCTCTTGCATCTTCAAGTTATAAATCAAGCTACTTCCATGAGATATAAATAATGTAGGCTGATAATAACAAGTTCCACCTACAGTTCATGATAACAACACCAAGGTAAGAATGCACCAATTATGAATATGAGAGTTCCAAGGTAGAATTAAGAACAAGGTCATGCTACGGAAGGAATTCGATAGCATAATGGTACATTCAATAGTTTTCCATAATTCATTAATTATTTATTGGATAAGGGGTTAAGTTCTAGACAATCAATAGACCATGTAGGAATATAGGAAAATCAACCCTTGGGTCAAACCCCGGGTTAAATAACACTGGGATAGGAAATGGTCTAGTATGGGCCGTTTCTTCAAGTAGTGGTCATAGCCTGGCCGCAAACTGAAAGTGGCGGTCCTGGGATGGCCGCAACGAGACAAAGTTGACGCCAGAAAGAAATAAGGGTCAACGCAGTGAGAACTCTGGGAGATAGCAGTCATGGGAAGGCCGCTACTTGACAGTTGCGATCTCCTAAGGGCCACTACTGTCCAGGACACAGAAAAACACCGGTCATATGAGTGATTTCTAGACAATTGGGCTTTGAGGGTACAACGAGCTCGGCGTCCTAGTTGGAATCCCAAGCTCACGGAGATTTTCGGAGGCCTTGAAACATGATCCCCTAGTCCGATAGACGGAATATCCAAAGGAGAGGTTCACAAGTCCAAGAAAATGTGCCTATAAGTGTAAAGTGTAACTAAAGAAATCGTATCGGAACACGTGCCATGTACTTAATAAAGACTCAAAGATGAGAAAGAATGGTTGTTATACCCGGACAATTTCCCCAGTAAAATATCCGGAAATAGGAGTTCGGGAATTTTCTCGAACACCTTTAAGGCATGGGCTACCCGGCCCCTCCGACAACCCAGTGGGCCCGACCAACGGCCCCGACCCGCTAGCCGAGGTATACGGCGGCATTAGCAATCAATCGGGACCACTCCCGACCCCTAAGTTGCGGACTTTGCCCGCATTCTACACGACCACCCGGGGCAACCCGGGGGCACCCCGACTACAAGCCACGCCACGTGGCACTCAGTGAAAAGGCCAGGGGCTTACCCCGAGATACGTTCCTTCAACCCTCCAAGGTCAAAGGGAGACCTAAATAGGTCAACCACATGCTTGGGAGGCCCGTAGCACATGTATACGGCTCACACACGTGTGTTCGGCATTTTTCCGAACACCTTGTGGGCGCGTATGTTTCAACCCTTCTACACCAACCCACGGGCCACCCCGTGGTTTCAACACACTAATTGGGTCCTACAACAACCCCCCAGCAAGCCGGGGCCACCCCTACCCTCAGACACGTGGTAATGAGCCACTTAACTCTAGCTCTCGGGCCAACCCGAGGCTACCCTGCTAGCCCGCCGTACAATACGGCACGTAGCCCGAGGCATGGCCCACGAGCCTAAAGTGCCTCCCCTTAGCTCCCGTGAGCTCCCGTTCTCAGCCCAAGGCCGAATCCAAGGCCCTTCGGTCACATACGCGGCCCGTTCGGCAACCCGGGGTGTGTCGGGCATTTGCCCGAACACCTTGCGAGCAGCTACTACGACTCAAAGAATAACGGCCCCCACGGGCCATCCCAGTATTCCGGAACTCCGTGTCCTTCAAACGACATCCCCATACCATGAAAGAAGACCCCCGAGGGCCTTCCCTCGGGGTTGCGGCTCTTCCGGGGCCGGTTCACCCCGGGGCGCGGCCGCACCCCCAAGGGAGGGCGAACTCCCCGGGGGCCACACCCTCTCTCCAACCCGGAGGCCCGACGGGCTTCCACAGTCCCAGTTCGTTCAAATTCCCAATCTCGTGATCCGAGGTTCGTGCAAAGTTTTGTTCATCGTACCCATACGTGGAAGAATTCGTGAAGACAAGGCCCCGAGATTACGTCGAGTCACACACGCCAATCCCTCGATCTACGTGCAACAGCAGCCAGTCAACCAGTCCAAGCCGATATCCTTTGTCTTCTTGCGTTCAAATTGAGTCAAAGTGGGGCTAATGTTAACAAAAATTAAATTTTATAGAGGTGGGGCCGCTCCCCCCCCTCTCTCCAATCCAGTTCGCCTAAAGCCCCCAGGGGGGGTTTAGGCGGACCAGCCTGGCCCCCCCAGGCTGGTCCGCCTAAACCCCTTGGTATTGAAAAAAAAGATTTTTAAAATAAAAAAGGGGACCCATTTGGTCCGCCCAAACCCCCCTGGGGAGGGGTTTAGGCGGACCAGCCTGGACCCCCAGGCTGGTCCGCCTAAACACCACCAAATTAAAAAAAAAAGATTTTTTACCCCTCCGAAGAGGGGTTTAGGCAGACCAGACCAGCCCCTTGGGCTGGTCCGCCTAAACCCCATCTCCCCACTTCTATTACACACACAAAAAACACATAAAAAATACAAAAATAAAATAAAAATACTATTGTTTAGGGGGTTTACCCGGACCAAGTTTAACCCTCAACTTGGTCCGCCTAAACCCCTCCCTCCACCCCTTCAAATTCCTATAAATTTCCCCCCTTATAAGAAGTTCAAGGGGCAACGGATGAAGGCTTGCACTAGCGGACACACTAGCGGACGGACAAACACACCCCGGCCTAATTGTCACACCCTCGGACTCCCGAGGCTTTCGGCAAGGGTCGGGAACGCGAGAAGACAAGTGCGCACGCGGTTGGCTTGCTGGTAGGCTCACACACGCCGAGGGTATGTCACGTGTACTTCCCTCACGCGGTGTTTAGCCATCTCATATCAAGACCATCCCCGTCGCACGTAAGGCGACTATGCCGTCGGCAAACACACCGACAGCCCGGGTTCGCCTGCGTACGTCAACTCACGACGGGGACAAGGTGCACTTCACAATACGGTGCCGGACCCCGACACAAAATCGCGTGCCCACCGTTCACCTCCCAGCCGGTCGTTGCACCCTCAAACTAACAACTCGAGTCCAGTCGGACCTCTGACCCGAGAATTATAGTCCCGAGACCGACCTTCACTCCCCAACATGGCGACACTTGCCGTCCGAGACCCGGACCCGATAGGTCACCTCGAGCCGCGTCCGACCTCCACCAGGCGCCAGTCCGTGCCCGCTTTGGCCTCCAAGGCAATCGGGCCCACACCAATCCTCCTGTAAAGTGATCCTATAAAACACGCGGATATCCGCCTCGTTACGCAATGACCCGGGGACCGAACCACGTGTTGGAATTGTCTCGCGGCTTGCGCCAGTTGTACTTTGGCCACTTAGGCCCATTTGTAAAGCCCATGCGGCCCATCATAAAGCTAGTGAAATATAAGCGCCCGTATTCGGGCCCCCAGCTCCCTACCTACACCATTCGGCATATGTGCCCAACACCCTTATCCCAGTAAACATCACCCAGTCAAAAGCGCACACACAGCTGCGGAACGCTCCCGGCCCTCTACCCACAGCTTCTGACACATATACAGACTTTTCTTCAGCATTGAACGAAGGTGCTCGGATTCAATCCAATGTAAATAAACACCAGTTGCTTGCGGCCGGTGGAGAAAGACGTCTAGTACATGACACCCACAGTCGCCTACGCACTCGCATCCATGGAACCCCTTCTCTCCACGTGTCACACGATCTCCCGAGCCCACGTGCCGCGCCCTGGTGACGCTTTCCCGGTCAACCCTTGGTTCCATGGGTTATGGTCGAGAAATTGACTGGCACGCCCGCATCCTGTCCGGTTAACCCGTACTCTTACATTCTCGTGCCATTCGACCCTTTTCGACTTTTCGTAAAAGGAGAGTCCCCGATACCACTGTGAGAGGCATGCAACTGTAAGGAGGATACCCGAGATATTTCAAACTCTCGTGTCTTCCTTCCCCGCTGTATCCCTTCCATCACCCCGGTCATCGGCAAACAAAAACCCACGCAACAGAGAGGATGGCACGCCCGGTGGGACGTCTCTCGCCTTCCTTCTTTTTGCTGAAGAAAAGTCTGTGCCAGCCCTGAAGCCCTGGTGCCCTTTCCATGTCCTTGCAGGGGAGGCATAGGAGGGTACTCGTGCGAGCATTCTCTAGCAGCTTTCGGATCTCGGTCTGACCGTCGGACCGCGCCCAGTGACTGTTAGCAACCGTCGCCTCCGCAACACTCAGCTCTCCAGCAACCATGGCGGTCGTCACCTATGGTCCCAATGTCATCGCCACCCATGCCGGGGTGGGTTACTTGGCGACGTCGAACGCTTTCGGCAGCTTCGCTCCCGTCATCGGATCGCCCTACTTTATGGGCGTGATCCCTGTGGCTGCTCCTCAGTCAACTCCAGTTTCTCCATTGGCTCCCGTGGCCAATGTGCCACGCGCACCTCTAGTCTCGGTGGCCTACCTGAGTACCAGGTACCGGACCGCCACCACTGGCCCCTGCAGGGTCCCCAGGCCAACACCGGCCCAGGTAAGCGTTAGCTCCCGAGGCCAGCCTCGTCCGATCTCCGGCACGGGCCCCGCGCCCCAGACTTCGGTCACTATCCCATCATATTCCTCGGGTCTCCAACCCCGAGCCGCAGCGAAGCCGTCACCCAACACGGGCTCCCAGCCCCGGGTCCACGGCCTCTCAGCATACTCCTCGGGTCTCCAATCCCGAGCCGCAGTAAAGCTATCACCCAAAACAGGCTCTCAGCCCCGGGTCCCTGGCTTCCCAGCACATTCCTCAGGTCTCCAACCCCGAGCTCCAGTAAAGCCGGCACCGAACACGGGCTCCCAGCCCCGGGTCCACGGCTCCTCAGCACCTTTCTTGAGTCTCCAACCTCGAGCTCCAGCAAAGCCGACACCCAACACGGGCTCCCAGCCCCGGGTCCACGGCTCCTCAGCACCATCCTCGGGCCCACATGCCCGAGCCCCGGCAAAGTTGACTCTCGATATGGGCCCCCGGCCCCGCGTTCGCGACTCTCCGGTATTGTACTCGGGACCCCAGTTCTGAGCTCTAGTTGAACCGTTTTCCCCCGCGGGTCTTCTACCCAGGGTGCAAGGTTCCTCAACACCATCCTCGGGCCTCCCAACCTGAGCTCGGACTATGCCAGCACCTACCGCGGGTCCTCGACCCAGGGGCATTGGCACCTCAGCACTTTCGACGGTGTCGCCTCCCAGTGCGAGAGTGTCATCTCGAGCATCGGCAACCCTCCTATCGGCGAGGGCAAAGGCATATACCTGGGTCGCCCAGTCATCGACTCCCGACGCGGGTCTCATACCCCCGGGGCCGATCCCAGTAACTCTGGCTGACAGCTTCACGTTGCTGGTTGCTCCGGGCCAGGTTTTCTCGGTCTACCATCTCGGGGCGGAGTCTTCCTCAGCTCCTCAGAAGAATCGTCGCCATGGCCGTAGAGGCAGGCAGCTCGCTGTTGCAACTAGCAACTCCGGTAAGACTGTTCTTGTCGGTGACTTGCGGATCCGTCTTGACGGGGGTGAACTAATCATACCCCAGGAATGAATCGTTTCCACCATCCCCACCTCCAATCGTTTTGACCTCTTGTTGCAAACACGAGAGGATGGGGCGAAGCTTAAAGGAGCGGGTTCCTCGGCTGCAGCGCGGGGGCACCCACCGCAGCCCGACACATGGCCTCCCAAGACAACCCGTCGGAAAGGCGGTGACAAGGGAGACTAGAAGTCTGACTTGAGGAGAATCTGGGTCACCCCAAATAGAGCTCAAGCCGTTCGAAGGGCGCGTATTAGAAACCCCCTGCGAGCACTCAGACGCGGCATCAGACGGGATGCGACTGGCTTCACAATAGCACCGTCTGATGACGCCGAGTCGTCTAACGTTCCCTGCACAAGCAAGCGGAGGCAAGGGCGAGCCCGCTCTCGGGCCCTCCAGCAACCTGTCCCGGACTCTCCTCTGACTAATATCGGGAGTGAGCCCCCTCTGCAACGCACCTCGGTCTTTGACAGACTAGGGGCGCGCGTCCGCCCCGAGCGGCACCATCGCAGGAAGCAGACGACGCGGTTTATTAATGACGCGGTTCGAGTGTTTGCGTGCTACACCACCGGACACCAGCCTGACACCCAGTCTGATGACTTGAATCAGCCTCTGTCCCACTTCAGGAGGCCGTGCCATCAGGCTCTGTCGCCTCCCCCAATAGGTCACATCCGCACTTCTGCCAGACCGTAGGCGTCGGAACGCCTGGAAGAAGTCCCGGTGGAAGACCGTGACCCTCCTCTCAATGCAGAGTCGGTCAACAATGACCCCCCTGCGAACGAGGCTCAAGAAGTGACCCTCGATACTCTCATGAAGGAGAACCAGCATCTGAAGGCCCTCCTGCAAGACCTCCTCCAGGAACGGGACCTTCATCCTCAGCAACCTGCTAGGCCCCAAGCCAAGGCACCGGCGCCGCCGAAAGCCCATGATGCTACCAACACTTCAGCGGCGATTGCCCGAACCCCGTTGCCAACTGGGTTTGGCATGCCCCCGGTTGAGGCCCAGCCACGAGCCTCCAATACGCTAATGCCAGAAAATCTCTTGGCGCAACGCCAGATGATCGAGCGTATTGTCGAGACAAAGCTCACCCAGTATGGTGAAGGGGTTGTCACAGTAGATCTCAACAGTGTACCCTACCCGCTTCACCACTAGCTGAAAAAGCTTCCTCTAGAGTACGCCAAGCCCCCGAAGCTACAAAAGTTCGACGGGCAGGGGTCGCCACATGAACACTTGGCCTACTATGTTACGGCCATGGGTGAGTTAGCGTTGGATGAATCATATCTCTTCCGTTACTTCGCTACTTCACTCACGGGAATGGCCTTTCAATGGTATTCCCGCCTGAAGCCTAACTCAATCATCGACTGGGCAGATCTTCAGAAGAAATTCCTCGACCATTTTCAAACGGCCGAGCGAATGGTCTCCCTAGCTGAACTCTGTTCTCTCCGGTAGAAAAAGGGCGAGAGCGCCCTCGACTTCATCAAAAAGTGGCGAGACCTCAGCATGAGGTGTGTTAATCCACCCGTTCAGGAGGATGCCATCACCATATGCCATCGAGGTCTGGCGGCCAAGGTCAGCGAAAAGTTTCTCGGCACCAATATCAAAGGCTTCGACCAACTCAATCCGGCGGTCGCTCAAATAGAGATTTTCTTCGCCGATAACCCGAGCTACACTGCAGCAAAGGGTAAGCAAGTGCGAGAACGCCAGTCCGGCAAGGAGGTGAACATCATAGAGTTCACCGCTGTGGCTAAGGTCAGTAAAGAGGCCGAGTCCAGTGGCTCTAACAAAAAGCCAGCGGACAAGCCGGCTACGCCCTCCTTCTAGGAGCCTATGAAGACACCCTTCTCCTTCAAGAAGGAACACACGAAGATGCTCTTCGACCTCTGCATGGCCTAGAAGATTGTCGAGCTGCCCGAGATCCGCAAGCTGGACGAGGCCCTGAAGACCGATGATCCTAGTTATTGCCTGTATCATCGCATGCTGGGTCACTTAGTTGAAGATTGCTACATCTTTAAGACTCAGGCACAGAAGTTGATCCGAGACGGCCTTGTTAAAATGAAGAGTGGTCTCGTCGATCCCCCGCAACCACATACGTGGGCCAGGCCAGCTAAGGAAGCACGCGTGGCTCACCACTCAGCCAATGTCATCCACATGATGGTCACATTTTCTCTCTCTGATGACGAGTCAGAGGAACCCAACGCCAGTCGAAGGGGATGTTCGATCTGGTATCCGGGGTGGAGGCCCTGGCATGATCACAGACCTCTCTCCTTCCCTAGGGAGAGAACCGGGCGACTATTCGATATCCTCGTCGAGAGGGGGCAAATCATGCCCCGCGACTCGCTGGCCGAATACACCCATTGGGACCATAGTCACCCTCAATAATGCCCCTTCCACGCTTGAATCTGCCACCTGATCGAGTCATATGAGGAAGTTCAACACCTTATCTAGGAACAGATCCAATGGGAGAAGATCGATGCGGATGGAAACTTCATGTCGCTCGTCAGGCTTCGGCAAGCTGTCGAGGAGACCCTGAACACCGCCAGGAGTGCACCAGAGCGGCCAGACTCCCCTCAAGAAAATGGGCATGGGCTGCCTTACCAGCATCCTCCAGAATGGCTCGAGTTCTGAACTGACAACCAAGAGGTGCTCGAGCGATTGCGGAGGCATATGGAGTAGGATGCCAGTCAAGAGACAGAGCCGACCAACTTTTCGTTCAACGTCATCCATTCCTCTACTCCGTCGGCCCCTTCTGTCCCCCAGACGTCAGCACCTAGCTAGCTAACCCCAGCCGCTTCCGCCATGTGGTGGCGGTCTTGGCGGGAGCGAAAGTCTCTCCCTTACCGTGAAGAAGATACCGCCAGGCTCCTCCGGGTGCTTCTCGGCCAAGAGGACGTTCTGGTGGGCGAGACGACAACGGGCTCTTCAGCTCTCTCTCATCCTCCTCCCGTCCTATCTCCGTCTCCGGCATCCGTGGATAGGAAGGGAAAACAAAAGCAGGGTGAGGCCCCGCCTTAGCCTCGTCACATCTCCTCAGCGGATGAACCGTCAGATCCTCTCCACCCACCTGTCAACATAATCCGAAGTGCAAAGAGGACATCTTTAAAATCTTCGGTGGCTTCGATTCAAGTGGCGGGCCCACCGCCATAAGGCTCAGCTAGTCCGCAGAGTCGGGATAACTGTGTAGAGCGATAATACCCTACGATGCCTTCGGGCGTCGCTAAGCCTAGGCCTCAGTGTGATCATAAAGGCAAGGCTAAGGAGCAGGATAACAAGCATATTCCCCAGTCCGCTCCTCAACAAAACCTATCGCCACCGCGGTTAAGGCATCAAACCGTGTACACATCTTTGGACGCCAGCACCAGCCTGCCGACTCCTCGTAGGCTCCTGTCGCCATCGCGGTTAAGGCATCAAACCGTGCTCATGTCTTCGGACGCCAGCACCAGCCTACCGATTACTCGTAGGCTCTTGTCGCCATCGCAGTTAAGGCATCAAACCACGCACACGTCTTCGGACGCCAGCCCCAGTATCCCGACATACCAGGAATTGCCGCTCGTGGTAATCGAGCAGGCGATCAACGCCACCTTCCAGATACAACAAGCGAAAGGCGCCTGGATCGAAATTCGGGCGAAGAAAAGTGATCAACCTCACCCTGCAAAGGCACCAGCTCGGAGGTATCCTCACCAGGATTTATCAACTCCGGCTCTAGCACTTCTGCCTCCTACTCCCTTGGAGACCGCCATTGCCAAGAGACAAGAGAAAAATAGGAGGAAGAACCTTAGAAGACAGCTCAAGAAACAAGCTGAACAAGCAGCCGCCCTACAGTCACCAACTAAGCCAACACCTCTCCAAAGGCTCCAGAAGCTCATTGATGACCTGGAGGAATACGTTCCTCCTCGTCCTATCGGAGCTCTCCCACTCGACAGCTATATCCCGTGGAAAGAAATGCAGAAACGAGCCCGCCTCAGAAATTAGGTCCAAGAGATGATCCAAAAGCTCAAGAACGGCGAGAGACTCGTGATCCTAGACGAGCTTTCCTTGTGCTATAAAGACAAGGAGATCACCATAGAGCAACTAGAAGAAATACTTCGGGGCTGTACCTGCAACCTGGTGACCATCCCACCTTCTAACAATATCAACGCTTCTCGACGGGGCGAGCCAGTGGCCTCCCGAACAAGGCAAAGTACAACTGCCCCGCTCGGGTTACAGCTAGCTCCAGAACACACAGGTCGTGGCCGAGGTCACGGTCGGGGACGCGGTAGAGGTCGTGGGAGAGCTCCCGAGTTACCCCTCTCTCCGTCCACCATCGACCCGGAGCGAATCATCCTCTTTTGAGGAGAGGAACTGGCTCCCATTCCGGAAGTAGAAATTCGGAGGGGACTCGGTATTTTCGATCCTTCCAGCATTGACGAGGCTACTGCCAGCCTCCCAGCCCCTGCGCCGGAACCAGCCTCTACAGCAGAGCAAGCGGGACCGTCCCTCAAGGACTAGCCAACCCGCCACTCAGCCCCAGAAAAGCCATCATTGGCATCCCTGTTCCAAGAGTCCGCTGGCGATCAAAGTCAGTCTGATCCCGGTGGTAAGGGCAAGATAGTGCAACTTCCTGATGGGGAACAGCACGGTAGCTCACAGAAGGCTCAGCCCAACATACTACCCTCTTTGGAGGATGCTCGAGCTTGAGCTGACCGGAAAGTCCTCCACCAGATGAAGCACTTCCCTGCCAGTATTTCAATCTGGGAAGCCATCGCTTGGAGTAAGGATTTAAGAGAAACTCTTATGAAAATACTCCAAGAGCCAGAAGTCTATGAAGCACATGCCGCGGAAATGAAGGCGGCTGCCTATGGAGCCTTCACGGCTGCCATCTCCTTCACAGAGAAAGACATGCTGCTTTCCCCTCCGTGCCACAACCGCCCTCTCTACATGAGGGGGAAGGTCAACGGGCATGATGTGAACCGGATCCTGGTAGACGCCAGCACCGCTGTTAACATCATGCCGCTCAAGACATTCAAGACTCTATATCTGACCTCGTACCTCCAGAAGGTTCAAGCGGTCAAGATATCCGGCTTTAACTAGAACACCGAGGACGTCCTTGGCCGGGTGGATGTCGACCTGGTGTTCGATGATTTCACCTCCAAGGCAACATTCTACATCATCGACTCCAACACATCTTATAAGATGCTACTGGGTAGACCATGGCTCTATGAAAATTGGGTCGTCCCGTCAACTCTCCACCAATGCATCAAGTATGCCAAGGACGGGGAGCAACATACGGTCTTTATAGACCTGTCGCCGTTCACACCAGCAGAATGCAACCTGGCCGACGCTGCGCTCTACTTCAAGGGGATTAGTCCTTACCCTGTGATTAAGAGCAAGAGTAACGGTTGGCTCTCAGAGGAAGATGATGATGATCTCTTCTCTATTGATGAGGAAAAGGCTAAGCTTCATCGGCTGCGCCTCGGCTCCAAGTCAACCCCAGATCACCCTGAGAGGCGCCAGATCGACTTTGAGGCTAATCTGATTAGTCGAGCTATCAGCAAGAGTATATGCTTGCCACCAGATTGCATCCAGCTCCCATGTGCATCCGAGAAGCACAATGTCGAGTCGCTGACAACATTCATTGTCCCCTTCAAGCGACAACGCCGAAACAAGAAGAAGGCTAATAGGGACAAACCTATTGTCTTCTATAAGAGAGGCATGGCCCCTCAAGCCCCGCCAGATGACAACTTCGGCTGGTCCAGGCAAGTTGATGATACCCCTGAAGTAGTTCAGGTCTTGGGTGATCTGTCGCCGCATATTCAAGAAATGTGTCTGAAGCAACACATTCCCCTGTGGCAAGCTTCTGCACAACAAAGATACTTACGTCAGCTGTGGACTCCTTCCCACATCTGGGGGCAACCCCCGTCCTTCCATAAGGATACCAGGGGACTTGGCTACACCAAGACCCAGACTTTCGCGTCCACTATGCAGTCAACGTCATAGGCTTGGCACAACCAGCACATGACAGGGCTAGAGTCGAAGCCAAATTCGACAGCTCCGGGGATGAGGAAGAGGAAATTCTTATCCCGATCTCTGTCAAAGCCATAACTCCGGCTTAAGCCGTCAAGGAACCCTCCTCGCCTCCCTGCCAAGACAAGGGGGCCGAAGAAGCTCCTCCGGTCTCTCAGCCAGTAGAAGGACCCAGTTCAACAAACTCTCCTGGGGGGGGATATCTCTAGTCTTAACTGTGAAGTATTGTCAGCTTCACCAGGCAACCCCGGGGAGATCTCAGCAGCCCCAGTTGACAACTGTTGGACAGGAACCGACGGTCCGGATCAATCCTCTAGGGATCCCAACAACAACCACTCTTCCGTCCCTTCAACGTCGACCGGTTGTTGTGCCCCTGTGGTTTTGATGATAGCAAATACTATAAGTCACACTGTGTTTGTATGAAAGACTAAATGAGCATGATTGAATGAGTATCTAGTTTTTGCATGTTATATTGCGTACAACTTCATCAGGGTGCATGGCATTTCATCGAACAGTTCAAGGTCAATGCTAGTATAGACAGCATGCATTCAAGGTCCGTGCACTTCATGATAGCCAGCTTAGACAAGGTCTGTGCATTCATGATAGCCAGCTTAGACAAGGTCTGTGCATACATGTTCATGTCTGCGTCACCTGGATATAGGTCTGTGCATATGGTGAGAATAGGGTCAAGGTTGGTGCATATGTGAGCATTTTGCACACAAGTCAGTGCACATTCGAGTCTGTGCATATAGCTATGTGCATGGCTGAGGTCCGAGCATATCATTGTTCACCTGCATATAAGGTATAGGCCATTCTGCACATACACGGTCGGTGCAAGTCTTGTCTTAGGCAATAAAAGGTCGGTGCACTTCTTGCTGCTGCACGCTTGCACATAGTCGGTGCAAGTTCTGTCATACGACCTCGGTGCATGTTGATGTCAGTTCATATCTAGGTCAGTGTAGGGGTGTAGTCGATGCAACTTTTGTTGATGCAGGCGCAGAGTCTGTGCAAGATAACTCTAGGCACTTTATGTTGCATAGCGGATGAGGTCTGTGCATGTGCATAGCTAAGTCGGTGCAACTTTCATCTCTGGATCGATTAGGTCTGTGCAATGTTTGTACTATGCATATTCATAGTCAGTGCATCTATTGGCCATGTACTGTAATCAAGTCTGTGCATATGCTTGCATGTAAACACTAAGTCCGTGCATGTGTGTGTGTACAGTTTGTGCATTTCCTAACTCTACATTCAGGTTATGTCTGTGCATACTCTCTTGAATAACACCTACTGAGCTCGTGCACACTAGCTTGTATGCCATATTAAGTCTATGCATTTGACTGCTGTGTGAATAGATTTTCATGTGGATGAGCTTCAAAGTCGAAGCATCCCTTCTCTGCACGAGCAAGTCAATGCAACGTCTTTGCCGGCATGACTACTCTAGTAAGTCGGTGCAATGCCTTCGCCAGCACGACTAGGAACAACCAACTAAGTCGATGCATGCATTTATATGGAACTTAAGCACGCAAGTGATCATTTGAGGAAAACCATGTTTCGAGCATCTTATGTGCACCTGAGTACCTTACGAGGATCCGAAGAACAGGAGCACACGATATAAGCTAAACAATCAAATGGCACTTGATCCAAGGTTGATCATTATTCTAAGAAGCTGCCACGTGGATAGCTAAACGATGGAGATTCTGACACGTGGCTGAAAGATTCCTGAAGCTTCCGGGCAGGAACGTTCTCTCCACACGCCTAGGGTGTGAGCTAGTGGGCCCCAGACTGAAGTCTTATATAAAACCTTTCTTCTGCGCAAAGAGAGTAACGCTGAACAAAAGACATCTGAGTGCAGCCAGAGAGAAGAGTAAGAGAGCTAGTAGAAGAAGAAGAAAGAAAGAGCAGAAGAGAAAGAAGAGAGTTTGAGAGTTCGAGAGAGGAAAGAGAGGCAGCAGAAGACAAAGAAGGATAGAGAGAGAGATAGAGAGTTCAAGGAGAAGAAGAGAAGCTTCATTAGAAGATCTTTCCCTACTGGAATCTGGATCAAATCCAATCCAGTCAGCTCCTTGGGAGCCACATCTGTGTTGATATAGTTTACAGCTTTCAGTTGCTGTGTTTTCTTGTCTTTTGTTTTCTTTTGAATCTTTCTTCAAGCTGTTAGTTAGCAGAGCAAGCTGTGTCGCCCAGCGGTAGCAGAGGATTGGTTCCTCTGGACGGCCAAGCTGTATTGCCCAGCGGACGGAGAAGCTGTAATGCCCAGTGGTCAAGCTATTAGTCAGCGGTCAGCTAAGCTGTAAGGCCCAGCGCAAGCTGTTAGTCAGCGGGTTGTAGGCAAGCTATGTCGCCCAGTAGTTTTCAAGCTGTTTGGCAGCAGAATCCACACTCTGGTTTGAGTGTGGGGTGGATGTAGGTCTGGAGGACTGAACCACCTAAAAATCTTCTCTATAGTGGCTGGCTTGTTCTTTTGATTTCGCTAGATGCATGCTTAGGATCGTAATCTAATTGCATATCTGTTGAGTGGATCGTGATCAGTTTGCAGTTCAACTGCATGTGTGCTATTTGAACAATTGTTATCGAGCATCTTCTTAGGACAACAATTTGTCATTCCATGGGTCATTTTGTCAACCGAGTCTATTAGTTTTATTTCCGCAATAGTTATCTAATCTGAGTTTTATCTACTCAGTTTTTGGAGCAAATTTTTAAGAGGGATTCATTCACCCCCCCTTTGAATCTATTTGCACCTATCATATTGACCTATCAATTGGTATCAGAGAGGGACTCGGACTATCTAGATCCAACGTCTGTAGAGGATCTTGCCATCTCTTGGTGTAATTTTGTGAGACTTGGTTTATCGGTTTGAATTCACTACTTTGAATTGGTATTGATCTATGTTAATGGCTCATTGTAAGACCCCGAATTATTTAATTGAGCCCAAAATATTTATTAAGCTTTTATTAATTAAGAATTGAATTTTTATTGAATTAATAATTGAATTTCAGATTTATTAATATTTAATTCGTTAGAAATAGTATAAGTGAAAATCCGACTACCTTATAAAAATCCATAAAAATAGTAAACAGGTTAAGGTCGATGTAGACAACAACTTTGTCTTCTGTCATTAAGCCATTTAAAAATCCGTGGTTAGATCTAATTGGAGATTAAGCCCAAAAATGCACACTTTTTGACCCTTACCTAACCTTGGATTAAAACACGAAATTGAGGCTTAATACTTGACCAAATTAGCCCAAACTGGAGGCAAATGAACGGTCTTGATCTGAGGATCAAAAGCCCTCAATCAATTTGACACAAACCTAACCCTAGGAGGCGCAGCCGGCCGAGTTTGGTTGAGTCAACCATTTCGGCGCCATTTTTAACACGTCTCTTGTTCGTCGAATTCTCCCAGCTCAGAACTCTGCAGAAGATGTGTGAGCTATAGATAGAAAGCTCTTCGAGTCTAGTTTCTTTTGGTGGCTGTGGGGTTCGCTGAAGTTTCAGATCTAGGAAGATCTTGCTCGATTTGTGGAGGTGTGTCGGCAGGCCGTCGGCTTCCTTCTTCCTTCTTTGTTTCTTCAATTGAGGTAGGAATTCTTAACCAAAATTCGATCATGAATATATGATTTTTTTCCTCTCAACGAGATCTATCCAGTGGGACTGAAAGCCCCATTTTTATCAGGTATCTAGAGAGCTATCGTGGGTTTTGTGAAGGGTGATCCAGTTCGTTCTTCATTCTAGGGTTTTAAGTTCTCTCTTCGATTGAGGTAGGTTTAACAGGCCAAACTCTAATTAACTTATATGATGTAATCAACATATTGTTAGCTTTCATTTAACGTAGAAAGCCCCAATTTTCATTTAGCATGCTTGGAGAATTTTGATTTTTAGTGAGAGCATGTCTAGAACCTGATTTATATTGTGAACCTTTGAGTTAGAGCTTAATTGCGGGCTGATTTTGAGTTATAAAACTTGATCCACATATAGCTTATCATATATGGTTGGATTCAGCATAAAGTTAGCTTTCTTTTGACATAAGAAGCCCCAAATTTCGTTATGTATATTGAGAGAATTTCATGATTTAGTAGAAGCATGTCAATATCTAGGTTTTCATGTGTGCATCATAGAATAGGTTAAGATTTAATTGATTTCTGTTGAAATTAGTATTTCAAATCACTTGTTTTATGACCCTAGTATGTACATTAATAACCCTAGATCATGTGGTTAAGATCCCAACTCAATTGGACCTCAATTGGGTGAGTTCATACGTTTTCGGCGTTTTTGTTCTTGTAGGGGTCGACCCCTGGGGTCGACCAGTTTTCTGGGAGCCCTAGCAGGCCCGAGGGTCGACCCCAGGGGTCGACCCATCCAGCCCCTGCAAGGGGTCGACCCATAGGGTCGACCCATAGGGTAGGAATGTGGGGGTCGACACCTGGGGTCGACCCATACAGCAAAATTGTGGGGGTCGACCCCAGGGGTCGACCCATCTCACTGGCAGACCCCATTTTTACAGGGGTCGACCCCAGGGGTCGACCCATGTACAAGAAACCTAGTTTTTGTCGTTCTTCGACCTGAAGATCGATCAGGATCATTAGGGGATCGACCCATTTAACTTAGACCAATTGAAAAGTATATTCTTGAAGAACCAGTAACCTATTCTTGTACCCCTTTGATTTCAATTAACATTGGTCACTACGTGCAAACGTAGTGTAAAAACATGCCATTTGTCATCTTCATACAATGGTTAAATAGAAACCCACATAATTAGTGGTTAATGGTGAAACTAAATCTCTGTTAATGCATGCTATTTCATTCCTGTACGAGCTTGTTCCTTTACCTTATCATCTTGAATCATCCTTTGGCAAATTGGTTTAATGCAAATGATTATGGATAATCCTTGATATATTAACTTGGTAATTAGGATTAAATTGATTGTTAAGTTGCTGTTTTAGTCCCTATTACTCAAGTAGAATGGATTACTTACACACTTGAACGGTATACTGTCAGCTGTTCTTTCTTGGCCCCGTGGACCGAGTTTTGGTCCAGTTCTTGTAAAGCGGCACCGAGGTGACCGTATCAACCGAGTTTTTGTCTGGAATCCAAGGACATGTTAGTCCTTAAAAACTCATACTCTTGACAGAAATTCCTCTGATTAATTGGCCATTTAAAATTGACTGAATGTCTGGACGTGTGGGACTTTGGGCCCATAAAAATAAATGCCATCGCATCATAAGGGCCCGGTCTGGTCCTGGGGAGAGCGCCCGAAAAATTACTGAGCCCATGGGATGCTAATGACATGGTGGGGCATTACACCGAAATACTTGCTTGCTTGTTGCGTCTATGACAAACATCTCTTGTTACTTGTTACTTGTTACTTGATCGCGAATGAATTGATATTACTTACTTGTGGCCAATTCTTTACTATTGTCTCTTGTTATATCTCCTGTTGTAAATTCTTATACTTGTTATCTTGTTAATTCTTGATATCACATATTTCTTGACCTTGCAAGATCTTGTTATTACGTTGTTTCATTATATCGTTATCGTCATTTATTTCTTTCTTAGTATTGCATATAAAAATGTAATTAACTTGTTAATCACGTAAATTGCCTGTTATTTCCTACTGAGCGTCAGCTCATAGTTGTGTTTTCCACCCTTTCCAGGCTTTTCAGGTGACGCGCTTACCGACAGGGAAGGGCAGGAGTGATGTCATGAGTGTGTCAGTTCTAGTGTGTTAGCAGTGTGTTATCTTACTTCTAGTTGTGTTTTGGAGAGCATTTAGTTTCAGTTATGTTATTGAGTTTTAGTGGTTGAATTTTCAGTTGTATTAAGTTGAATTTGAGGTTATTGTATCAGTTGTGGTTGGTTAATGATCATTTAGTATTTCTATCTTGTAGCATTGTGTATTATTTTAGATAGATCTCTCTCTTGCCAGCTCGTTCCCGACTGTACGTCCCGATATTCCGCGTCGGGCTGTGACAGTTTAGTTGGTACCAGAGCCCTAGGTTTCACATTCCTAGGTTTTCTAAGTTTAGGTTTTCTCGCATTGCATCCCAATAACCGGTATATCAAAAGGTGCTGTCCGAACGTTAGGCTACGCCTATCGGGAAGGTCACACACTTGCGCGAGTGGTCTTCGGACCGATTACCTCCGCCAGGTACTGAGTTTTTGGTCGTGTCTAGGTGCTTTAGACCCCTAACCTTGTTAAAGTCTAGAACCCGATCTGGTGAGATTGGGTAGAAACTTGGGTTAAGTTCGTTCCTTAATCGCGTTATTATCTATCTTGATTAAACCTAAGTAATCTATTTCTCGTGTAGATGGCAGTTGATCGTGCTGAATGGAGGAACCTGCAGCGCACGGTTCAAGGCCTTACTCAGGCCCTTCAACAGGTAGCTCAGGCAGGAGCAGCACAGCATGGCACCGGTGATCTATACCGGAACTTCCGAGGGATGAATCCGCCTAGATTCGCTGGTTCGACCGACCCCGACCAAGCCGAGCACTGGCTAGATGAGATGGGAAAGAATCTTTGAAGTTATACAATGCACCAACCAGGACCGTGTCCTGTTGTCCACATTCAACTGGAACGTGATGCACGTACTTGGTGAGATTTTATCAAGGCAAATCTCGGTGACCGGCAGGTTATGTGGGAAGAGTTCGAGGAATTCTTTAACAACAAGTATTTTTCTGACCGAGTGCAAGAGAAGAAAGCGGCAGAGTTCGCGGCCTTGAAACAGCGAGGTTTGTCCGTGGCAGAGTATGAGGCTCAATTTGCACGGCTTTCTCGTTATGCTACACATCTTATTTCCACCGAGAAAATGAAGGCGAAGCATTTTCTCAATGGTCTGAAGCTACATTATATTAATCAATTGGCACCGATGGAGATTTCCACTTATTCTAAAGATGGTAAGGAAAGCACAAGTTCTGGAGGATACTCTTGAGATGACGGAGAGGATCCGTGGCACAGGCATGAGGAAGGAACAACCTACGGGTTCCGGGAGTGTCAAACCCGGGTATACCAAGAAGAGGCCTGTTAGTGGACCTGGTTCGTGGAGCGGGTCCGGATCATGGAAAGGCAAGATGCCGAAGCATGAAGATAAGAAGCCTGGCCCTATTATTCCATACATGGGCGTTTGCAAGTTTTGTAATAATCCTGGCCACAGGGTGGAGGATTGCTGGCGCAAGCTAGGCGCATGCCTACGATGTGGAAGCAAGGAGCACCGTATCTCTGATTGCCCTCGTATGTCTGAGCAAGCTACCCCGGCAAAACCACAAGTCTTCAAGAAATCACAAGGCAAGCTCCAAGCTCTGCATGCTGAGGAAGCGGGAATAACCGAGGATGGTGGACTCGTCGAAGGTACACTTATTATACTCGACAAGCCAGCATTTGTTCTTTTCGATACTGGTGCAACAGATTCATTTATTTCTCAGAGATTTGCTAAGTCTTTAGCTGTGGAACCTGTTTTGATGAATTCTCTGTTAGAGATATCAACCCCTATTGGTACTAGATCGGCGATCCAACATTTCTATCCCTCTAGTACGGTTATGATTGGTGAACAGAACTTATCAGCAGATTTAGTCTGCATGGATATGAAGGATTATGATGTAATCCTAGGAGCAGATTGGTTGGCTCGATATGAGGCTAGTGTTCACTGCAGTTCTAGCTCAGTGTCTTTTACTAGGCACCCGAGACTTTCTTTTGTAGGAGTTAAGCACCATAACTCCATACCGCTTATCTCGGCTCTTCGAGCTGGTAAGCTGATGAGACGTGGATGTGAGGCTTTTCTAGCCTTTGTCTGTGCAACCCCTGAGCAGCAGATTGAGATCAAGGACATTCCTGTTGTCCGAGATTTTCCCGATGTCTTTCCAGAGGAACTACCAGGACTTCCGCCTGAGCGGGAAGTTATCTTTTCTATTGATCTTATTCCTGGCACATCTCCTATTTCCAAGGCTCCTTATCGTATGTCTCCTGCGGAACTGAGAGAATTGAAGCAGCAATTGATGGAATTACTCGAGAAGGGCTTCATTCGTCCTAGTACTTCTCCGTGGGGAGCCCCTGTATTATTCGTCAGGAAGAAAGATGGTTCGATGAGGTTGTGCATCGATTATCGACAATTGAACCAGCAGACTGTCAAGAATAAATATCCATTGCCGAGGATTGATGAGTTATTTGACCAGATAGCGGGAGCTCAGTATTTCTCTAAGATCAATCTTCGATCTGGATATCACCAGTTGCGGATTAAGGAAGAGGATATCTATAAACGTCTTTCCGTAGCAGGTATGGTCATTTTGAATTTGTCGTTATGCCTTTTGGTCTAACGAATGCACCGGCAGCTTTCATGCAGTTGATGAACAATGTATTTCGGCCCTATCTTGATCAATGGGTCGTGGTCTTTATTGATGACATCTTGATCTATTCCAAGAGTGAAGTGGAGCATGCTGAACATCTGAGGATGGCATTGCAGTTATTGAGAGATCATCAACTTTATGCCAAGTTCAGTAAGTGTGAATTCTGGCTGCAAGAGGTGTCCTTTCTCGGACATATCATTACGAAGGACGGTATTTCTGTTGATCCTTCGAAGGTAGAGGCAGTGAAGAATTGGGAGCAGCCTACCAGTGTGACGGAAGTTAGAAGTTTCTTAGGCCTGGCAGGCTATTATCGAAGATTTATCCAGGATTTCTCTAAGATTGCTGTACCTATGACAAGATTAAGCCGTAAGGAGAACAAGTTTGATTGGTCCGAACATTGTCAGCGAAGCTTTCAGACTTTAAAGGAATGTTTGACTACAGCACCTGTTTTGGCTTTACCTTCGGGTGAAGGAGGTTTTGTTGTTTATACTGATGCTTCAGGTATTGGTTTAGGCTGTGTACTCATGCAGCATGGGAAGGTGATTGCCTATTCTTCTAGGCAGTTGAGGAAGCACGAGGAGAATTATCCTGTTCATGATTTGGAACTTGCAGCAGTCGTCTTTGCTTTGAAGATTTGGAGGCATTACCTGTATGGAGAATCTTTCACGGTATTTTCAGATCACAAGAGTTTGAAGTATTTATTCTCTCAGAAGGAACTCAATATGTGGCAGCGCAGATGGTTGGAGTATTTGAAAGACTTCGACTTCTCGATTGAGTATCATCCTGGCAAGGGTAATGTTGTGGCAGATGCATTAAGTCAGAAGCCGGTACCTAGATTGTCAAGTCTTATGTTACAAGAATGGAGGTTATTGGAACAATTGTCCAGCCTGGATCTTAATATTGACAATGATCGGGTTATGATTGCTCAGATTCAACTTAAGCCCGAACTGTTGATGGAAATCAAGTCTTTGCAAGATAATGATCCCGAGCTGGTAGAGATCAAGGGAAGCTTGAGCAGCATACCTGACTTCATGTTGGCTGACGATGGAAGATTATTATTCAAGGACATAATTTGTGTACCTGACGAAGCCGCAATAAAGAACAAGATTCTTGAGGAAGCTCATAGATCCAGATATACTATTCATCCTGGCGGCACTAAGATGTACAGAGATTTGAAAAGATCCTTTTGGTGGCCGAATATGAAAAGAGAAGTTGCAGATTTTGTGAGTAGATGCTTAGTATGTCAACAAGTTAAGGCCGAACATTTCAGACCGACAGGGAAACTGAAACCACTCGACATACCCCAATGGAAGTGGGAAAGCATTGGCATGGATTTCATTATGGGTCTACCTAGGACTCGTGGTGGATTTGATGCGATATGGGTGATTGTTGACCGATTGACAAAGTCAGCTCATTTCTTACCAATTAAGTCCAAGTGGACGATTGATGTATTGGCTGCTTTGTATTTGAAGGAAGTGGTAAGACTCCATTGCATTCCAGTCAGTATTGTGTCTGATAGAGACCCCAGATTTACTTCACATTTCTGGAAGGGACTGCAAGAGTCTTTGGGCACTCGTCTGAATTTCAGTACTACTTTTCATCCGCAGACCAATGGACAGACTGAAAGAACCAACCAGATAGTGGAAGATATGCTGCGAGCTTGCATGATTGATTTTGGAGGCAGTTGGAGTAATCACTTGACATTGATTGAATTCGCCTACAACAACAGTTACCAATCCAGCATACAGATGGCTCCTTTTGAAGCATTGTATGGTAGGAGTTGTCGTTCTCCGTTATGTTGGGACGAGGTAGGTGAGAAACAGTGGCTTGGATCGGATCTTGTCTCAGAATCTTCACAGAATATATGTATTATCCGAGACCGGTTACAAGTAGTCCAGTCAAGACAGAAGAGTTATGCCGACAACAGAAGAAGAGCATTGGAATTTCAGGTTGGCGAGCATGTGTTCTTGAAGGTCTCTCCTTCGAGAGGGATCCGAAGATTTGGCATTCATGGCAAGCTGAGTCCGAGATACATTGGTCCATTCGAGATTCTAGATAGAGTGGGAGAGGTGGCATACAGATTGACTTTACCATCGCATTTGTCTGGCGTACACAATGTTTTCCATGTGTCTATGTTACGGAAATATGTGTACGACCCCACTCATAGCATTCAGCAGGTGGATTTTGAACTGAAGGAAGATTTGACCTATGAGGAAAGACCTGTCAAGATTCTGGACCGGAAGCAACAGCAACTCCGGAATCGTTCGATACCGATGGTCAAGATTCAGTGGAGTCGGCGTGGGACCGAAGAAGCTACATGGGAGTCTGAAGAGACTATACGGGAGCGGTATCCCGACCTGTTCTAGGTGAGCAATCTCATTCCCTACTCTCAGTTTTAGTGCAATGAATTTGGAGGACCAAATTCCTTTAAGTAGGAGAGGGTGTAAGACCCCGAATTATTTAATTGAGCCCAATATATTTATTAAGCTTTTATTAATTAAGAATTGAATTTTTATTGAATTAATAATTGAATTTTGGATTTATTAATATTTAATTCGTTAGAAATAGTATAAGTGAAAATCCGACTACCTTATAAAAATCCATAAAAATAGTAAACAGGTTAAGGTCGATGTAAACAACAACTTTGTCTTCTGTCATTAAGCCATTTAAAAATCCGTGGTTAGATCTAATTGGATATTAAGCCCAAAACTGCACACTTTTTGACCCTTACCTAACCTTGGATTAAAACCCGAAATTGAGAATTAATACTCGACCAAATTAGCTCAAACAGAGGCAAATGAACGGTCATGAGCTAAGGATTAATAGCCCTCAATCAATTCGACACAAACCTAACCCTAGGAGGCGCAGCCGGCCGAGTTTGGTTGAGTCAACCATTTCGGCGCCGTTTTTAACACGTCTCTTGTTCCGTCGAATTCTCCCAGCTCAGAACTCTCCAGAAGATGTGTGAGCTATAGATAGAAAGCTCTTCGAGTCTAGTTTCTTTTGGTGGCTGTGGGGTTTGCTGAAGTTTCAGATCTAGGAAGATCTTGCTCGATTTGTGGAGGTGTGTCGGCAGGCCGTCGGCTTCCTTCTTCCTTCTTTGTTTCTTCAATTGAGGTAGGAATTCTCAACCAAAATTTGATCATGAATATATGATTTTGTTCCTCTCGACGAGATCTATCCAGTGGGACTGAAAGCCCCAATTTTTATCAGGTATCTAGAGAGCTATCGTGGGTTTTGTGAAGGGTGATCCAGTTCGTTCTTCATTCTAGGGTTTTAAGTTCTCTCTTCGATTGAGGTAGGTTTAACAGGCCAAACTCTAATTAACTTATATGATGTAATCAGCATGTTGTTAGCTTTCATTTAACGTAGAAAGCCCCAATTTTCATTTAGCATGCTTGGAGAATTTTGATTTTTAGTGAGAGCATGTCTAGAACCTGATTTATATTGTGAACCTTTGAGTTAGAGCTTAATTGCGGGCTGATTTTGAGTTATAAAACTTGATCCACATATAGCTTATCATATATGGTTGGATTCAGCATCAAGTTAGCTTTCTTTTGACATAAGAAGCCCCAAATTTCGTTATGTATATTGAGAGAATTTCATGATTTAGTAGAAGCATGTCAATATCTAGGTTTTCATGTGTGCATCATAGAATAGGTTAAGATTTAATTGATTTCTGTTGAAATTAGTGTTTCAAATCGCTTGTTTTATGACCCTAGTATGTATATTAATAACCCTAGATCATGTGGTTAAGATCCCAACTCAATTGGACCTCAATTGGGTGAGTTCATACGTTTTCGGCGTTTTTGTTCTTGCAGGGGTCGACCCCTGGGGTCGACCCGTTTTCTGGGAGCCCTGGCAGGCCCGAGGGTCGACCCCAGGGGTCGACCCATCCAGCCCCTGCAAGGGTCGACCCCTAGGGTCGACCCATACAGGCAGGAATGTGGGGGTCGACCCCTGGGGTCGACCCATACAGCAAAATTGTGGGGGTCGACCCCAGGGGTCGACCCATCTCACTGGCAGACCCCATTTTTACAGGGGTCGACCCCAAGGGTCGACCCATGTACCAGAAACCCAGTTTTTGTCGTTCTTCGACCCGAGGATCGATCCGATCATTAGGGGATCGACCCATTTAACTTAGACCAATTGAAAAGTATATTCTTGAAGAACCAGTAACCTATTCATGTACCCCTTTGATTTCAATTAACATTGGTCCCTACATGCAAACGTAGTGTAAAAAAATGCCATTTGTCATCTTCATACAATGGTTAAATAGAAACCCACATAATTAGTGGTTAATGGTGAAACTAAATCTCTGTTAATGCATGCTATTTCATTCCTGTACGAGCTTGTTCCTTTACCTTATCATCTTGAATCATCCTTTGGCAAATTGGTTTAATGCAAATGATAATGGATAATCCTTGATATATTAACTTGGTAATTAGGATTAAATTGATTGTTAAGTTGCTGTTTTAGTCCCTATTACTCCAGTAGAATGGATTACTTACACACTTGAACGGTATACTGTCAGCCGTTCTTTCTTGACCCCGTGGACCGAGTTTTGGTCCAGTTCTTGTAAAGCGGCACCGAGGTGACCGTATCAACCGAGTTTTTGTCTGGAATCCAAGGACATGTTAGTCCTTAAAAACTCATACTCTTGACAGAAATTCCTCTGATTAATTGGCCATTAAAATTGACTGAATGTCTGGACGTGTGGGACTTTGGGCCCATAAAAATAAATGCCATCGCATCATAAGGGCCCGGTCTGGTCCTGGGGAGAGCGCCCGAAAAATTACTGAGCCCATGGGATGCTAATGACATGGTGGGGCATTACACCGAAATACTTGCTTGCTTGTTGCGTCTATGACAAACATCTCTTGTTACTTGTTACTTGTTACTTGATCGCGAATGAATTGATATTACTTACTTGTGGCCAATTCTTTACTACTGTCTCTTGTTATATCTCCTGTTGTAAATTCTTGTACTTGTTATCTTGTTAATTCTTGATATCACATATTTCTTGACCTTGCAAGATCTTGTTATTACGTTGTTTCATTATATCGTTATCGTCATTTATTTCTTTCTTAGTATTGCATATAAAAATGTAATTAACTTGTTAATCACGTAAATTGCCTGTTATTTCCTACTGAGCGTCAGCTCATAGTTGTGTTTTCCCCCCTTTCCAGGCTTTTCAGGTGACACGTTTACCGACGGGGAAGGGCATGAGTGATGTCATGAGTGTGTCAGTTCTAGTGTGTTAGCAGTGTGTTATCTTACTTCTAGTTGTGTTTTGGAGACCATTTAGTTTTAGCTATGTTATTGAGTTTTAGTGGTTGAAATTCCAGTTGTATTAAGTTGAATTTGAGGTTATTGTATCAGTTGTGGTTGGTTAATGATCATTTAGTATTTCCATCTTGTAGCATTGTGTATTATTTTAGATAGATCTCTCTCTTGCCAGCTCGTTCCCGACTGTACGTCCCGATATTCCGCGTCGGGGCGTGACACTCATCCTCCTGTACTCGGTGGTTCAAGTATTAAATTATGGCTATATCTAATGCGCAAGCATTTTAATTCTGTTAATCCACAACTGTGGAAGGTTATCTCTCACAGTCCTCATAAAATCCTTAAGGATGAATCCAAGTGGACTTATGATCACAAGATGAAAAATGATGATAATGTGAGAGCTCTAAATCTAATGAAGGCTGCAATTAATTATGATGATTTTACTTTTATCTCAGGATGTAGCATTGCAAAGGAAATTTTGGATGAACTGCTTCGTATCCACAACGGAGAGGAAGAAGAATGTCTGATGGCCAGTCGGAGTGATCACAACAGTGATCAATAGGAGGAGACATCATCACAGGTAAGTACCGAATCTGATGAACTCACTTTTGATGATTTAATGATTCTGTACAATGGTCTCTTAGACAAGTACAAGTCTGTCAAGTCCGAAAAGAAGAAAATAAGGAAGGTCATGACATCTGACGTAAAGTCTTTGAAGTCTGAAAATGAACACTTGAAATCTAAAATAAAAAGGATTCAAAATTCTTGTGATAAGTGTATCTCTGTAAAGAATTTGAATGATGACCTTCAATCTGAACTGAAAATGCAAGAAGAATTAATTGACTCTCGAAGAAAAGAAAATGAGAAACTGGAACAATAAATTGAAAAGCACAAAACTGTAAACAAAGTATTGAGTGAATGTCTTAATTGTAGTGAACAAGAGATTGCTAGCTATGAGATACACATCGCATCTTTAGAAAATAAATTTAAAAGGCTTGAAAGACTGCAAGAAGAAAATGAAGTAATCTCTGAGAAACTTGATGCTATTAAAACTGAAAATGAAAAACTCCAAAAGAATCTGGATGAGGCCAAAACAGATTTGAAACAAGGAATGAATAAACATGTGCAAAATGAAAAGCTGATGAAGGAAAATGAAGAATTGAAGCATCTAAATACTGCCATATCAGATAAGCTTCTAATGCTTGAAAAGGGAGAGTGCACATCTGATGATGAGTCTGAGAGAGTGAGTGCATTAATGGAAGAGAATAAAAATTTGATGGAACAAAACAAGAAGCTCATGATATTAAATACTGTCATGGGAGATAAATAGTTGACATTGGAAAAAGGAAAATGTGTGCTAATGGAAGAAGAAGTTAATAAGGAACATGAGCTCAAACAGGAAATTTATACTTTAAAGAGCTTGAATGATGCTTTGCATCAACAGGTTATTTCCTGCGAAACTGAGATTGCTGGTTACGAAGCTAACACTGTTGATTTGAATTCTGAGATTCAGGATCTGAAAAACTTATTATCTAAATTTATTAAGGGAAAGGATAATCTAAATACTCTTTTCGGAACAAATGCTAACTTTCAGAAAGAGGGACTGAGTTACAGTCCAGTCAATAAAAGGACAGATGGAAATAAAATGACTAATGTGTTTGTGAAAAGTTTCGAGCAAAACAAAATTCATGTTCCATCTATATTTCAATTTGCTGCACAGAAAACAGAAAAGCAAGGTAAAAATCTGAAAGCTGCTTTCAAAAAGAAAAATTTTAATAACAAGAAAGGCAGCAAGCAGGAAATGAGAAATAAACTCTATACAACTTTTGTGAGTAGCTCAAACACAGCTAGTGCTTCTGCCTCCTCCTCCTCAAAACAAGTTGCCACTCAAGAGAATCAGAAAACAAATCAGAAAAGGAAAATATTGAAAAAGATTGATGACAATAACCTTGCTGATAAAGCTCAAGCCAACAAATTTCTTTTCAAGAATGTCGAATGCTTTTACTATGGAAAGGTTGGTCATGAGATGGTTGATTGCTTTATTATGAAGAAGGATGATATGAAATTTGGTAGAATTCATGCTAGGAATTCTCATGCTAAGAAACCTTCTTTTGTTCAAAAGAAAATAATTCACTGCTTTTATTGTCATAAGATAGGTCATCTCATGCATGAGTGTAGACACATGAAATTAGATGACCTAGCTGCTGTAGGAATGCATAACAAACAACTCCATGCTAAATATCATGCAATTCCTAAAAGGAAACTTCATTACTTTCATTGTGAAAAATTAGGCCACATTGCTGCAAAGTGTTGGCATACTAAGGGAAGAACACTTAACTTCAAACCTGCTAAAATCCCTACAAAAAGACATGTATTTTATGAGAATTTTAACAGAATGAATTCTTCATGTTTTGAATGTGAAAAACCTGGCCATAGAGTAAATCAGTGCTAGTTGACAGGTTTAAAAAACCTAAACTTTCATGTGCATAATAATAAAGACTTTAATGTTCATGCACATAGATTCAATGATCACAATAATGTGCATAAAAAGAGCTTGATATCTGTTACTTGCTATTACTGTGGTCAGTTTGGACATTCAAAGTTTAACTGTAAGCTGATGGATCTTGATGATCTTAGTGCTCAAAAACTATGGAGTGCACCCTTCAAAGGTGCCACTATCACTCATGACCCAAGACTGCTTGGGTACCTACCTGTGCAAAATAGTTTGATGTTTTGCAGGTGTGCCTTGGGGCTGAGGAATAAAGAGGGGTAAATAAACCAAGGCACCCTAGTATGAAAACCCCACTTCTGAGATTGTCAGGTAACATTCTTGCATTCTTCAGGCTTGTTCAGTTGAACCATGCAGAAATCTCATTTGATGCATTTCATGCTTAAGTTGTTAAACAAAATTCTCATGCATACACTTTTATTTGCTTTAACAAGTGCATTAAGCAACATGAGTTTATACATTCATATTTTGAGCTGTATGTGTACATACTCATTGAAGATATGTTGAATTCATTTTTCATCTGGATGCATTAATGTTTTGACATCTGTTTGTGCACATAGAGAAGGTTAGAAACTCATGAACTCAGTTTACATATTTGTGCATATATGTGAATTGCATATACATGTACTTGACATACAGTAATTGAAAATCTGATGCACTTAGGACTGTTGGTATTGCATTGTCATGCATGACCACTATGGTATATCAAATGGTAAGCCACTGAAAGGCAGGTGAAATATGTCTGGAGGTTCTTACTATGTGTGAGATGGTCCTTTAGACCAAGTTCTCCGCCTAGTACCATGTGTCATATTGCTTAATAGGGCAGTCTGAATGAGCATGAGTCATAAAATCATATGTTCAACCTTCATTGCAAACATTGCATAAAGTCAGGGAGAGTCTGTCTAGCCCTTATATGTCTTCATGCCACATGTGTCTTGCATAGTCACTGAAAATCTGATAGGACTACATATGCCCCCGATGCATCCATAAGCATAGTTCATGGCTTCCCGTACATAAAGTCCCATGCATTGTCTTCATGACATATATGATGATTCAATGCATTTAGTTAGGGGGAGTCAATGCATTGCATATATGTTGTCAAATGCATACACTTATGTCGGAATTCATTGCACATCACTCATATTGAAAATAACAAGATTGCATTCATTAAGGGGGAGTATATAACAAGAATGTGTTCTGCTGGCTATTCATCTAGTTTCTTGTTATTTCAATCAGTCATCTAAAGCTCCCATCCTTATTTTGAGATCATCAATTTCACGTATCTGAACTTGACTCTGATTTGATTTTGAATTTTCTGAGCTGGTCTTTCTTGAGTAAATTTGTCTGATGGACCTCTGGATATCTATGATTCTCTATGATATATTCTTTGCTACACCTATTAATTATCCTGATTAGAAGTGTCGACACAGTGAGTCGACATCATCTTTGAAATACTTTGTCAAATGTCGACACCCTCATTGTTGTGCTCATCTTTGTTACATACTTGAAACTCTTGTACAGTTCACAACTTGAATGCTGCTGAATCTCATTGAAAATTCGGAGAATTGAGAAGAGTTCAATTCGTATACCTTGATCATAAATATGAAAATCAATTCATTAAAGAATCCTCAATTATAAAGATTTAGGAATGGCTAAAAGATCAGATTGGTTTAAGTCTAATGTATTCATTGAGCTTGGATATGAATATTTTGAAAATATCTGAGTCATTTTTAATAAACTTTAACCAACTATTTCATGTTGAATCTTGTAAAATCTTTTGAAATCTAAAAATATTAATATCATGGCTTTATTTGGTTGAATTATATGAAATCAGTATTATTTTTAAACATCTGATGAATCTGAAATGTTCCTAAGGGTAAATTCTGATAGAGCAATGATTTTGGTCACTGAGAAACCATGTCCATTGACCATGAAGTCTAGAGGACTCTGTCATGAAGTGCCATAATTAACTCTGCTAAATAAAATTCATTGAAAATCCAAGCAGAGCAATGGCTTGAATACTGAGAAATATACTTCACTTATCAATGAAATAATGTGAAGTATGTCATGAGGTGTCAATACTATCTCTGAAGTATTACAATTAGTCATACTAAGTGCTTAGGGATACTGGCGTCCAAACAATGTGTATCCTCTAGTCACAAGGTGTGTACTGAACTTAATTGCACCTAGTAAACTTGCTATGAAATCTTGTACTGTGCATAAAGAAAAATTTGAAATTATTTGAAGAAGTATGGCTGATCCTCAGGAACAAAATTTGAATTCCTTCATGTTGTTTAACCTCAATACTAATGATTGTAATTTCTAACGAAGTCATTGAAATTGACTGAGTAAGATGAAGGGAGGTTAATCAAGATATAAATATGAGGGCTTTGTTCACTTTTATTAAACATTGATGTTCATATATGAGTACAGAATTTTATTGACAAACTGTGTATACATCATATTTAAACCATGATGTTCAAATAAAAATTCATAAGCCCATATAATAGAAGAGTCTAAACCATCCGTTTATTCAGATTTATGAAATAAGTATCTTATTAAAAATCTTCTATTCTTTGAAAGATACTGTATTTTGCATGCTGCCATGTCATCCGTCCTGAATGTCTTCTTGACATATCCCTCACCTTAAACTCTTGAAAGCCCTGCTTCATTCAGATCAGGGAGCATTGGATTGTTTTTAAAGAAGAGGTTAGGTCTTGTCTAGACTGCACTTATTGCTTTTTAAAGGGGGAGGTTTATTTGTGATCTTGTCAAAGGGGGAGGATAGATTGATTGGTTCATGTCTCGTCTGCATCATGTAAGCATCAGGTTCTCCATGAATTGCATTCATTCTTCATAAGGAGAGAATACATCTGCAACATAGACTTGATTGGTGTTTAATTCAATCATATCATGTATGTCTGTAACTCTCGTCTCAAACTATTTCCTTTTTGATGAAGTCAAAGAGGGAGAATAGTTTGACTTGAGCTAGTATGACTCATAGTGGTGTTGCCATCATCAAAAAGGGGGAGATTGTTGTGCCCCTGTGGTTTTGATGATAGCAAACACTATAAGTCACACTGTGTATGTATGAAAGATTGAATGAGCATTTGGTTTTTGCATGCTATATTGCGTACAACTTCATCAGGGTGCATGACATTTCATCGAACAATTCAAGGTCAATGCTAGTATAGATAGCATGCATTCAAGGTCTGTGCACTTCATGATAGCCATCTTAGACCAGGTCTGTGCATTCATGATAGCCAGCTTAGACAAGGTCTGTGCATACATGTTCAAGTCTGCGTCACCTGGATATAGGTCTGTGCATATGGTGAGAATAGGGTCAAAGGTTGGTGCATATGTGAGCATTTTGCACACAAGTCAGTGCACATTCGAGTCTGTGCATATAGCTATGTGTATGGTTGTGGTCTGAGCATATCACTGTTCACCTGCATCTAAGGTGTAGGCCATCCTGCACATACACGGCCGGTGCAAGTCTTATCTTAGGCAATAAAAGGTCAGTGCACTTCTTGCTGCTGCACACTTGCACATAGTCGGTGCAAGTTCTGTCATACGACCTCGGTGCATGTTGATGTCAGTTCATATCTAGGTCAGTGCAGGGGTGTAGTCGATGCAACTTTTGTTGATGAAGGCGCAGAGTCTGTGCAAGATAACTCTGGGCACTTTATGTTGCATAGCGGATGAGGTCTGTGCATGTGCATAGCTAAGTCGGTGCAGCTTTCATCTCTGGCTCGATTAGGTCTGTGCAATGTTTGTACTCTACGTATTCATAGTCAGTGCATCTGTTGGCCATGTACTGGAATCAAGTCTGTGCATATGCTTGCATGTAAACACTAAGTCTGTGCATGTGTGTGTGTGTGCAGTTTGTGCATTTCCTAACTCTGCATTTAGGTTATGTCTGTGCATACTCTCTTGAATAACACCCACTAAGCTCGTGCACACTAGCTTGTATGCCCTATTAAGTCTATGCATTTGACTGCTGTGTGAATAGATTTTCATATGGATGAGCTTCAAAGTCGAAGCATCCCTTCTCTGCACGAGCAAGTCAATGCAATGTCTTTGCCAGCACGACTACTCTAGTACGTCGGTGCAATGCCTTCGCCAACAAGACCAGGAACAACCAACTAAGTCGATGCATGCATTTATATGGAACATAAGCACGCAAGTGATCAATTGAGGAAAACCATGTTTCGAGCATCTTATGTGAACCTGAGTACCTTACTTATGAGGATCCAAAGAACAGGAGCACAGGATATAAGCAGAACAATCAAATGGCACTTGATCCAAGGTTGATCATTATTCTAAGAAGCTGCCACGTGGATAGCTAAACGATGGAGATTCTGACACATGGCTGAAAGATTCCTGAAGCTTCCTGGCGGGAACATTCTCTCCATACGCCTAGGGTGTGAGCTAGTGGGCCCCAGACTGAAGCCTTACATAAGACCTTTCTTTTGCGCAAAGGGAGTAACGCTGAACAGAAGACATCTGAGCACAGCCAGAGAGAAGAGTAAGAGAGCCAGTAGAAGAAGAAGAAAGAGAGAGCAGAAGAGAAAGAAGAGAGTTTGAGAGTTTGAGAGAGGAAAGAGAGGTAGCAGAAGAGAAAGAAGGATAGAGAGAGATAGAGAGTTCGAGGAGAAGAAGAGAAGCTTCATCAGAAGATCTGTCCCTACTGGAATCTGGATCAAATCCAATCCAGTCAGCTCCCTGGGAGCCACATCTGTGTTGATATAGTTTACAGCTTTCAGTTGCTGTGTTTTCTTATCTTTTGTTTTCTTTTGAATCTTTCTTCAAGCTGTTAGTCAGCAAAGCAAGCTATGTCGCTCAGCGGTAGTAGAGGATTGGTTCCTCTGGACGGCCAAGCTGTATTGCCCAGCAGACGACGAAGCTGTAATGCCTAGCGGTCAAGCTATTAGTCAGCGGTCGACTAAGCTGTAAGGCCCATCGCAAGCTGTTAGTCAGCGGTTTGTAGGCAAGCTATGTCGCCCAGCGGTTTTCAAGCTGTTTGGCAGCGGAATCCACACTCTGGTTTGAGTGTGGGGTGGATGTAGGTCTGGAGGACCGAACCACCTAAAAATCTTCTTTGCAGTGGCTAGCTTGTTCTTTTGATTCCGCTAGATGCATGCTTAGGATCGTGATCTAATTGCATATCTGTTGAGTAGATCGTGATCAGTTTGCAATTCAACTGCATGTGTGCTATTTGAACAATTGTTATCGAGCATCTTCTTAGGACAACAATTTGTCATTCCGTGGGTCATTTTGTCAACTGAGTCTATTAGTTTTATGTCCGCAATAGTTATCTAATCTGAGTTTTATCTACTCAATTTTTGGAGCAAATTTTTATGAGGGATTCATTCACCCCCCCTCTGAATCTGTCAGTACCTATCATATTGACCTATCACCGGTGGCTTCGAGAACCAAGAAATACACGAGGCCGACACAAATGATGAGGATTTCATCGACCTTCAACCCCCTCCTCCCGAGCTGGAGGACAGCGGGTAGGCGACTGTGGACGAGCTCGTGGAGATCAACCTGGGCGAAGATAAATCCCCCCGGCCTACATTCGTCAGTGCTCTCCTCACCGAGGCAGAGAAGCGGGACTATAAGCAACTTTTGCTTGAATACAGAGACTGCTTCGCCTAGACGTACAAGGAGATGCCAGGGCTATACCCCTCCATAGCCGAGCATGACCTAGCTATTTCTCCCTCAGTCGCTCCGGTCAAGCAACCATAGCGGTGCATGCGCCATGAGCTGGAGCTCTAGGTTTCAACCGAAGTCCACAAAATGGCGGAGGTCGATTTCATCAAGCCGTGTATCTACCCGATTTGGCTCGCCAACATAGTCCCAGTCAAGAAGAAGAATGGTCAAGTTCGCATCTACGTCGACTTCTGGGTGCTCAACAAAGCCTGTCCGAAGGACGACTTCCCAATTCCAATCACAGAAACAATGGTCGACATGACCACCAGACATGAGGCCTTGTCTTTCATGGATGGGTCGTCCGGTTATAATCAAGTCCGGATGTCCCTCAAAGATAAGGGCCACACAGCCTTCAGGTCCCCCAAAGGGATCTTCAACTACAAGCACATGCCCTTTGGTCTGAAGAATGCCGACGCTACTTACCAAAGGGCCATGACCAAAATATTCGATGAGATGCTGCACAACACCGTCGAATGCTATGTCGACGACCTCGTCCTCAATACTAAGAGACGCGAAGACCATTTGCGCAATTTACACCAAGTCTTCGGCCGTCTCCAGCAATATGGGCTCAAGATGAACCCCATGAAATGCGCCTTTGGCGTATCTAGCGGAAAATTTCTCGGCTTCATCGTCAGGTACCGAGGAATCGAGGTAGATCCCAGCAAGATCAGAGCAATCCGGGAGCTTCCACCACCCAGCAACATCACCGAGCTCAGGTCCTTCCAAGGGAGGCTGGCCTACATTCGAAGGTTCATCTCTAACCTCTCCAGTCTGTGTGCGCCTTTCAGCAAGCTGATGAAGAAAGACGCCCTGTTTACATGGGACTCGGAATGCTAGGCAGCTTTTGAGTAAATCAAGGAGTACCTCCTTACTCCCCTAGTCCCGGGGGCACCGATCAAGGGTAAACCCCTTATCTATTACATTGTTGCCATGGACGCTTTGCTAGGAGCCTTGTTGGTGCAAATCAATGAGGAAGGTAAAGAGCAGCCCCTCTATTACCTCAGCCGGAAGCTAATCGGTGCCGAGTACCGCTACTCCCCATATGGAGAAGGTTTGCTTGGCATTGGTGTTTGCAGTTAAGAAGCTGCGACATTACCTCCTGTCCCATCAAGTCGAGCTTATATCCAAGCATGACCCCCTGAAGTATCTCCTTCGGCGACCTGTCCTCTCAGGTAGACTGGGGAGGTGGGCTCTCCAGCTGATGGAGTACGACATTACTTATGTCCCCAGGAAAGCAATCAAGGGACAGGGTATGGCTGAATTCTTGGCAGCCCATCCAGTGCCAAACAACTCACCCTTCAGCTCGGAGCTCCCGGACGAGGAGTCCCTTGCTGCTCAATCACAACAACCAGTTGAACAGAGCGGATATGTCTTGCATTATTGGCAGCAGAGCGCTCTCACAACCAGCGTGCCTTGCTGGGAGCTCTACTTTGATGGCGCTTCCCAAGGGATTACCCGGAGCAACCAGGATCCAGCCACCACGGTAGGTGCCAGCATTGTTTGCCTGACTCCTCAGGGTGGTGTTTTGTACAACTCCTGCGCCCTCATGAAGTCCCAGACAAACAATGAAGTCGAGTATGAAGCTCTACTCATTGGGCTCCAGATGGCTCTCCACATGGGCATTAAATGTCTCAAAGCCTATGGGGACTCTCAGATGATAGTCCAGCAGGTCCTCGACATCTATGACATGCGGAAGTTAGAGTTGGTTCCGTACCATACCGCCGTCACTAGACTAACCCAGAAGTTCTATTTCTTTGAAATAGATCATATCCCCAGAAGCAGTAACACTCAGGCGGATGCCTTAGCAAAATTGGCCGCGGCCATCAAGCTCCCGCCCGAGGGCGAGGTCGACATCGTCATCAAACACAGAAGGCTGATGCCGAGCTCACTCGAAGGCAACACCGGTCTCACCATCTACGAGGTCCATGACCTTGACCAAAACACGCCTCCAGAAGAAGATGATTGGCCTGAGCCCATCATCAAATTCAAGAAAGGGTGGCTTCCCCCTGACCGAGCTCAAAGGGTCCAGCTACTCCACCGAGCAACCTCATACGAGTTGATCGGCGACTCCCTATATCGGCTCGTCCACGAGAAGGAAAAGTCAATTCTCCTGAGATGTGTCTCCCTCGCCGAGGCATGAGCCATCATGCAGGAGGTCCACTCCGGATTGTGCCGCGCGCACCAGGCCGGAGACCGAATGAAGCACAGTATTAAGCTCAAGGGTTTTTATTGGCCAACCATGTACACAGATTGTGTCCAGTATGCCTGTACATGCCATCAATGCCAAGCCTTTGGCCCAGTACCCAGGAGACCTCTTAATCCATTGCGTCCTACAGCCCCCACCTGGCCATTTGCCGAGTGGGGCATGGGCATCGCAGGGCCTTTCCCGCCATCTTCCAAGGGCCATAAATACATCTTGGCTGCCACTGACTATTTCTCTCGCTGGGCGGAGGCTCTCTCTTTGTGAGAAGTCACCGGTGAGGTGGTTGCCAGATTCGTCTGGCACAACATCATATACTGATTCGGTACTCCCAGTCGCATAGTGTCTGACAATAGGACATCATTCAAGAATAAGGCCGTATACCAGTTAGCGGCCAAATTCCACATCGAGTGGAGAACCTCTTTGGTCTACAACCCCCAGGCTAATGGTTTGGCAGAAGCCTTCAACAAAACCCTATGCAAGCTCCTGGCTAAGATTGTTAGCCACCGAAAACGCGATTGGGGTGAGAAGGTCTTCAAAGCATTATTGATGTGACACCACCATGGGGTGATAGTCACAAGACCGAATACCCTTGTACCTACAATTGCAAGCAAGTATCTTGGAGCGGGAGACTTACTCTAGCGAACTCACTCGCGTGGCGCACACTAGTGCCCGTAGGCGACTCGGCGATGATGGAGAGGGTCCCAGGCGGGATCTTGATGCTCCAATGGTTGGCTAGCTTGGGGAGAACCCAAAATGGGCCAGGGATGCCCAACTCACGGGCGGCCATCACACCAAGGGTGTGGGATGTAGGGGATCACTCACAACTCGCCCGCGGTGATCACTCACATCAATGGCAATTATGGGCCGAGCTCTCACTCTCCGTCCGACGAAGTAATAATGATAATACTATGCTAAGCAAGGAATTTAAACCAGCCAAGAGGGGACCGAAGCTCACCTAGTCAGCATGAAGACGCCGACTCCGGTCGGAGACGGGGGCGAGCGGGGAGGCGAGGGTATGCACCAGCACGCCGCGTCGATGAAGCTTCAAACCTGTGACTTGAATTATTACATGAACTACACCCCTTGCAAGGGGGGGATCTCGGGGTGGGGGTTAAGTTGATACAGCCAAAACTACCTCCACGTAGGGAGGGGCCTTCAGCCGGCCAAGCTAGGGAAGGGGAGAACCGGCCTAGGAACTAATTGATAGAACGCCGACGGTTCTGTCCGCCCTCTGGAACAGGGGACAGGCAGTCGAAGATGATGCCGCTGCGGCTGCTCCCGAATTTTGTTGGTGATGAGACCAGCTGGAAAATCTTCGTAGGAGACCTAGGAAGTCATCCAATTTTTTTCAGAATTTCAGGCAAGTCGGTGCTGGTCGGGGCAGAGGCACGAACAGGGAGGCAGAACTCTGACTCTGTCTGCTTCAGGAACACAACAGCAGGAAGATGAAGACTCCACGGATGCTTCAGAGCTCAGAATTAGGCGGGGCTGGAGTCGACGGATTTCTTGTTGAGTCTTCTTCGAAACGTGACCCACGGGAACGCCAGAAGTCGTTGGAGTAGACCTGAGCAGCCCGATCAGTGAACAGGTGTCTGTTCAGCCCTGGAGTGGATAGAGCAGCACACCTGAGGGAGAAAATTGAGAAAGTGCCGCTCTGGAGGTCGATCGAGGCGCCGCTTCTTGGATATAGAAGGTGACTCGTTGTAGAAGATCTCGGCCAAGTGGCGCTTCAAGAAGTGGAGGAATGTGACCGTGAGAACTTCTGGAAGTGGCCTCAGGTTGTTGATTGGATCTGTCTTGGGCAGTCGGTGAAGAACGGCTCCCCTGGGCGACCACGAGCTCAGAAAGGGATGGGACCACCACCATTGCGAATTAGGCTGGACGAAGATTCCACCGGTATATGGTATGCCCTCTGAACCTTCCAGGTGAAGACGTGGCAGCCTCTGCAACTGGGCGCTCCTCTGCTGCCTGCGAACTGAGAACTGTAGGTTGAAGATGGTGGGGGAGAAATGGGGTATATGGGAGGGGAAATGGGGGTGGATGAGTGTGGGGAGAGCCCTGGCTGTGAGGGGGTCTAGGAGGGGGTGTTCCAAGGTGTGGGAGGGGAAGAATGGGGTCTGGAAGGGGGTCTAACCGGTGTTGGGAGGAGGAGCTGCGAATTTGGGATGGGTGGGGGAGAGGGAAGGAGAGTTATCTCTCCAAGGTTTGGAAATTGACTAATGGGGTGGTTAATGGGGCTTTGGGGATGGGAATGGTTGTGTTGGGGAATGGAAGGGGTGCTTGGGAAGTGGGGAGTTCTCCCTTGGGAGATGAGAGGGTGCTTAGGGAAGGGGATTGGGTAGTTGGTGGTTGGGTGGTGGAGTATGGAGTTGTGGAGGGTCTCTTGGGACTAGGGGTGGAGTAATGAGGGTTGGGGTAGTTGGGAGGATGAGTAATGAGGGGAGGGGAAGGGTTGATGATGTGGAGGAGAGAGAGGGAGGGGAGGAGAGAGAAAGGGGGCGCCCCCTCCTCTTGGAGAGAGAGAGAGAGAAGAGAGAGAGAAAGAGAGAGGGGGATCCACCCCTTAGAGAGAGAGAGAGAGAGATTTGGAGAATCCACTCCAATAAGATACTAAAACTCACTTGATTTAAATTGATCATAAAAGGTTGTTACATATGAGAGGAGTGGGGGCCTATTTATAGACTCCATACTTTTCATATGACCATAGTGACCCTGACAAACTAACTAAAGACCAAAGCAGTCCAAGGGAGGGGCGCCCCTGGGCCTAGCCCATTAGTTGGGCCCATTAGCCTATCAAACCAACAATATGACAACTAACTTAGGAAAATGACTCACTAACCTAGGTACATGACTCAAACAAAGGGAAAATTATATAGTTTATGACTCAAAGAAAATATGAAAATTACATGACTAGACTCAGAAACACATGACTAACACAATGGCGCTTGCCGACGAACAATCCGAGCCCATAAAAAATGTGGAGGGGCAAGCGATGCCCCCATCATACCCCCGGGGTGGGGAAAACTCGACCCCGTCGAGTATGGGTCCACCGGGAAAGTAGTACACCAAAATGCAGCTCTGGGCGAATCACGATCTCCAAACTCAAGCCGCGTCCATAGCCAGGGAATGGCGCTTCATCTTTTCAAAGTGGCTCGGACACACCCTCATGCTGGCAATGAGATCTTGCTTGCCTAGTATTGCCGCCGTGTGCTCACGTAGGGCACTTAGGCTAATTTGTGGTGGCACTCCGAGGGTGTCTCTCACAAGGATAGGTGTAAGCTCAAGACACTTACTGGGATCCACCGCGGTGCCCTTAGAGGGTGCCGGATCCGCCACGTGGGAAGTGGGGTGAATCCCAAAACCCATTAGAAAGTCCAACCCATAAGCTGGTTTACCGAAGCTACTCAGAACTTGGGAAGGTCCAAATCCTCGTGCCCTCAAATTGGAGGTGACCCTAGGGTAGAGCCACTCCAAAGTCATCATCGCCAAGTTGCCAACTTGTAAGTCCAAGTGGCGCTCATGAGTTTTTGCCCGCTTCTTGTGAATCTTACCGCTTGTTGCTTGATACTTGCTTGGATGCATATACCATGCACTATGATGCGGTGTGAGTGGGAAATGTATGATATGCATAGGGGGGCCAGGACAACCATATTTAGACCAATCATGTAGAAATGCCATGGAGACTTTGATGGAATTGGGAGGACCGGGGCATCCATAGATGTCCCTCTCATGCGTAGGTGTGATAAGTGCCGGAGGACACAGACATCCATGAATACTCCTAATATGCTTAAGACTCATGATGAATGAAGGTGGACCATTACATCCGAATATGGACCACTCATGCTTCATACTTGACATGTGGGTGATATGAATGAATGGACCCGACTTATGAATCATGTCAAGTGGTGCGGTATGCCTAGGCACATGCATTCCTTTCCTAGAGATGACTTCCATGTGCATGGGTGTGGGGTGGCCCTTGAGCTTCCACTCGTATGGTTCAAAGGGATCTAAGAAGGGGGACATCATGGAGTGGAGAAATTCATCAATCCCAAGGTGTATGTTGCCTAAGGTCAAGGCTCCCATGGTGTAACCTGATTCTAGGAAGGGAGGGGTTTGGCCCAACATGGTGGGTGGGGGTAGGGTAAGGTGAGTGGTGAGTAAGGTGGGTGGGTCACATGGGGAACTAGACTCCCATAGGAAGGGATCAACGGGATCATGATAAGGGTTACCTAGAGAGAGATACTCCATGCCCTCAAGGTCCTCACAAGGCGGTGAATCATCCTCTTCTAGTGAAATGGTTGGGTCGGTGCATGGAGTGGGTTGGTTGGTCAAGGTTCTAGGAATCACAATGGTAGGGGAGTGGACCGGGATGGGCTCTTCCACCATGGGGAGAAGGAAAAGGAGGTCGCTAGTGTAGCAACCAATAGTGCAAACCGAGGTGATAGACCCGATACATGGGTGGATGAGGTCAAGGCTCTTGGGTCGGTCCGCCCCTAGAGTCAACAAACAAGTCAAGTCTAATTGCCACTCTAGACCCTTGAGGAGATCATCCCAACCCTCTACCTCGTAGTAGGATTGGATCGTGGTGTGAAAGGAGGGGAGGGCCACAATTTGGGATTGATGTCTCATGGGTGAGAGGTGTGGGGGTGAACTAAGGATGGTGGGGCCTTGCTTGAGCCATTGGAGTATGTACTCATTCACAGTGAAGGTGTGTGGCTCTTGAGGATCCGGACTAGGAGAGGTGGGTGGAAGTGGAGGTTCTTGGATTTCCTTTATGGTAGGTTGTTGATCGGGACTAGCATCCATTTCCATGTGGATGGGTGTGTGGGTTTCAACTCCTAATGATAATGGGTTGGGTAGGTCTAATGCGGGGGAATTGGTGATAGCCGGAGCATGGTGCACCCGAGGTGGTGAACAAGCATGGGCTTGGGTTGGGATTGGTAAGGGAAGTAGTGGAGGTCTAGGTTGTGGTTGGGTTGGGGTAGGAAGAGGAAGATGGGTGGGTTGAGGGGTTTTAGAAAGATTGTTCTTGGGAATAGTGTCCTTGTTGGGAAACGATGGAGGGGTAATGGTGGCCGGGGTGGGAGATGTTTCAACCACTAGGGATATGGGAAAATGCTTTCTTGTGGGGCATTGCCCGGCGATGTGCCCCAATTGGTGGCACCTATAACATTCCGGCTCGCACTTACCCGAGGTTATTTCACTCACTTCTATCTCCATTGGGCTCTTTCCCTTTTGAGAAGGGGAGAGGTGAGGGGTGGTCAAAGGGGCTTGGGTAATGTGGGTTGTGGAATGGGGTTTTGGTTGCATTATGGGGAATTGGGGAGTTGGAGTCTTGGGTTGGTCGGGTGGGGATGGTGGAGTTGAAATGCTCCTTGGGCTTTGGTGATCCGGGTAGGAGGGGAAAACATATCTAGCCCTAAGTTAATCCTTCATGTCCTCCCATGTCATGAGGGGAGCTTCCCTTCTAATTATCCTTAAGCCTTCAATTTTTAACCAATGAGTTTGAGCCCTTTTGGTTAGTTGCATTTTGGCACATCGAACCTTCCTATCCTCGGACATGGGATTCCTCTCAAAGTAATGGTCCATTGATCCTCCCAATCTAAATAGTCATTAAGATGAGTTCCATCAAAAGTGGGAGGTGGGGGACATGTCCTTCTATCGTCCGTCCTTGGGGCGGGCCCATTTTCTCCAAGTTGGTTGAGTCGACCCGATATGTTATCAAGCCGCTCATTGGCATAGGTCAAGGCCTTCATGAGGTAGTTGACATGGCCAGGGAGGTTATGTGTGTTAGTGGTAGGCATCCCTTGGTGGTTTGGACTTATGGAGAGGGCCGATTGGTAAGGTTGGCATGAGGTGGCCATACTAGTGGACAAGAGCGATGCACTGGAAGACTCTAAATGCATATGCGCGTCCTAGGACCAACTTGATAGAGACAAGTTGTGAACTTGCTCTGATACCACTTGATGTGAAACCACCTTGGGGTGATAGTCACAAGACCGAATGCCCTTGGACCTACAATTGCAAGCAAGTATCTTGGAGCGGAAGACTTACTCTAGCGAACTCACTCGCGTGGCGCACACTAGTGACCATAGGCGACTCGGCGATGATGGAGAGGGTCCGAGGTGGGACCTTGATGCTCCAATGGTTGTCTAGCTTGGGGAGAACCCCAAATGGGCCAGGGATGCCCAACTCACGGGCGGCTAGCACACCAAGGGTGTGGGATGTAGGGGATCACTCACAACTCGCCCGCGGTGATCACTCACATCAATGGCAATTATGGGCCGAGCTCTCACTCTCCGTCCAACGAAGCAATAACGATATTACTATGCTAAGCAAGGAATTTAAACCAGCCAAGAAGGGACCGAGGCTCACCTAGTCGGCATGAAGACGCCGACTCCAGCCGGAGACGGGGGCGAGCGGGGAGGCGAGGGTATGCACCCGCACGCCGCATCGATGAAGCTTCAAACCTGCGACTTGAATTATTACATGAACTACACCCCATGCAAGGGGGGAATCTCGGGGTGGAGGTTAAGTTGATACAGCCAAAACTACCTCCACGCAGGGAGGGGCCTTCAGCCGGCCAAGCTAGGGAAGGGGAGAACCGGCCTAGGAACTAATTGATAGAACGCCGACGGTTCTGCCCACCCTCTGGAACAGGGGAAGGCAGTCGAAGATGATGCCGCTGCGGCTGCTCCCGAATTTTGTTGGTGATGAGACCAGCTGGAAAATCTTCGTAGGAGACCTAGGAAGTCGTCCAAATTTTGTCAGAATTTCAGGCAAGTCGGTGCTGGTCGGGGCAGAGGCACGAACAGAGAGGTAGAACTCTGACTCTGTCTGCTTCAGGAACACAACAGCAGGAAGATGAAGACTCCACGGACGCTTCAGAGCTCAGAATTAGGCGGGGCTAGAGTCGACGGATTCGTTGTCGAGTCTTCTTCGAAACATGACCCACGGGAATGCCAGAAGTCATTGGAGTAGACCTGAGCAGCTCGATCAGTGAACATGTGTCTGTTCAGCCCCGGAGTGGACAGAGCAGCACACTTGAGAGAGAAAATTGAGAAAGTGCCGCTGCGGAGGTCGATCGAGGCGCCGCTTCTTGGATATAGAAGGTGACTCGTTGTAGAATCTCTCGTCCAAGTGGCGCTTCAAGAAGCGGAGGAATGTGACCGTGATAACTTCTGGAAGTGGCCTCAGGTTGCTGATTGGATCTGTCTTGGGCAGTCGGAGAAGAACGGCTCCCCTGGGCGACCACGAGCTCAGAAAGGGATGGGACCACTGCCGTTGCGAAGTAGACTGGACGATGATTCCACTGGTATATGGTATACCCTCTGAAGCTTCCAGGTGAAGACGTGGCAGCCTCTGCAACTGGGCACTCCTCTGCTGCCTGCGAACTGAGAACTGTAGGTTGAAGATGGTGGGGGGGAAATGGGGTATATGGGAGGGGAAATGGGGGTGGATGAGTGTGGGGAGAACCCTGACTGTGAGGGGGTCTAGGAGGGGGTGCTCCAAGGTGTGGGAGGGGAAGAATGGGATCTGGTAGGGGGTCTAACAGGTGGTGGGAGGAGGAGCTACGAATTTGGGATGGGTGGGGGAGAGGGAAGGAGAGTTCTCTCTCCAAGGTTTGAAAATTGACTAATGGGGTGGTTAATGGGGCTTTGGGGATGGGAATGGTTGTGTTGGGGAATGGAAGGGGTGCTTGGGAAGTGGGGAGTTCTCCCTTGGGAGATGAGAGGGTGCTTAGGGAAGGGGATTGGGTAGTTGGTGGTTGGGTGGTGGAGTATGGAGTGGTGGAGGGTCTCTTGGGACTAGGGGTGGAGTAATGAGGGTTGGGGTAGTTGGGAGGATGAGTAATGAGGGGAGGGGAAGGGTTGATGATGTGGAGGAGAGAGAGGGAGGGGAGGAGAGAGAAAGGGGGCGCCCCCTCCTCTTGGAGAGAGAGAGAGAAAGAAAGAGAGAGGGGAATCCACCCCTTAGAGAGAGAGAGAGAGAGAGAGAGATTTGGAGAATCAACTCTAATAAGACACTAAAACTCACTTGATTTAAATTGATCATAAAAGGTTGTTACATATGAGAGGAGTGGGGGCCTATTTATAGACTCCATACTTTTCATATGACCATAGTGACCCTGACACACTAACTAAAGACCAAAGCAATCCAAGGGAGGGGCGCCCCTGGGCCTAGCCCATTAGTTGGGCCCATTAGCCTATCAAACCAACAATATGACAACTAACTTAGGAAAATGACTCACTAACCTAGGTACATGACTCAAATAAAGGGAAAATTACATAGTTTATGACTCAAAGAAAATATGAAAATTACATGACTAGACTCAGAAACACATGACTAACACAATGGCGCTTGCCGACGAACAATCCGAGCCCATAAAAAATGTGGAGGGGCAAGAGATGCCCCCATCAGTTATGGGCCTATCGGACGGTCTACAAAACCCCCACGGTGTGCTCTCCATTCTCCCATGCTTATGGGACAGAAGTAGTTATCCCCATTGAAGTCCAGTTAGCCTCTTATCACGTGGCGGTCCGCACCGGCCTTGCCGGCCCTGACGAAAGTGAGTACCAGAGAAGGCTAGAAGAGCTGGAGCCGATCTAGAAGGCAGGCGGCTCGAAGCTGACAAACACTGGCAAGTATACCAGGCCCACATGGCCCGGGCCTATGATAAGCTCGTCAAGCAGCGAGCCTTCAAGCAAGGCGACCTTGTGATGATCAAGGAAAAGGAAGTCATGGCAGGGCGCTCCAGCGGAAAGCTACAGCCAAATTGGTGAGGTCCGTATATTATCAAGAATGTCTATGAGGATGGGGCTTACACGGTTGTCGATCACCAATGTCATAGACCATTCCCACCTCTCAATGTCAAACATATGATGCTATATTATGCACCAGAACACGAGTTCACGTGCCAGCCAGACTATGGCGCACGTTCCAGCTACCTCCAGTGAGGTCGGTCCTTCCCCGAGAAGGATCTAACCAGCCAGTCCTCCCAGTCTTCAATTCCCAGTCAAGCAGTCGACCCAGCTCCCCGGAACAGCCGCCAGGCATCAGCGGGGACTAATCCCATGCCCTCGTTCCCGTCACCACGAGAGCATGAGCACTTCTGCACCGACACCAGTCTAGCCGTCAGGCTCCCAGGTAAGTCAAAAAAAAAACAACAACAAAAAATGGGGTTAAAACTAGAGATGCCCCGGCAGACCCAGTAATCCTCACCACAAGCGGGTGACTGGGGGCAAAAAGGCCAGCAACTCGGCTAAGGTGAAGACCCGAAAGGGCACCTCAGGCAAAATTGGGAAACCCCTCGACGTGAAAACCTGTAAGGGCGCGTCGAAAAAAGCTAAAGGGGGTCGACTCTAGCGAAAATCCGAAAGGGCGGTAGAGCCGATAAAGAGAAAATCTTCCTCTCCCCACCGATCAGAACGGCCTTCCCCCCACTCCTCGGTGAGCCGTTAGCCTCACCCAGAACCAGTCTTCAATCAACTTACACTACTAGAGCACAAACCCTATAATTCCCAGTTTGCTTCGCACTACACCCACTCAGTTCGGCCAACCTTCGGCCCTTGCTTCGACACTGCAGGTCAACCAGTCCCTGTGATAGTCAAGCTCCTAGTCACCATCCCGGTAGACCTATGCCCAAGCATATCCCCAGACACTTGTCATTCTATGCCACTCCATCCTATATCCCCAGCAAATCCAGAGCTTCCAAGCTTCATCATGATCCCAGTTCTCTCCTACAATCCCTGATCCACCAGCTATAACCCCAGTCACATCCTACCACCACGGAGTGGCCCTCAGCACCGTAACGTTACAATTTCCAAAAGCCGTTGCTAAAGGCGGAACAATATCCAGTCATCTACGGTCTCCAGTTCCAGGTTACGTCCCCTGACAGCGGAATGCTATGGACGACAATTCCTCAAAAAAAGGAAAAAAAGAACAAACGAACAATGGGGTTAAAAATAGAGATACCCCGGCAGACCCAGTCATCCTCACCACAAGCGGGCGACTAGGGGTAAAAAGGCCACCAACCTAGCTTAGGTGAAAACCTGAAAGGGCGCCTCAGGCAAAATCGGGTAACCCCTCGGTGTGAAAACCCGCGAGGGCGCACCAATAAAAGCAAAAGGGGGCCAGCTCTGGCGAAAACCCGCAAGGGCGGTAGGGCTGGTAAAGAGAAAAAAAACTCTATCTCCTTCTTTGATCTTCACTAAGGGAAGCCGTCAACTACGACACCTTGTAGACGGCCACCTTCGCGTCACTCCATGACAATGATGGCCACTACACCCCCGAGGGTCGGTCATCGCCAGCTTCCAGTGCCAGTTTCGGCTACAACGCCTTCACAGGCCAGCTGCCAGCTTCCAGTCCCAATTTCGGCTACAACGCCTTCACAGTCCAGCCACCAGCTTCTAGTCCTAGTTTCGGCTACAATGCCTTCACAGGCCAGCCGCCAGCTTCCAGTCCCAGTTTTGGCTACAACGCCTTCACAGGCCAGCCGCCAACTTCCTGTTCTAGTTTCGACTACAACGCATTCACAGGCCAGTCGCCAGTTTCCAGTCCCAGTTTCGGCTACAACGCCTTCACAGGCCAGCCGCCAGCTTCCAGTCCCAGTTTCGGCTACAACGCCTTCACAGGCCAGTCGCCAGCTTCCAGTCCCGGTTTCGGTTACAACGCCTTCATAGGCCAGACGCCAGCTTCCAGTTCCAGTCTCGGCTATAAGGCCTTCACAGGCTAGCCGCCAGCTCCATCTACCAGCTATCGCATCTTTCCAGATCACCTAGCCGACTTCAGCTCCAGTCCCCATTTCTAGTCACAGTCCCAGTTTCAATTTCCAGTCCTTCTAGTCCCGGTATTGGTTGCCATGTCTTCCTAGGCCACCCAGCCAGCTCAATCCCAGCTTCCCAGACACATGTGAATCGCATTTTTCGGCTAACGGCATAACGCTAGCCAGTACTCCACCATCTAGTTTAGGGTCAATGCACCCTCCAGAATCACCTCTACAACCCTAAACCACGTAAACTACCCCGTTCTCATGGGCCTATGTTGGTTCCCTGGTATGCGGGCTTTCATCCCCCAAGAGGACTGGCCCCACATATAGCCTTTTCCTTCCTCCACTATGTAGTGCTCAGCCTCCAGTTCCTAACATCGGGTTCCTCAGGCCCGGTCCCGGTTGTTCCCTACCAGTCATACCAGTGTATCGTAGAACAAACAAGCACGACTAATGATAAGTGGTCACCAGTTCGCGTACACTACTCCATTCCATGGAGAAAGGAAGGGAACAACCCAGTAAACAAAAGAACCGGAGTTTGTCATTAATACTCTGTAAAAGGAGCCCAAGACATGCGCTTGGGGTGACAAGTCCATACACTCCAGATATCACAAAAAAAAATAATGGGGAAAGATACAATCAAGTCTCAGACTCAGTCCCCTCTAGCGCTGCAAGGTGAGAGTCCGCAGCTGTAAGCTCCGCCTCCAAGGTGGACAAGAGCTGGGCACTAGCTCCGGCTGTCATCTCGTCCGCCTGCCACTCAGCTCGGATGCCCTCAGCGACTGCCTGCTACTCCTCCCAGGCCTTCCTCAAGGCCTCATTCCACCTCTCCACCTCCCTCAGCTGTGCAGGTCGCTCCTGAGATGTCAACGCAGTCGCCTCGGCGTGACTCCTCTGCTCAGCTACGGCTGACACAAGCTGAGCCCGTTGCTCTTGCTCCTCTCGGATCATCGCTAGCCTCTATGCCCTCTGCTTCTGAGCCTCGCAGAGTAGCATGTACTCGGCCCAGATCCCAGCTAACCCGGATATCCAGAGCTCGCGTGGGAAGCCAAGCGCGTGGTAGCCCTGGGTGCACTCCCGCAGCCGCTGCCTCAGAGCCTCTGGAGAAGGAAGAGGGTCGCTCTGCAAGTAGCCTTGTGCCCGCTGGAGCTGGGCTGCACCTGCACTCGCCTCTTGCAATGGCTCTGGCAGAGAAACAGACATGGGCCACTCGACCCCTAAATCCAGGGAGAGGTCTCCGGATGCGGCCAACACTCCAGCGAAACCTGCATAGTTCCGACAAACACCAAAGGGAGTGAGCAATACACGTAAGACTTCCTTCGACAGATGAGGTGAAAAACCTGAGAAAAAGGAGAGGCGAGCCTTGACTCCTTACCTGAAGCAAGTCCAGCAATCCCTGTGGCATCATCGGCCGGGGTCGGGGAGGGCAACCGCTCCTCTGCCTCAACAGCATCACCGGCAGGGGTCGGGGAGGGCAGTGACTCCTCCACCGTTCGGTCGTTCCCAGCAAGCACGGATGGGACATGAGGCTCCTCCTGCTCGCCCTCATCAGGAGCGTACGCGCGCCCCTCTCCAGACTCTGATGCTACGGGCAACCCAAGAGCGTCAGCACTCTGGCATGTAGAGCGAACAAGCACCAAATGAGGACGGGAAGAGCCACCGCATACCTCCAGAAGTGGTCCCCGCATGGTAAGCCTCTTGCAAGCAACAATAATCAAAGCGCAATAACAATCACACATAAAATGTAATTGCACAATAAGTTACTCAAACCTTCACTTTTATTAATAAGGAGAATAACTCAAATACATCAACTAGTCAACTCTTTCAAATCTACTTGACTAAATAAAAAGGAAGATTACATGGACTCAATCTAGACATTATCGACTCCTAAGTCTTCACTCTCAATTTCATGTGACTTTCATTCGCTCTCAGACCCATCACTTGAATAACTTGAATCCGAATCCGAACTACTTGCATCTCCTAAAAAGATTGAAAATAGATAATGAGCACACTTGCCTAGTAGGTATCTTCACATCAACATGATTGGCAATGTTAAAGTGATTAACATTTTAGCGCTAAAGATAAAGGTAAAATCATGCGAAATGCGATAAATCACATGAATAAAACAAGTAACAAGATATGATCAAGTTAGGATGTGATTGTGATGGGGACATCGCTTACCCCTTCACATGCCTCCGAGGGTCCTGCTGCTCGCCATTTTGCTCGCCATGATTTGTGGAGTCTAGCTATATAATTTTCCACATTTTCTTGAGTCATAATCATGTAATTTTGCCTTCTATTGAGTCTATTACCTAAGTTAGTTAGTCATTTACCTAAGTCCAAGTTTCATTAACTAGCTTAGTAGGTTATTGGGCCTATTCATTGGGCCTGGCCCATGGGCGCCCCCCTCTCCCCACCCCTTGGTCTTCTGTCTTTAGTCCTTTTCACAGGGACTTTTTGTAAAAAGGGATTTCCTATATATAGGACCCCAACCCCCCCTCTTTGGGGATAATGAAGAATTATTGAAAGATTACATCCACTTGAGTCTAACCCTCTCTCCCTCTAGTTCTCTCTCTCTCTCTAGTTCTCTCCCTCTCTCTTAGGGGCGAACCCCCTCTCTCTCCTCCCTCCTTCTCTCTCTAAAATTCAAAATTCCCCTCTCTCCTCACCCCTTGCCACCTCACTTGCCACCTAGGCAAGTCTCTTCACCTCCCAAGACCCCCATTACTTCACCATTAATCACTCCACCTCCCCAAGCACCCTTTCACCTTCCCAAGGCATCCCTCCCCCTTCCCCAAGCAACCTCCCACCTCCCTAGGGCCCTTTCCCCTCCCCAAGGAGCCCCTTCACCTCCCTAGGTCGTCCACCCCCTTCCCCTCCCTCCTAGGGTTGACCCCCTCAACCCCTCTCCACCCTCCCATTGCCTTGGCCGACCCCTCCACCCCCCCCCCCTTTGTCAACTTCAGTTCTGTCTGCAGGCTGACCTGCAGACCAGCCTCGAGTTGCAGCGACTACCACAACAACATCTTGAAGCTTCTGGGGGCGTGGCCTACCTTTCTGGAAAGGCCTCCCTTTCCTCTTCACAGGCGAGGTGGAATCACCCCATTCTGAGTTCGTGACCGTCCGGGAAGGCTGTTCTACCCCGACTGCGCAGAGCTCCATCAGCAGAGCCCCTGAACCCTGTTCAAAGCTACACCACTTCCGACGGTGAGAGATTCAAGTTTTGAATTCTTCTACAAATATCTTCCTCCACCAGTCCTCTTACTGGATCAAGAAGCGGAAGTGCGTTCGCCATCTGGAGGTCAGAGTTTTGGTCTTTCTCCCTCGACTGGTTGGGTCTGCCTCCCATAGTGGGCAGTGACCTGCCTCCACTCATTGGCATCCCCCAGTCTACCCTGACATCAGACGGCTTCCCCGTTAGTTTAGCAGCACAGAGGGATTGCCTACGGTTCCAACAACTCCGGCGGCTCAAGATTTGGCATCCGGGAGCGGCCAGGACAACGTCTGCAATCCACTGTTCATTTCTGGTAGCCGCTGTGGCCAGAGTCTGCAACCCGGTTCGTTGCTGCACCACGACTAACCATGGAGGAATCAGGCTGAACTCTCTTCTTCAAAATTCTTCCTCTATCTGTCCACGACCAGAAGCAAGAAATGGAATGACATTCGGCATCCAGGATCCAGAGTTACAAATTTTATCCCTCTGTCGCGTGGATCTGCCTCCTGCAGTCTGCAGCGACCAGTGCCTACTCTTCAGGGCACACCGACTGTCCACGGCCTTGGATCGCAGCCCCATCGACTCCAGCTGAAATCTACCTCGACCACGGAGACGACAACGCTGGTTTCGTGCCATTCGGAGTTCGGGAGAGCTCACAACAGCGTTTGCAACCTGCTGCTATAGAACAGGTCCGGCCAGAGACCACATCTGCCAACTCGGTTCAGTCGCTGGTGTCGCCAGTCCCTGGCTCCAGAGGCCACCCAAAAATTCAGACAACACCGGCTTCAAGTCAGGAATCATTGCGAGGTGGTTTCGCTCAATTCGGAGTCCGGACGAGCCCGAGACAGAGCCAACAACAGCACCCTATCCAGCAGTCCAGATTGCAGCTGAACCCACATTGATTTCCTTTTTAACCACTTCGGTCCGTCCTCCCATCCCCGCCTGGACGGCTTACCGCCCCACCCTGCGTGGTGGTAGTGTTTGTCTGTAATTAACCAATTCCCACCCCCGAGATCACCCTCCTGCGCGAGGTGTAGTAATTGTACTCTTGAATAGGTTTTGAAGCTTCACCGGCGCAGTGTGCGGGGAGCACACTTCCCCGCTCGCCCTCGTCTCCGACCGGGATCGGCGTCTTCACGCCGATCAGGTGAGCTCCTGGCCACTCTTCGCTGCTGGTTATTACCATTGCTAGCTTAGTATCGCTCTTAGTTGTCCGTCGGAGGTGAGACGAGCGCTCGATCTATAATTCAATCCAATCAAGTGTTCACCGCGGAGCGAGTTGAGAGAGAGCCATTGCATCCCATGCCCTCGGTGTGCCGGCCGCCCTTGAAATCAGGCATCCCTGGCCCATTGGGGTCCCTTCCGAGCTAGCCAAACTCTTGGAACCTTGAGGTCCAACCCCGGACCCTCACCGTCATCGCCGGTCCTCCTTCGGACCCGAGTGTGCCTACGCGAGTGAGTCCGCTAGTGCGACGTTGCCAACTCATGTGTTGCTTGCTATCCTAGGTCCAAGGGAGTCATATCACATCAAATTGGTATCATTGTCCTCCGCTGCATGTTGTGTCACATCAGATTGAGCGAACATGATCAAGCAAGAATGAAATTATGGACTTTCATGAACAAGAATGTACTCGCAAGTCAAGCAAGAATGTACTCTTCACTTAGTATTAAGTACTTCGTGAATTTCTGTGGAATTGCATTTCACGAGCCGTGAATATTTCCGTGTTTGCCGTGGACATTTCACTTATTTATAAAGAAAGTACTCCCAACGCAATGCGACGCAAGTAGCATCATACCCCCATGGTTTATAATAGTATGTTTCCGACAATCAACTGAGGGGACTTGCATAGAGCCCTTGAACACAATCAGTGCTCGATCCGCATCTTCAAGTATAAATCAAGCTACTTCCACGCATGTAAATAATGTGGTCAAGAATGTACAATTTCAATGATATATTCATGATATAAGTAACCAAAAATAAGAACACTTGTACAAGGAAATACGGAATTTTAATAAATACTTTAATGACTAGGTTATGCCATGAAAATAAATCGGCAGCATAACGGTATGTTCTTTATCTTTAATAAATTATCTTAGATCTCTTTGAATAAGGTCACAAGTCCTAGACTATCATTAGTCCATCTAGGATCATAAGAATATTGACCCCTTTGGGTCAACAATTTAGGAAACTTAGCGGTCTATAACTGGGCCGTCACATGACTATAGCAGTCTAGTTCTGGACCGTTAAGTATAAAACTGTTCAATACTTGAAAACAGGCTCTCTGGAGTCTTTGGCGGTCAAAGGTAGATCCGTCAAGGTCCCTTTAGGGTCTATATAAGGTGCGCTATAAGACTATGGTGGTCAATAATTGGGCCGCTAAGATCTAGAAATACAAAACATCGGTAGTGCTTTCTAGATAAATGGTCTTTAATGGTACAACCAACTCGGTGTCCTAGTGGGAATCTCAGGCTCGCGGAGAATTACGGAGGCCTTGAAACAAGATTTCCTAGTCCATTGGAAGGAATATCCAAAGGAGAGGCCCTCATGTCCAAGATTATGTTCCTATAGTGCAAAGTGTGTAACTAATGGTCATATACCGGAATATATGCCATGAACTTACAGAAATGACTTTGAGATAATAATAGAATGTGTACAGTGAAAAATCAGTGTTAAATCTCGTCAATACAAGCATTCAAACCATAATTTAATACAAAATTATATGGTTTTTGGCACAAAATACTTTTTTGCTTAAAATAATCCTAAGTACCATAAAGAATCATGAACTCACTGTTTATGAATCAGGAATTCAAACTCAGAATAATAAATACCATTAAAACAGGTTAGTATATAGTTATCTAGGCTTAATTATAAGTTATATGGCTGTTCTTAAATCTATCTCGGGATGACAGAAAACAACACACTTGGCGGTCTATCATAGAGCCGTTACAGGACGCTGGCGGTTTATCGTAAGGCCGCCACAACAACTTTAACGGTCTACTTTTGGTCCGCCAGTGGTTTCATTGAAACGAAATTACAAAGTGTCTAGCGGTTCATCGTAAGGCCGCTACATAGAGATGGCGGTCAAACCCTGAGCCGCTAGATCACGACATACAGCAACTTAAATAAAAGGGTTCTAAGGTTTTTAACTCACATCATGTCTGAAAATCAACATATTAATAAAACTACTACATGATAGAACGAGAAATAGGCTGTAATATGCATGGGAATCATGTATTGGAATAAGAGAATTTATTTGGTTCATTAAGGTTAAGGAATATGCATGAATGAAATACTAAGTGCACAAAACATGAAATTCACGATCTATAAAGCATGTCATCAAGTGCAATAAGAGGGCTTTTATCTCTAGAGTGATGTTTTAGCTGTTCATGAGATGACCTATCTCTGCTAAAGCCTTTAAACTTCAAATTTGATACTAGATGCTACCCTTAGTCCCTTGCACTCCTTGTGACAAATCAACAACTTCAAGCTGCTCTAACTCCTTACTCTCTTGACTTAAGGATGTGAAATTTGGAGGGTAAGAAATAGATACTAAGGGGAAAAAAAAGTTCTAAAGACACTTAGGCTAAATACCTCGATTTGGTTCTCTAATCCTTTGTTCTTCACCGGACTCTTGCACAGTTTCCTAGGTCGCTAAGGTCGAATCAACAACTTTACAGGCTTCTATCTCCTTGTGTGCTTGATCTCCTAGCACGAAATTTTAGGATATGTTAGTCCTATATATTAGCAATAAAAACTTCTAAAGAACCTACCTGAAATAATGCCGTCTTACCTTGATTCCACTTGAGCCAATGTAAGGGTCGCGCAGGTCAAAACTAGGTCCTATTTATAGAGTTTTGCTAGGGTTTGAGGATTAGATCGATTCTAGAGTCCTTGTTAAACCTTAGATCGACTTCAGGGAGTCCTAAACATGCTTACTAGTTCTTTCATCTCGATCTCTAAAGGATAGACTAGCAAAAATCTCATCTTTTTCCTCTTTCTTCAATTCACGGAACTGACAGGAAATAGCGGTCGAGGCTTGGTCCGCCACATCCTTTTAGCGGTTTTACGATAGACCGCTACAGGTCCTGGGTAACGAATTTGAATAAGTTCAAACTCTAATTCCGTCTTATCCACTAATTTATCTAATTAATGGGTATTTATCCCTATAATTCGTGAATAAGCCAATTAACCTTCTACAATATGGGCCAAACTTCATGGGCTTGGTCCTTAAGTCTTTTGGGCTTCATTTAAATAGGCTAGGTTAATGGTTTACCATAATAATGATTTATTTAACCTAATATTTATTTATTAATCTATTTGGTCTTTAAAATCCCCAGAAAATACTTAAATATTTCAGAAATAATTTATAAAAATTCTGGGTCATTACACCCTCCCCCACTTAAGAGAATTTGGTCCCCAAATTCAATATAAGGATTGTGGAGAGTGTACTTACATTCAAATAATTCTAAAAATCTTTTGTGCATAGCCTCTTCGGTTTCCCATGTTTCTCCCGATTTTGTCCATTGGATTTTGATTATAGGAATAGTTTTATTCCAAAGTTGACGTACCTCTCGTTCAAGGATTTTGATTGGTTTCTGCTCATACGTCAAATCCTTCTTAATCTCTAGATTATCATAGGTGATGACATGGAAAGGATTAGGAACATACTTCTTGAGCATCGAGACGTGAAATACATAATGAACTTCAGATAGTTGAGGTGGTAAAGCAATTCGATAAGCTACTTCACTGACTCTTTCTAGAATTTCAAAAGGACCAATAAATCTTGGAGTAAGCTTGCCCTTAATACCAAATCTTCAAATTCCTCGACCTGGAGAAACCTTAAGAAATACATGATCTCCTACTTGAAACTCCAAGTTGCACCTTCGATTGTCAGCATACGATTTCTGCCTGTCTTGGGCCATCTGAAGTCTTTCTCAAATGAGTTTAATCTTCTCGGTAGTATCCCTAATAATATCGGGACCGAGAAATTACCACTCTCCTACTTCATTCCAACAGATAGGGGAACGACAACTCCTTCCATAAAGAGCTTCAAACGGTGCCATTTGTATACTAGCATGGTAGCTATTATTGTATGCAAATTTCACTAGAAGAAAGTGATCATGCCAACTTCCTCCAAAGTCAATAGCACAAGCCCTGAGCATATCTTCCACCACTTGATTCATCCTCTCCGTTTGACCATCAGTTTGAGGATGGAATGCCGTGCTAAAGTTTAGTCGGGTCCCTAGAGAATGTTGAAGACCTTCCAAAATTGTGACGTGAATCGGGGATCTCTATCAGATATAATAGTGACAGGGACACCATGCAATTTGACGATTTCCCTTATGTATAAGGCTGCGAGAATATCCACCGACCATCTACTTTTTATTGGCAGAAAATATGCAGACTTAGTCAATCGGTCTATGATTACCCATATACCATCGTGTCCTCCTCTTGTTCTAGGTAAACCCATAATGAAATCCATCCCTATACTTTCCCATTTTCATTCGGGAATATTTAAGGGGTGTAATTTACCTACGGGTCTTAAATGCTCTGCCTTGTTGACAAGTGAGACAGCGGGACACAAAATCTGCCACTTCTCTTTTCATGTTAGGCCACCAGAAGTTCATTTTAAGATCCTGATACATTTTTGTACCACCGGGATGAATGGTATATTTGTAATTATGATCTTCTTCCAGAATCAGTTTCTTAGTATCAACATGATCTGGTATACAAATTCGATCCCTGAATAATAATCTTCCATCGTCGGTAATAGAGAAATCCGGCCTTTGCTCAATATTGGCTTTAAGCTCTTGTAATATTGGATCATTGTCTTGAAGCTTGACCAGATCTGCTATTAATTTAGGTTGACTTCGAATACTGGCCATAAAGTAATCTTCTTCCTTTATGTCAATATCTAAATTCAACTGAGCAAATTGAGGAATGAGATTAGTCATACTAATCATGAGACTTGATAGCTTTCCCATTGGTTTTCTGTTGAGTGCATCCGCTACAGCATTAGCCTTCCCAGGATGATATTGAATAGCAAAATCAAAGTCCTTTAGGTATTCTAACCATCTTCTTTGCCTCATATTCAGCTCCTTTTGGGAGAACAAATACTTCAAACTTTTGTGGTCTGAATAAACCGTAAATTTTTCTCCGTAAAGGTAGTGACGCCAAATCTTTAAGGCAAATATAATAGCCGCCAAATCTAAATCATACACGGGATAATTCTCTTCGTGACATTTCAATTGTCTTGAAGAATAGTAAATTACCTTTCCATTTTACATAAGAATGCACCCTAAGCCAATACCAGATGCATCTGCATATACTTCAAAACCACCACCCTCCGTCGGCAGTGTTAAAATTGGTGCAGTAGTGAGGTGATCCTTAAGAATTAGGAAACTCTCCTCGCAGTCCTTCGACCATATAAAAGGACTTTCTTTTCTTATAAGTCTAGTCAAAGGAACAGCGATCTTGGAGAAATCCTTAATAAATCTTCTATAATAACCAGCCAGTCCCAAAAAGCTTCTAACTTCTGACACGGTCATTGGCAGGCTCCAGTTCTTGACAGTTTCAACTTTAGAAGGATCCACAACGATTCCTTCCTTTGAAATAATATGTCCAAGAAATGAGACTTCCTTAAGCCAAAACTCACATTTACTAAGTTTGGCATAAACCTTATGTTCTCTTTAAGTCTGGAAGGCTATCCTTAAATGTTCTTCATGTTCTTCCTTTGTTTTGGAATATATGAGAATGTCATCAATGAATACGAACACAAATTGGTCGAGATACGGCCTGAAGACGTTATTCAAAAGTTGCATAAATGCGGTCGGGGCATTAGTTAATCCGAACGGCATTACCACTGTAGCAACCCTAATAAATGAATAATTGAAATGAATTAAAACATATATATTACAGAAGTAATATATATAAAAGGAATAGGGTTAATCGGACGAAATAAAACAAATTAAAAATAACGCCTCTTATTAGGGCGTTAATTCAAAAAGAAACGCCTCTATCAAAGGCGTTACTAAAGAAAGGACGCCCACACGTGCGGTCGTCAACTCACGCGACCAAATAGGCAAGTAAAAGAAACGCCTCTATCTTAGGCGTGTTTTAAAACATGAAACGCCCTTTTTCAAGGCGCTTTTTAAGAAACGCCCTTATGCAAGGCGTTAATTCAAGAATACACGCCCTGACCAAAGGCGTTAATTCAGTTCGTGACCCGATCGAACCCAGAACTTATCCAAGCAAAGATTAACCTAATCTAGTAAGTGTCTATTAGAGTAAGGACTCTATTAAGGATATGTTACCCTCAATCAAACACTACTTTTAATAGGACTTCCATAACCCTATAAATAATCTACTGCTCGAACCCGTGAACGCTATTTGGCGTTCGAGTTCTCTGAAGGTAATTACAGAGCAATAGCTCTTCCTTCCCTCTGTCCCTTTTTGATTTGGTGGACGGTCATTAATTCGACTTCTTCCTTCTTCCAGGTTGAAGAAACATTGGGGTTGTGAAGAACAAAGGTAATAATCTTTCTTTTACCTTCGGTCAGGAAGTATGAAGAAATACTAATATTTCTTCTTCTGTTCTCGTAGGAATTACAGGACCGAAGAACTAGAGCTCCTCTTCTCACTGTTCAAATCATCAAATTATCATAAGGTAGGTTTTCTCAAGCTACTGTAGCCCAAATGAAATTAATGCAAGATATATATATATATAAGCATGTCATGCATATGATTATTATAGTTTTCGTACGTTTTCTGAAATATTTTGAAAGAAACGCCCTTGATTAGGGCGCTAATTTAAAAGAAACGACCATACCAGTGGTCGTCAATTTAATATTTGACGCCCTCTACGCAGGCGTTAATTTCATAAGAATCGCATGTGATTAATAATTGATCTGTTTAAAAATTACAATACATATGAAATATTGATTTTTAATATCTTGCATGACTCTGTGAATTCCTGTTAAATTTTACTGCCATGACATGTCTCTTGTCTCTCGAAATATTATTTATTAAAAATCCCTTGAAATTCACGACTTGGACAAAGTCGTTTTCCATATTCTAACGCCCCAGTACAAGGCGTGAACATTAAAAGTAACGCCCCTTTCTAGGGCGTGTATCTGTTAAAAAACTAAAATTCACATATTCTGTAAGGTGGAATTGGAAAGTAACGCCCCTTCCAAGGGCGCGTTTTTGAAAGTAACGCCCCTTCCAAGGGCGCGTTTTTGATAAATTTCTGAGAATAATTATATCCTGTCAAATATGTAAATGATGAGACGCCTGCCCCTGCAGTCGTCAACTTTTAAGAAACGCCCCCAGGAAAGGCGTGTTTTGATAAATTAATGAAATAATGGAAATTCTGCAAATTGGCAATATATGTAAACGCCCTTAAGTTAGGCGTTAATTACTTGAGACACGACTTGACCTAAGTCGTTATTTTACTGTAAACTGATTTTTCCTCTGATTTGCTAACCGATGGTTTATATATTATACATATATATATATATCGGCACTATTCTCCACTCCGTGAGTATAGTCCCACGTTTCATGTTGATTTATCGATCACACTCAACTCTCATTGACATACAAGCTCTCCATTGGACATTCCGTTCCTTTGGACTAGCAAGTTAGTCATAGAGACCTCCGTAAGACTCCTCGTAGCCTTGGATTCCCTCAAGGCCGACTGAGCTGGTTGTACCCTAAAAACCCATTACACAGTTTTTGCCATGTCAATCTAAAGAAAACATGGTATACCGGCCCTTATGATTATACAAAGAGTATATCATAAGAAATTCTTGATGGGATGATGATATCATGCCATATCGTGTCATTCTTGTAAACCCCAATTCTATGATAAGAATGAGGGTATCTTGCTTGATCTAATGTTCATGTGGACCTCAATTCTATATAAAGAATGTCCATATTGATTTGTCATGGTACCTAAGTTAAGGGAACCATATTCTACCTAGTTTTATCGAACTCGTGATTATACCGTTATTATCGCCATTCTATGTCCTTTGTCATATTTTGGACTCTATTCTATCAAAGTTGTCATACGTATCTACAAGCTTGATTATTGAAATTCTATATTGGCTATATAAACAAGAGTGGATGTCAAAACACATGATAAATGCCTGCGCATATAGGGCCCGATCTGGTCCTGGGAGGAGCACCCGAAAGTACTTGTGCCCATGGGAGTTAAAATGATAAGGTATCTGGCATTATACCGAGTACTTGACTTGCTTGATTGGACATTCCACACACATCTTGTACTTGAATCGTACTTGACTTTACATGAAATGCGTGGCCCGAAAAAGGGTAATTTACTTGCTTGATACATGATAGCCAAAGTTCTTGACATGACTTGTTAAACGTGCTTGCTTGAATATCTTGAATAACTTGTATCTTGTTGAAAGTTCATGATAAGTTCATCTTATTTCTTTGATATTACATTCTCTCTATCTTGTCGTTTCATGCGAGCATGCATAGCTTTATTGCATCCATGAAAATGTAATTACTTAAACCACTTGCTAGTACTTGAGATATAATTTCCTACTGAGCGTTCGCTCATCCCGTTTGTCCCTTTGTACCTTTCAGGTAAGTCCGACGACGATGGAAGTCAATCGGATGGGAATTGTCAAGAGTGAAGAGATAGAGATTCTCCAAGTGTCATCTAGTCTTTTCTATAGTTTCTTGAGTCAAATATGTATTCTTTTCCTTTTTATTTAACAGAGTATTGGATTTGTAATAGTCTATCCATTATGAAATAAAGGATTGGGTTATCTTGCTATTTTGCGCATCTCTGTCTTTGTGTCGAATACACGACCACTCTGATTGACATGATTGATATAGACACGTCGCGCATCTCCGGGTATCTTCCGCGCTCGGGGCGTGACAGTCTTTGTGGTATCAGAGCCTAAGGTATTCAATTCCTAGAAAACCCAAGTCCAAGGATAGGTTTCAAAACCTTTAACCAAGTGAGAGTGGGTAGAACCAAGGGTTAAATGATCAATGAGTCCTTTATAAGATCATAGTGATATAATACTAACATAGCTATTGTAATTGTAGGATAATGGCTGCCGAACGTGCTCAATGGCGCAACATGCAGCGTACCCTTCAAGGGATGACCCAAGTGCTACAACAGGTAGCACAAGGTGGTGCTCCACGAGCTGGAAGCTTACACCAAGCATTCAAGAATATGAATCCCCCGAAGTTCATGGGATCGACCGATCCAGACGATGCCGAGCATTGGGTTCGGGAGATTGAACGTATATTCCGTGTCATGCAATGCACGGATCAGGACAAAGTCTTATTAGCTACTTTCCAGTTAGAAAAGGATGCTAGATGCTGGTGGGAGTCGATTGAAGCTACTATTGACCCAACTCAAGTTACATGGGGTGAATTCGTTGAATATTTCAACGCCAAATATTTCTCTGATAGGGTCCAGGAAAGGAAGGCCGCCGAATTTGCCGCATTAAAGCAAAGATCTTTATCGGTGGCTGATTATGAAGCACAGTTCTCTAGACTGTCTAGATATGCTAAGCATTTAATTGGCACGGAAAAGATGAAAGCCCGTAGATTTCTTAATGGGCTTAGGCCCCACTACATTACTCAACTGGCGCCTATGGATATTCAAGTTTATACTGAAATAGTGCGCCGAGCTCAGTTGCTTGAAGATGCCACGGAACTATCTGATAGGATCCGTGGGAAAGACAAAAAGGAGCAAGTCACAAGTTCGGGTTCTTTTAAACCCAACTTTAAGAAGAGGCCCAATAATGGAGGTTCTTCCTCTCAAGATCAGAAGTACAAGAAATCCAAGCCTTTCTCTATCACCACTACCCCTTCAAACGTAGTATGCAAGCATTGTGACAAGGCTGGTCACAAAACAGAAGAATGCTGGAGGAAATTAGGAGCATGTCTCCGTTGTGGGAGTCGTGAACATCGGATTCCCGATTGTCCATTAATGAATGACCAAGATGGTGAGGGTAAACGCCCAGTGACAAGGAACGCGCGTCTTCATGCAATCCAAGAGACCGAACCAGAAGAAGAAGGCGGATTGGTGGAAGGTACATTAAAAATTTGTTCCAAATATGCACATGTCTTATTTGATACAGGTGCATCGCATTCCATTATTTCCAAGAAGTTTGCTGACCCATTACCTCTAGAACCAGAATGGATGAAGATAATATTGTCTACTCCTCTCGGAAACGAGACGGATATCACGCATCATTACCAAAACTGTGAGGTGTTGGTTCGAGGAAAGAATTTTCCTATTGATCTTATCTGCTTAGATCTAAAAGAATATGATGTTATACTAGGAGCAGATTGGTTATCTAAGTACCAGGCAACGGTTGATTGCCGTAATAGCAAGATTGTTTTCAAAGAATTTCCAGAACTGACTTATACTAGTCCTAAGAGTCGAAGCAAATCCCCTCTTATTTCGGCTCTTCGAGCAAGCAAGCTCGTCAGGAAAGGATGTGTATCCTTCCTTGCTTTTGTCACTAATAAAGAAGCTAAGGAAACCAAGATAGAAGACGTTCAAGTAGTACGAGAATTCCCAGACGTATTTCCGGAGGAATTGCCGGGATTACCCCCGCAAAGAGATGTGGCCTTTACCATCGACTTAGTCCCTGGTGCTGGTCCGGTTTCAAAGGCACCATATAGAATGTCCCCTGCTGAACTCAAGGAGTTGAAGGAGCAGTTGATGGAACTAATCCGAAAAGGGTTTATTAGACCAAGTACTTCCCCGTGGGGAGCACCAGTCTTATTTGTAAAGAAGAAGGATGGATCCATGAGATTGTGTATTGACTATCGACAGTTGAATCATCTTACTATCAAGAACAAGTATCCACTGCCGAGAATCGATGAATTGTTTGATCAGATTTCAGGATCCAAATATTTCTCCAAGATTGATCTCCGGTCGGGATATCATCAATTAAGGATCAAGGATGATGACATTCACAAGACCGCATTCAGAAGCAGGTATGGCCATTACGAATTTGTTGTTATGCCTTTTGGACTAACAAATGCCCCTGCTGCCTTTATGCAGTTAATGAATAGCATATTCAGGCCTTACTTGGATCAATTCATAGTAGTCTTCATCGATGATATATTGATATATTCTAAGACTAAGGAAGAACATGAAGAGCATTTGAGGATTGCATTGCAAGTCTTGAGGACAAATCAATTATATGCTAAACTCAGTAAATGCGAGTTCTGGCTTGAAGAAGTGGCTTTTCTCGGACATGTCATATCCAAGGACGGTTTATCTGTGGATCCGTCAAAAGTTGAAGCTGTGAGAAACTGGGAGAGACCCACTAATGCAAGCGAGATCAGAAGTTTCTTAGGTCTTGCAGGCTATTATCGGCGATTTATCAAAGATTTCTCTAAGATCGCCGTACCACTTACAAGATTAACTCGTAAGGAGATCCGATATGAATGGAGTGAGGAATGTGAAAGCAGTTTCCAAACTCTCAAGGATCATCTCACCACAGCTCCAGTCTTAGCCCTACCAATTGAAGGAGAGAAATTCGAGGTCTACACTGATGCTTCTGGCATTGGCCTCGGATGTGTTCTAATGCAACATGGGAAGGTCATAGCATACTCTTCTCGTCAACTGAAGAAGCATGAGGAGAATTACCCCGTCCATGACTTGGAATTGGCCGCGGTAGTATTTGCCCTAAAGATATGGAGACACTATCTCTATGGGGTACAGTTTACTGTATACTCCGATCACAAAAGTCTCAAATATCTATTTTCACAAAAGGAGCTGAACATGAGACAAAGACGTTGGCTAGAATATCTCAAGGACTTCGACTTCAGTATACAATACCATCCCGGAAAGGGTAATTATGTGGCTGATGCCCTTAGTCGAAAGCCGAGAGCAAGGATAGCCAATTGTATGATACAAGAATGGAGGTTACTTGAACAATTCTCCGAGCTCAATATAAGCTTGGACACGGAATCCAAATTTGTCACATTATCTCATGTAAGCATACAGTCGGATTTGTTATCTGAGATACAAACACTTCAGGATAATGATCCTATGTTAGTAGAAATCAAAGGCAGATTAGAAGGACAATCTGATTTTCAACTAACTTCTGATGGAAGGTTATCGTTCAAAGATAGAACTTGTATACCCGATTGTCCGGAATTAAAGAAGAAGATCTTAGATGAAGCTCACCGATCAAGATACACTATTCATCCTGGATCAACTAAAATGTACCAAGATGTAAAGAGGAACTTTTGGTGGCCTAATATGAAAAGAGAAATAGCGGACTATGTATCACGCTGTCTCACATGCCAACAGGTCAAGGCGGAACATCAAAAGCCTGCGGGAAAACTACATCCTCTAGATATTCCTAAGTGGAAATGGGAGGATATTGGTATGGACTTCATCATGGGTTTGTCTAAATCTAAAGGAGGACATGATGGAATCTGGGTTATCATTGATCGATTGACTAAATCGGCACATTTCTTGCCAATCAAAAGCCGATGGTCGATTGATGTGCTAGCTGCACTATACATTAAAGAAATAGTCAGGATACATGGAATTCCTGTCTCAATCGTGTCTGATAGGGATCCCCGTTTTACTTCTCATTTTTGGAAGGGATTACAACATTCGTTGGGGACAAGGCTCAACTTTAGTACTGCTTTCACCCACAAACGGATGGTCAGACCGAGCGAACTAATCAAGTTGTTGAAGATATGCTGAGAGCATGCATTATTGACTTTGGAGGAAGCTGGCATGACCACTTACCTTTAGTTGAATTTGCATATAATAATAGCTACCAAGCTAGTATCCAAATGGCACCTTTCGAAGCCTTATACGGAAGGAGTTGCCGATCTCCCATATGTTGGAACGAAGTTGGAGAAAAACAACTATTAGGTCCAGACATGGTAAGGGATACAACCGAGAAGATACAAGTAATCAGAGAAAGATTACAAGTTGCTCAGACAAGGCAAAGGGCTTATGCTGATACCAGGAGAAGAGATCTTGAATTCCAGGTTGGAGATCATGTATTTCTTAAAATATCCCCTGGACGCGGCATACGAAGATTTGGTGTTAAGGGCAAGCTTACGCCAAGATTCATCGGACCATTTGAGGTACTCGAAAGAGTTGGCGAGGTTGCTTATCGCATCGCGTTGCCTCCTCAGTTGTCCGAGGTACACAATGTATTTCACATATCTATGTTGAAGAAGTATGTGCACGATCCGTCACATATTATTGAGCATGGAGATCTGGTGATCCAGAAAGATCTCACATATGAACAAAGGCCTTTAAAGATATTAGATCGAGAAATACGAGCTCTAAGGAATAAGGTTATTCCCATGATCAAGGTGCAATGGAATAAGAATCCTGAACGCGAAGCGACATGGGAGACCGAGGAATCTATGAAGAAACAATTTCCCGAGTTATTCTAAGAGGTATATGTCCTACACTCTCCGCATGTATAATTATATATATATTGAATTTGGGGACCAAATTCTTTTTAAGTGGGGGAGGGTGTAGCAACCCTAATAAATGAATAATTGAAATGAATTAAAACATATATATTACAGAAGTAATATATATAAAAGGAATAGGGTTAATCGGACGAAATAAAACAAATTAAAAATAACGCCTCTTATTAGGGCGTTAATTCAAAAAGAAACGCCTCTATCAAAGGCGTTACTAAAGAAAGGACGCCCACACGTGCGGTCGTCAACTCACGCGACCAAATAGGCAAGTAAAAGAAACGCCTCTATCTTGGGCGTGTTTTAAAACACGAAACGCCCTTTTTCAAGGCGCTTTTTAAGAAACGCCCTTATGCAAGGCGTTAATTCAAGAATACACGCCCTGACCAAAGGCGTTAATTCAGTTCGTGACCCGATCGAACCCAGAACTTATCCAAGCAAAGATTAACCTAATCTAGTAAGTGTCTATTAGAGTAAGGACTCTATTAAGGATATGTTACCCTCAATCAAACACTACTTTTAATAGGACTTCCATAACCCTATAAATAATCTACTGCTCGAACCCGTGAACGCTATTTGGCGTTCGAGTTCTCTGAAGGTAATTACAGAGCAATAGCTCTTCCTTCCCTCTGTCCCTTTTTGATTTGGTGGACGGTCATTAATTCGACTTCTTCCTTCTTCCAGGTTGAAGAAACATTGGGGTTGTGAAGAACAAAGGTAATAATCTTTCTTTTACCTTCGGTCAGGAAGTATGAAGAAATACTAATATTTCTTCTTCTGTTCTCGTAGGAATTACAGGACCGAAGAACTAGAGCTCCTCTTCTCACTGTTCAAATCATCAAATTATCATAAGGTAGGTTTTCTCAAGCTACTGTAGCCCAAATGAAATTAATGCAAGATATATATATATATAAGCATGTCATGCATATGATTATTATAGTTTTCGTACGTTTTCTGAAATATTTTGAAAGAAACGCCCTTGATTAGGGCGCTAATTTAAAAGAAACGACCATACCAGTGGTCGTCAATTTAATATTTGACGCCCTCTACGCAGGCGTTAATTTCATAAGAATCGCATGTGATTAATAATTGATCTGTTTAAAAATTACAATACATATGAAATATTGATTTTTAATATCTTGCATGACTCTGTGAATTCCTGTTAAATTTTACTGCCATGACATGTCTCTTGTCTCTCGAAATATTATTTATTAAAAATCCCTTGAAATTCACGACTTGGACAAAGTCGTTTTCCATATTCTAACGCCCCAGTACAAGGCGTGAACATTAAAAGTAACGCCCCTTTCTAGGGCGTGTATCTGTTAAAAAACTAAAATTCACATATTCTGTAAGGTGGAATTGGAAAGTAACGCCCCTTCCAAGGGCGCGTTTTTGAAAGTAACGCCCCTTCCAAGGGCGCGTTTTTGATAAATTTCTGAGAATAATTATATCCTGTCAAATATGTAAATGATGAGACGCCTGCCCCTGCAGTCGTCAACTTTTAAGAAACGCCCCCAGGAAAGGCGTGTTTTGATAAATTAATGAAATAATGGAAATTCTGCAAATTGGCAATATATGTAAACGCCCTTAAGTTAGGCGTTAATTACTTGAGACACGACTTGACCTAAGTCGTTATTTTACTGTAAACTGATTTTTCCTCTGATTTGCTAACCGATGGTTTATATATTATACATATATATATATATCGGCACTATTCTCCACTCCGTGAGTATAGTCCCACGTTTCATGTTGATTTATCGATCACACTCAACTCTCATTGACATACAAGCTCTCCATTGGACATTCCGTTCCTTTGGACTAGCAAGTTAGTCATAGAGACCTCCGTAAGACTCCTCGTAGCCTTGGATTCCCTCAAGGCCGACTGAGCTGGTTGTACCCTAAAAACCCATTACACAGTTTTTGCCATGTCAATCTAAAGAAAACATGGTATACCGGCCCTTATGATTATACAAAGAGTATATCATAAGAAATTCTTGATGGGATGATGATATCATGCCATATCGTGTCATTCTTGTAAACCCCAATTCTATGATAAGAATGAGGGTATCTTGCTTGATCTAATGTTCATGTGGACCTCAATTCTATATAAAGAATGTCCATATTGATTTGTCATGGTACCTAAGTTAAGGGAACCATATTCTACCTAGTTTTATCGAACTCGTGATTATACCGTTATTATCGCCATTCTATGTCCTTTGTCATATTTTGGACTCTATTCTATCAAAGTTGTCATACGTATCTACAAGCTTGATTATTGAAATTCTATATTGGCTATATAAACAAGAGTGGATGTCAAAACACATGATAAATGCCTGCGCATATAGGGCCCGATCTGGTCCTGGGAGGAGCACCCGAAAGTACTTGTGCCCATGGGAGTTAAAATGATAAGGTATCTGGCATTATACCGAGTACTTGACTTGCTTGATTGGACATTCCACACACATCTTGTACTTGAATCGTACTTGACTTTACATGAAATGCGTGGCCCGAAAAAGGGTAATTTACTTGCTTGATACATGATAGCCAAAGTTCTTGACATGACTTGTTAAACGTGCTTGCTTGAATATCTTGAATAACTTGTATCTTGTTGAAAGTTCATGATAAGTTCATCTTATTTCTTTGATATTACATTCTCTCTATCTTGTCGTTTCATGCGAGCATGCATAGCTTTATTGCATCCATGAAAATGTAATTACTTAAACCACTTGCTAGTACTTGAGATATAATTTCCTACTGAGCGTTCGCTCATTCCGTTTGTCCCTTTGTACCTTTCAGGTAAGTCCGACGACGATGGAAGTCAATCGGATGGGAATTGTCAAGAGTGAAGAGATAGAGATTCTCCAAGTGTCATCTAGTCTTTTCTATAGTTTCTTGAGTCAAATATGTATTCTTTTCTTTTTTTATTTAACAGAGTATTGGATTTGTAATAGTCTATCCATTATGAAATAAAGGATTGGGTTATCTTGCTATTTTGCGCATCTCTATCTTTGTGTCGAATACACGACCACTCTGATTGACATGATTGATATAGACACGTCGCGCATCTCCGGGTATCTTCCGCGCTCGGGGCGTGACAACCACAAATTCATAGTGGCCATAACGACTCCAGAAAGCAGTCTTCTATATGTCTTCCTTGATCTTGAGTTGTTGATAGCCTGACCTGAGGTCTATTTTGGAAAAATATTCTGCTCTCGAAAGCTGATCAAAGAGCTCATCGATACGCGTCAACGGATACTTGTTCTTGATAGTAAGCTGATTCAGTCGCCGGTAATACATACATAACCTGAGAGATCCATCCTTCTTCTTGACAAACAGAATCGGCTCACCCCAAGGGGATGTGCTAGGTCGAATAAAACCCTTGTCTAGTAGCTCTTGTAGTTATCTCTTTAATTCCTTGAGTTCTGTAGGGGACATCCTGTAGGGAGCTATTGAAACAGGTGCTGCTCTAGGAATAAGTTCAATAGAGAAGTTTACTTCCCTTTTGGGCGGTAAACTAGATAAATCTGATGGAAATACATCCAAAAAATCATTGACAATCGGGATATCTTCTAAGATAATCTCCTTGGATTCGGTGAGGATAACGGAAGCAAGAAAAGCTACACATCCTTGCGAAATCAATTTGCAAGCGTGCAGAGATGAAATAATTGCAGGATGCTTCCTATACTTGATACCAAGGAAAGAAAACCTTGGGAGACCAGGTTTCCAAAAAGAGAGAATCTTGTTGCGGCAATTGATGTAAGCATTATGGTCTACAAGCCAATCTACGCCTAGAATAGCATCTTAGCCCTCTATATCAAGGCATACGAGATTTGCAGGAAGATTATGTCCTTCTACCCTTACCTCACTATTTGGATAATAGTTGGTGAGTTTGGTTCCGGGGCCTAAAGGCGTAGTAATAGCAAGGTCTGAAGGTAAGGGAACTGATGAAATTGGTAATGTTTTTGAAAAAGCGGTGGATATGAAGAAATGAGAAGCACCGATATCAAATAGTACAAATGCAGGATGAGAATAAATATTAACAGTACCTTCCATAAGCCCATCATTTAGGGGCACTTCATTATCTTCTAGAACAGCATTGAGGCGAGCTTGCCATTTACGTCAACTTCCAGAAGATAGCTCCTTCATAAGGGGGCAATCCAGCATACGGTGCTCCCTGCTGCCACAACGGAGACAAGCGCCAAGGCGCTTCCAGCATTCTTTGGCCAAATGACCGAACTTCTCAAAGAAAGTACAGGCCGTAGTGACCTGCTTGTCTTCTTCCTTGACCTTCTTGTTCTTGTTGTAGCCACTACCACTCCCGTTTCGGGATCTTTTCTTGCCATCACGGGATTTGTAGGGTTCCGTGATGCTGAACTTTTTCTTCTCATCATGCCAATCAGACCTTCGGCTCGGCTCCTCTCCCTTTCCTTTTAATTTCTCTACCTTCTCTGAGGTCCTCTCGCATAGATGCGCCCGCTGGACCATCTCCATATAAGTACGGATATTCTAAGTCCCCAGTTGCTGAATATACCTGGGCCTTAAACCATCCATAAATTGATTAGCCTTTACCAGATCGGTGCTTATTATGTGAGGAGCATATGGCGCCAGCCTGGAAAATTGAAGTTCATATTCTGCCACTGACATCATGCCCTGGCGAAGAGAAGTAAATTCCATAGCCTTCCACTCTTTGATGTGCTCAGAAAAGTACTTGGCTCGAAAGAGCATAAGGAAGCCTTCCCACGTGTGTGGTGCATCAGCTGGGGGTGTAAGAACGGACTTCCACCACGTACGGGCATCTTTATTCAATTGAAAAGATGAACCTTTTCTTGATCCGCACACTACATATCTTCGAAAATACGGTTCATTTCATCTATCCAATTTTCAACTTCATCTGGATTTGAGGAACCAGAAAATCTTGGAGGATTTAAGCTCCGAAAATTACGGTGTAGGTCTCCAGCTCTCACTCCTGCGCCAGCTTGCCCCATGGTTTGTAGTGCTTGTGTTAGACCCGCGACGGTCTCTTGCATGCCGTTCCAATCTATGCGATGAGCCATTACAAATAAGAATAAAGTACCTGAGAGAATAACAAATTGTTAATCCTCATGGAATTTTTGAAAGGGGTTAATCTAGAGCTAATTTATTATCTTATCCTGGGCTCTACCCAATTCTCGCATAGGTGGGGAATTTCTTTCCTAATTTTCATAGGTGTGGGTCCTTAACCTTGGACTTAGCCTATGACATGATTTTTCTTCCTAAGTCCTTGGACTTAGGCTCTGATACCAACTTAACTGTCACGCCCCGAGCTTTTATTACAGCGAAAGATAATCTCAGGATTCGTGAACAGTCGGAATGGTAAGCCACTTGCAAGCAAGAATAATCAGAGCGCAATAACAATCACACATAAAATGTAATTGCACAATAAGTTACTCAAACCTTCACTTTTATTAATAAGGAGAATAACTCAAATACATCAACTAGTCAACTCTTTCAAAGCTACTTGACTCAATAAAAAGGAAGATTACATGGACTCGATCTAGACATTATCGACTCCTAAGTCTTCACTCTCAATTTCATGTGACTTTCATTCGCTCTCGGACCCATCACTTGAATAACTTGAATCTGAATCCGAACTACTTGCATCTCCGGAAAAGATTGAAAATAGGTAATGAGCACACTTGCCCAGTAGGTATCTTCGCATCAACATGATTGGCAATGTTAAAGTGATTAACATTTTAGCTCTAAAGAATAAGGTAAAATCATGCGAAATGCGGTAAATCACGTGAATAAAACAAGTAACAAGATATGATCAAGTTGGGATATGATTGAGCGAACATGATCAAGCAAGAATGAAATTATGGCCTTTCATGAACAAGAATGTACTAGCAAGTCAAGCAAGAATGTACTCTTCACTTACTAACAAGTACTTTGTGAATTTCTGTGGAATTTCATTTCATGAGCCGTGAATATTTCCATGGTTGCCGTGAACATTTCACTTATTTATAAAGAAAGTACTCCCAGCGCAATGCGACGCCAGTAGCATCATACCCCATGGTTTATAATAGTATGTTTCCGACAATCAGCCGAGGGGACTAGCATAGAGCCCTTGAACACAATCAGAGCTCGATCCGCATCTTCAAGTATAAATCAAGCTACTTCCACGCATGTAAATAATGTGATCAAGAATGTACAATTTCAATGATATATTCATGATATAAGTAACCAAAAATAAGAATGCTTGTACAAGGAAATAAGGAATTTCAATAAATACTTTAATGACTAGGTTATGCCATGAAAATAAATCGGCAGCATAACAGTATGTTCTTTATCTTTCATAAATTATCTTAGATCTCTTTGAATAAGGTCGCAAGTCCTAGACTATCATTAGTCCATCTAGGATCATAAGAATATTAACCCCTTTAGGTCAAAAATTTAGGAAACTTAGCGGTCTATAACTAGGCCGTCACATGACTATAGCGGTCTAGTTCTGGACCGTTAAGTACAAAACTGTTCGATACTTGAAAATAGGCTCTGTGGAGTCTTTGGCGGTCAAAGGTAGATCCGTCAAGGTCCCTTTAGCGGTCTATATAAGGCGCGCTATAAGACTATGGCGGTCAATTATTGGGCCGCTAAGATCTAGAAATACAAAACATCGGTAGTACTTTCTAGACAAATGGTCTTTAATGGTACAATCAACTCGGCATCCTAGTGGGAATCTCAGGCTCGCGGAGAATTACAGAGGCCTTGAAACAAGATTTCCTAGTCCATTGGAAGGAATATCCAAAGGAGAGGTCCTCATGTCCAAGATTATGTTCCTATAGTGCAAAGTGTGTAACTAATGGTCATATACCGGAATATATGCCATGAACTTACAGAAATGACTCTGAGATAATAATAGAATGTGTACAGTGAAAAATCAGTGTTAAATCTCGTCAATATAAGCATTCAAACCATAATTTAATACAAAATTATATGGTTTTTGCCACAAAATACTTTTATGCTTAAAATAATCCTAAGTACCATAAAGAATCATGAACTCACTATTTATGAATCAGGAATTAAAACTTAGAGTAATAATTATATGTTTATGTCCCTTCCCTCCCAGGCTGGTCCGCCTAAACCCCACAAAATGAAAAAAAAAGATTTTTTACCCCTCCGAAGAGGGGTTTAGGCGGACCAGACCAGCCCCTTGGGCTGGTCTGCCTAAACCCCATCTCCCCACTTCTGTTACATACACAAAAAACACACACAAAAATACAAATAAATAAATAAAAATACTACTATTTAGGGGGTTTTCCCGGACCAGGTTGAACCCGCATCTTGGTCCGCCTAAAACCCTCCCTTCACCCCTTCAAATTGCTATAAATTTCCCCCCTTAGAAGCCCAAGGGGCAACGGATGAAGACTTGCACCAGCAGACACACTAGCAGACAGACAAACACCCCCCGGCCTAATTGTCGCACCCTCGGACTCCCGAGGCTTTCGGCAAGGGTCGGGAACGTGAGAAGACAAGTGCGCACGTGGTTGGCTTGCTGGTCAGCTCACACACGCCGAGGGTATGTCACGTATACTTCCCTCACGCGGTGTTTAGCCATCTCATATCAAGACCATCCCCGTTGCACGTAAGGTGACTATGTCATTGGTAAACACACCCGTAGCCCAGGTTCGCCTGTGTACGTCAACTCACGATGAGGACAAGGTGCACTTCACAATACCGTGCCGGACCCCGACACGAAATCACGTGCCCACCGTTCACCTCCCAGCCGGCCGTCGGCCCCTCAGACTAACAACTCAAGTCCAGTAGGACCTCTGACCCGGGAATTATAGTCTCGGGACCGACCTTGACTCCCTAGCATGACAACACTCACTGTCCGAGACCCGACCGCTAACCTCGAGCCGCGTCCGACCTCCGCCAGGCGCCAGTCTATGCCCGCTTTGGCCTCCAAGGCAGTTGGGCCCACACCAATCCCCCTGTAAAGGGATCCTGTAAAACACGCGGATATCCGCCTCGTTACGCAATGACCCGGGGACCGACCCACGTGTCGGAATTGTCCCGCGGCTTGTGCCAATTTTACTTTGGCCACTTATGCCCAATTGTAAAGCCCATGCAGCCCATCATAAATCTAGTGAAATATAAGCGCCCGTATTCGGGCCCACAGCTACCTACCTACACCGTTCGGCATATGTGCCCAACACCCTTATCCCAGTAAACATCACCCAGTAAAAAGCGCACCCACAACTGCGGAACGCTCCCGGCCCTCTACCCACGGCTTTAGACACATATACAGACTTTTCTTCGGCATAGAACGAAGGTGATCGGATTCAATCCGATGTAAATAAACACTAGTTGCTTGCGGCCGGTGGAGAAAGACGTCCAGTACACGACACCCACAGCCACCTACGCACTCGCATCAATGGAACCCCGTCTCTCCACGTGTCGCCCGATCGCCCGAGCCCACGTGCCGCGCCCTGGTGGTGCTTCTCCGATCAACCCTTAGTTCCATGGATGATTGTCGAGAAATCAACTGGCACGCCCGCATCTTGTCCGGTTAACCCGTACTCTTACATTCTCGTGCCATTCAACCCTTTTCGACTTTCCATAAAAGGAGAGTGCCCGATACCGATGTAAGAGGCATGCAACTGTAAGGAGGATACTCGAGATATATCAAACTCCCATGTCTTCTTTCCCCGCTGTATCCCTTCCTTCACCCCGGTCATCGGCAAAAAAAAACCCGCACAATAATGGTGTAGAAAACAGCGATCAATTCATCCATGAAACAAGTGCATAAAACATGGGAAATATTAATGCAAGACTATATAGTTTTGGCATGAAATTAACATAGGATTAAAATAGGTGTATGAAATCATGTAAGTTATGAAACCTAGCATGATGGATGCACAATATAACCATTAACATGAATCCAATGTCAAAACTAGGAATAAGACCTAATTACCTGGGCTTACCATATAATTAATTGGGCTAATCTGTAATCTATTTAGAGTTAACAAAGTGCAGACAACAGAAAGAAAATAGCGGTCATAGGAGGACCGCATCATGATGGTAGCCATCTGTCGCAGGGCCGCTACATGATTATGGCGGTCTGATAGAGATGGTTTCTTGTCTGTAGCAGACAGAAGTAAAATAGGGCATGCAAGGCCTATTCTAAGAAAAATAAATGCAGGTAAACGTGCTAGACAGGAAGGTAAACATGCTACCACAAAAATCAAGTCATGGAGATGCATAAGTTTACTTGAATAAAGTCAGAATTGTCAATTTCTTATAAAGGGTAGGATTCATGCACCATGTGATAACCTAGGTGCGCAGTTGAAATAAAACATCAAATTCTCCAAGTACAGTGCATGAAATCACAAGCAATCAGAGGGCTTTTGTTCCTAACACGTTAATTTAGCAATCCATGAGATAACCTACCTCTGGGAAAACTCCTAGAGTGCGAATTTCCAACTGGAAGATCGCCCTGGTTCTTGCACGTCTTGCACTAACCCAGCAACTTCCCGTCCTTCTATCTCCTTAGCCTCTTGTCTTAAATTCATGAAAATTGGAGGGTAGGTAGAAGACATGAAGGGGAACAATAAAGTCTAAACGACAAACACGAAAATACCTTTGCTAGGGCTTCTAATCTCCTGATCTTTACTGAACGGACACACATGTTCCTTTACGGTCGATAGCGAACTAGCAACTTGTAGGGCTTCTAACTCTATAACGGCGTGTCCTCCTAGCATGAGATTTTGAGGGGAGTTAGAAAAAACTATGGAGAACAGAATATTCTAAAGGACTGACATGAAATAACATCGTCTTACCATCGAACTAGGCGAGCCAAACGTAAGGTTCGCGTAGGTCGTACATGGAACCTATTTATAGGGTTTGTTAGGGTTTGAGGGATTAGATCGAATATAGAGTCCAAATTTGGAGTAGAACTGATCCATAGAGTGTTCTAGAGAGTTATCTATGCCAGATAGGTTAGATCTAAGGCGATTTGATTGTGGAATTTCCAAGTTTTTCATGGTTCTCGCCGTTGCGATCCTGGAAGCTGTTAGCGGTCGTCCCTGGACCGCTATATGGTGGTAGCAGTCGCGCGATAGACCGCAACCATCCAGGGAGTCAGAAATTTAAATTTCTATTAAACCCTTCCTATTTTTATCCCCTAATTATCCTATTAATTGGGTGATTTATCCTAAGGACATTCTAGAGTATGGGCTTGGGCCAAGAGGGTTTAGGATTGGGTTTGTGGGCCTAATTTAAGTGGGCCATTATGCTTGGTTATTAATTGGTCATCCAATTCAATTTAATTAACCCAAAATATATTTAAAAGTCCATTTAGCCTCTTTAAATGCTTTATAATGGTTTAAAATTCCTGAAAGTTTCTAGAAAATTTTATGGTGTTACACCCTCCCCCACTTAAAAGAATTTAGTCCTCAAATTCATTACATAGGTTTTATGGAGAGTATACTTACAATCGAATAATTCTGGGAATCTCTTGCGCATAGCTTCTTCCGTCTCCCATGTTGCGTCTTGGTCCGATCCTTTATTCCACCAGAGTTTTACCTTGGGAATGGTTTTATTTCATAATTGACGCACTTCTCGATCAATGATTTTGATTGGCTTTTGTTCATATGCCATATCCTTTTGGATCACCAAGTCGTCGTGACTTATAACATGAAAAGGATCATAGATGTACTTTTTGAGCATGCACACATGAAACACATCATGGACTCCAGCTAATTTAGAGGGCAAAGCTATCCGATATGTGACTTCGCCAACCCTTTCAAGAATTTCAAAAGGGCCAATGAATCTTGAAGTGAGCTTACCTTTGATGACGAATTCCTCGACCTGGAAAGACTTTAAGGAATACATGGTCTCCAATTTGAAATTCCAGATCGTGCCTTCTATTATCAGCATATGACTTTTGTCTATCTTGAGCCATCTGTAGTCTCTCTCGAATAAGCTTTACCTTCTCGGTAGTATCTCTAATGATTTCAAGGCCTAGAAATTATTTTTCTCCTACTTCATTCCAGCAGATAGGTGAGCGGCAACTCCTTCCATATAGAGCCTCGAATGGGGCCATTTGTATACTAGCTTGATAGCTATTGTTGTAGGCGAATTCCACTAGAGACAAGTGGTCGTGCCAACTTCCACTGAAATCAATAACACAAGCCCTGAGCATACCCTCTACCACCTAATTTGTTCTCTCAGTTTGTCCATCAGTCTGAGGATGGAAAGCCGTGCTAAAATTGAGTCAGGTCCCTAATGAATGTTGTAGACCCTTCTAGAAATGAGATGTTGATAAGCACAAAACTCGTCATTTAAAAGCCGTGCCATAATTTCAAAAATAACCGGACTCACTCACTAAAAAGATATAAAATCTAAGTAGAGTGGTAAGTACGGGTCGATCCCACGGGGAGGAATTGTTTCTTTTAAATAAGTTGGAAAAATTCTTATGTTTTGAAAATCAAGTTTTTGAGTGAGTTAAAGCTAATGGAAAATAAATTACGTGAACTTAAGACTAGAAATAAATCAAACTAAAGAATATGAGAGGGTTGAGAATAGAGTTTGGAAGGAGATGGAAAGAGAAAATAAAGAACAATTGCACAAACTCAATTTTTATTGCTAATGAAGAGTACAACATCTATGAAAACTAAAAATACAACTTGAATAATGCTAAGGGAAGAAAGGAAGAAAGGAGCAAAGATGAAGAAGAATAGCGCCGCCATCTCCATGCCGAGCCTTGGAAGAAGATCATCCTGCCTTAGGATTAGACACCACCTTTAGAGCATCGAATGAAAAGAATCTCCGCCTTGGGATGTTTGGATGAAAATAGAGGAGGGGGAGAGAGAAGATGTGGTGAGGACACGCGCCGCATCACTCGACGGAGCACACGGAGCACGCCGACATCCCTTTCGCTGGGCGACTACGGCATCTATTAGTGGAACTTCCTTCTCATTTAAGGCCATGTTGGGCCTAGGTTTGGTCCCTGCGTGGACACGTTATCTAGTTCTTTATATTAGCAGACTATGTGTAAAGGGAGTAGTGGGCTATCTTCTTATTATTGGGCTTGGCCTTGGCCCATAATTAATGGGCTTAGGATTAAGGTTTGGGGCGCAGCCCTCATCCCTCATCCTGGGTGGCTGCGCCACCTTCCCCCCCTTGCCCCCTCCACTTGCCTTTTTGGGCGCCCCCCTTGCCCCATTCCATCTCACCCCCCTTTCCCCCCTTGGGCGCCCCTCCCTTTGATCCCTCCTTGATTGGAGGAGGGATCCCCCCCCCCTTGAATGGGGAAGGGCTGGGTCGCACCCCCCCTTCCATTTGCGCCCCCCCCTCCATGTGGCAAGGGTGAAACCCTTGCTTCCCCCCCCCCCCCCCCCCCGATATAAAGGCTTGTATTTTCTTTTGAGCATTATTATTGAATGAAATTGAAATAGCATTTGCTGAAGGTGGCTGCGCCCCCTCCTCTGTTCCTTCTTGCTCCTGCGACGGGAGCAAGCTCGGGGTGTGACTCCCCATCCCTCGGTGCGACGCCGAGGGCCCCTTTCTCTTCTATCCCTTCTCAAGTTCTAGTTCGGTGCGCCCGGATTTCTCCTCCAAGAGCAGCGACGACCACCCCCTGTTCGTGAAGGCCTTGGGAGACCAGACCATTTTTTTGTGGATCTTCTACGAGTCGCCGACGCGTGCGAGGTGGTCTCACCTCATTCGGAGTTCGGCATCACCCGTGGCGATTTTCTCCGTGAGCACGCGCAGGACCCCCTCTCCCTGCGAGCCTGGTTCTGCCCGCCCCCTTGCAAAAATCTCACAGGATGGACGTCTGCTAATTTGGACACGGGATCTTCACCGGTCATACCTCTCTTCGTCCTATGTCCAACGCCGCTGACCTCGCCTCGATCCGACGTCCGAGCTGCTCGTGGCGTCCATTCCCGTGAGGTCGCGCAGGTCTGCCCTGTCCACCCGGCGCCAGAACCACATGCGGATTCCAGAGCTTGCTTCTCTCAGCCACGACCAGATCTGATCGATTCCTTCGGTCGGGACCTGCTGCTCTGCGTCCTCTTCATCTTCCAACAAGCAGAGCTCCGTTCGCCCTTTGGAGCTATTTCTTCTGATTTTTCCCGCTCAAGCGCTCGGTTCTGGGAGCAGAATCCTGTCGCAACTTGCAGGTGCGCCCCCGGCTTCCACGGATGGAATCTGCGCGCCCCCTTTGGCCGAGGCTTCCTCCCGTGACCTAGCTACGCGCCATCACTGACGGCGCCTCAATCGGATACCGGACCCGGTCGTGGGAGCTTTCACCGCGGAGTCACGCATTGCTGCGAACCTGCCGACCACCGTTTGGGTCCTCCTCGCGGCCAACCCTTCACCGAGTGCCGCCCGTCAGCCCGTACATCGGCAGCCCCGAATCTCTGCATGTAGCCTGTTACCTCCCTGCGAGGAGTGGGCACTTTATTGGGTTGTATTGATTGTTCATCCTTCGTGTATCGGGGTTGTCGATCTCGGCCGGGGTTCCTTCCCCACGCCTAGGCGTGGAGGTACGTGCGAAGCTCCTCACTGTTGGCATTTTGCTTTACTAGTATACTTTCTAGCATGCCGCGTGAGTGTGTGTAGGTTCCTAGCTAGCTTCTTATTCACCGCGTGGTTGTGAGTTGAGAGCACCCATTCCGTGGCCCTAGTCGAGCGCCGAGCTCGGACTAGATTCCCATAGGCGCACGGCGGCTCCTTAGTCGCTGAGATCCCCGCGCTTCCCTCTTAGGGACGGTCGTTGGGCTTGAGTTTCTTGTTGAGAGACGCCTCCACCCAGAGGAACGCTACGGAGGTCAGCCGCCCGGCTTGCCTTTGGCGTGCGAGTGCTGGCCGCACTTGTTGCATTCGTAGGTCTTAGCCCATTTCAGTCCTGTCCCGCATCAAAGTGGTATCAGAGCATATAGGTTTGCGTCTAGGGTTGAGTCTTGCATTCCATTTAGCATGTGTCCACCCATATAGGTCTTAGTGAGTCTCCATTTAGGTCCCTTTGCATGCCCACTCGGGGTGGTACCCATTACCATTGCCCGGACACCATGGGTGACCCCCGTGGTAACACCCAAGGAGGCCCCTCTCTTGAGGATTTCATGGCCGAGATCATGGAGCGCTTGGCTAGTTCTGAACAAACCATTAAGGACCAAACCAACCGTCTGGAGGGTCGACTCAAGGCCATAGAGGACCGCGCTGAGGTTTCTGACCGATCTATCCAGGGTCTTCTTGGGCGGATAGGGAGGATAGAGGAAGTGCCCCATCATGACCCCCCTAGAGTTGATCGTGCCCCACAGGCGGCAGCTGCCCAGCCCCCCCCATATCGGGCTGAGGAGCGACGGCCGTGAGCCCCCGACTTTGAGGATTACGGGTCTGATAATGATTATGAGGGGAACGGCCGCCGCCACCGTGGTCACCGACCACAGAGGGATGATGAGGACGATCGGGCCCTTAGGACCGTTCGTGCGGACTCTCCCACTTTTGACGGGTCCCTGGACCCGAAGATCTACCTAGACTGGGAGGCTAGCATGGACCGGTATTTTGAGTGGGTCGAGATGTCTGACCACCGACAAGTTAAGTTTGCCAAGATGAAGTTACTGGGGCGAGCACAGACGTATTGGAGGAATGTGGAGAGTCTGATATTTCAGCGTCAGGACCCCCATATTGAGTCTTGGGGTGAGATGAAAGTCAAACTCCGAGAAAAGTATCTCCCCGCCACTTATCGCCAGAGGCTTATTGACAGATGGCAGAGCCTCACCCAGGGAGATTGGACCGTGTCCGAGTACATCGCAGAGTTTGATGAGTATTTCTTGCGATGCGGAGTCACAGAGGAGAGCGCCATGCCCGTCTCTCGTTTCCGTCGTGGTCTACGGCCCCATTACCAGTATGAGTTATTTCGCCGTAATGTGACCACCTTAGAGGTCGCGTACCAGGTCGCTATGGAGCTAGAGCAGTTTGAGGCGGAGTTCACTCCTACTCAGCGTCAGGGGACCACCAGTCAGTGGGGGTTCGACCCACGCGCCACACCCAGTTCCTACAGTCAATTTTCGGCGGCTCGGCCCTCGGAACCTCCTCGCCAGGACCCCACTGTTCCTAGGCCTCGCCCTCCCTTGCCGAGGGACACTCTCCCTCCCCCTCGCCAGCAGCCACCTTACCCCACCTCACGCCCTCAGCCTCCCGCTTTCCCTACCCGACCCCAGCTACCACCACCCCCGGCCCGTCATGATGACAAGGGGAAAGGGCCGATGATTGGTGGAGCATCTCCTAGCACAGGGGCACGTAACAATTGTTATAGGTGTGGTGGAGTCGGCCATTATGCGAACAAATGCCCTACTAGAGAGTCGCTTGTAGTGACGGACCCCTCACCCACTGATCCCACGGCTGAGCTTCTGCCAGTCAGTTATGAGGCCGACTAGGAGTTGGCGGAGGAGTTCTTCGATGAGTTACTTGAGGGAGAGCAGGACGGCGACCCTAGTATTCAGTATCAGGGCGATGCGCGGTTAGGGGTAGTCCGGTGTATCCTTACCCATCCCCAGGTGAGTGACGACTGGCGTCGTACCACCATCTTTCACACCTTTTGTAGGCTTGGAGGGAAGGCCTGCAAGGTGATCATTGACAGTGGGAGCTGCATTAATGCTATATCCACCGATACGGTTACTCGTCTTGGGTTGACACCTATGGACCACCCTGCTCCATATCGGGTATCCTGGGTAGATTCTACCTCTATCCCGGTTAGGCTTCGTTGTCTAGTGCCATTACAGTTTCAGACCTACCATGATGAGATTTGGTGTGACGTGCTACCTATGGAGGTGGGTAGTATTATCCTAGGTAGGCCTTGGCTCTTCGATAGGGATGCCACCCTCCATGGTCGGTCGAACACATGCATCTTCGACCATGGTGGCCATAGGATCACTCTTCACCCCACCCAGCCTAGGGATCCTGCCGTTCGCGGGCCAGCCGGCCCCAGTGCCACGAACACCCCTCGTCAGGGGAAGGCCGACCCTCCTACCCCACCCTTGGTGCCTGCTACTACCACCTCCACTACCCTCACCCTAGGGGAGCCTTCCACTAGGAGATTGATGGTGATTAGTCCCCGTGAGATGGAGAGAGAGTTCACCAGTGGTAGTCCCCTCTTTGCTGTTGTTGTTCGAGAGGTGAGTGATGTCATCTCAGAGTCCGAGGGTGAGCTAAACCCCGAGTTGGCTGCGATTTTACGCGAGTTTTTTGATATCTTCCCGGAGGACCTCCCTGGAGGCCTTCCACCTATGCGTGACATCCAGCATGAGATCGACCTTGTCCCGGGCTCTTCATTGCCTAACCTCCCTCATTATAGGATGAGCCCGGCGGACCACGCCGAGTTGCAGAGACAGGTCGAGGAGTTGATGAGTAGGGGATCCCTCAGGGACAGCAAGAGCCCTTGCGCTGTCCCTACTTTGCTAGCCCCGAAGAAGGATGGCACATGGAGGATGTGCATCGATAGCCGTGCGATCAATAAGATCACGGTGAAATATCGTTTTCCTATTCCCCGACTGGATGATTTGCTAGATATGATGTCGGGAGCCACTATTTTTTCTAAAATTGATCTTCGAAGTGGCTATCACCAGGTTAGGATCAGGCCTGGAGATGAGTGGAAAACTGCATTCAAGACCAAGGATGGTCTGTATGAGTGGTTAGTGATGCCTTTTGGGCTATCTAATGCCCCTAGTACTTTCATGCGGTTGATGACCCAGGTCTTGCGCCCTATGATAGGGGTCTTTTTGGTCGTCTACTTCGATGACATCCTTATTTATAGCCGCACTAGGGAGCACCACTTAGGCCACCTCAGGCAGGTCTGCATTGTTCTGAGGCGAGAGAGCTTATTCGCCAACCCAAAGAAGTGTGCTTTCATGACCGACCAGGTTTCCTTCCTTGGGTTCATAGTGTCTCGCGATGGGGTCTCCGCTGATCCGGAGAAGATACGCGCCATTCAGGAATGGCCTGAGCCCCGCACCCTCCACGATGTCTGGAGCTTCCATGGCCTAGCGACGTTCTATCGTCGCTTCATTCGTGGCTTCAGTTCCATCACTGCCCCGATCACGGATTGCATTAGGAAGGGGGCATTCACATGGACTAAGGCTGCAGCCACGGCCTTTCAGAGCATCAAGGAGCGCATGACCCAGGCACCTGTTCTTACCTTACCTGATTTTTCTATGGTGTTTGAGGTCACCTGCGACGCTTCTGGAGTGGGTATAGGGGGAATCTTGAGTCAGGAGTCTCATCCCATTGCCTTTTTCAGCGAGAAGCTGAACGATGCCAAACTGCGGTATTCCACGTATGACAAGGAGTTTTATGCAGTCGTCCAGGCATTGAGATATTGGCGGCACTATCTCCTACACCAGGAGTTTGTGCTCTTTTCTGATCACGAGGCTTTGAGGTTTCTCCATACTCAGAAGAAGCTGAATGCGCGTCATAGTCGGTGGGTGGAGTACCTTCAGGAGTATACCTTTGTGCTTAGGCACAAGGCAGGGGCCGAGAATAAGGTGGCCGATGCGCTGAGTCGGCGGATGATGATGTTGTCCACCATGGGAGTAGAGGTGGTGGGATTAGAGAGGCTGAAAGAGGCTTATGTCGATTGCCCGGACTTCGGTCCGATCCATGCTACCCTTCAGTCGGGCCCCTCCCGTGACCATAGTGAGTTTGTCCTTCAGAAGGGATATTTATTCCGGGGTGGTAGGTTGTGCATCCCACGGACGTCTGTTCGTGATTTTCTCACGTGGGAGTTGCATGCAGGGGGTCTTGCTGGCCATTTCGGCCAGAACAAGACCATTGAGGCCGTTGAGCATAGGTTCTATTGGCCTAGTTTGAAGAGAGATGTTGCTCGCATCGTGGCTCAGTGCCGCACTTGCGCTATGGCCAAGCAGAGGAAGCAGAACACCGGCCTTTATACTCCCCTCCCTGTCCCGGATCGTCCATGGCAGGACATTAGCATGGACTTCGTGTTAGGATTGCCTCGCACCCTCCGTCGGCATGACTCCATTTTTGTGGTGGTAGACAGGTTCTCTAAGATGGCTTTGTTCATTCCCTGTTCCAAGACTTCGGATGCCTCTAGAGTTGCCCGTCTGTTCTTTACTCACTGTGTCTCCAGGTTTGGGCTTCCACGTACTATAGTGTCTGATAGGGATGTGCGCTTCACTAGCTACTTCTGGAAGACCCTATGGCACATGATGGGCACCCAGTTGAAGTTCTCTACCGCCAATCACCCCCAGACCGATGGTCAGACGGAGGTAGTCAATAGGAGTCTAGGGGATCTTCTTAGGTGCTTAGTGCGTGATCGTGTCGGGGATTGGGACTTGGTTCTACCTCTAGCAGAGTTTGCATATAATGACTCGGTCAATAGGTCTACAGGTCTGAGTCCCTTTGAGATTGTTACTGGTCGTAGACCTAGGAAGCCGATAGACTTGGTTCCATCTCCCATCCAGGCCCGTGTTTCTGAGTCAGCTGAGTCCTTTGCAGAGCATATTAGGCAGTTGCATGAGCATGTACGTCGTCATATAGAGGCCAGCAACGCATGTTATAAGGAGTTAGCTGATGCGCATCGACGCACCCGTGAGTTCCGAGAGGGAGAGTACGTCATGATCAGGGTCAGACCTGAACGGTTTCCTTCGGGGGTCATGAAGAAACTCCAGGCCCGCGGTGCTGGACCCTTTCGAGTCTTGAAGCGAATCGGGTCGAATGGGTATGAGATTGAGCTGCCAGACGACTATGGGATCTGTTCGACGTTCAATGTCTCAGATCTGGTGGCATATCGGGATCCCGCGGTGATTCCCAGTGAGCTTTTTGGGCCCTCCCCTCCTGTTGAGAGTATTACACCTACTGAGCGTCCACCTCTTCCAGCCCCATTACAGACACGCGAGCATATAGATTGTATACTGGATGACCAGGTGACCACGACCCGGAGCGGAGCCTACCAACGCTTCCTAGTGCGTTGGAGAGGGCGCCCTGCGACAGACGACGCCTGGATCACACGTGGAGAGCAGGAGAGGATCGACCCGGACCTGCTGGAGCGCTACCTGAGCGACCGTGACCCTTACTCGACGGGGTCGAGTTCTTCCCACCCGGGGAGAATTGGTGAGGACACGCGCCGCATCACTCGACGGAGCACACGGAGCACGCCGACATCTCTTTGGCTGGGCGACTACGGCATCTATTAGTGGAACTTCCTTCTCATTTGAGGCCATGTTGGGCCTAGGTTTGGTCCCTGCGTGGACACGTTATCTAGTTCTTTATATTAGCAGACTATGTGTAAAGGGAGTAGTGGGCTATCTTCTTATTATTGGGCTTGGCCTTGGCCCATAATTAATGGGCTTAGGATTAGGGTTTGGGGCGCACCCCTCATCCCTCATCCTGGGTGGCTGCGCCACCTTCCCCCCCTTGCCCCCTCCACTTGCCTTTTTGGGCGCCCCCCTTGCCCCATTCCATCTCACCCCCCTTTCCCCCCTTGGGCGCCCCTCCCTTTGATCCCTCCTTGATTGGAGGAGGGATGCCCCCCCCCCCTTGAATGGGGAAGGGCTGGGTCGCACCCCCCCTTCCATTTGCGCCCCCCCCCCCTCCATGTGGCAAGGGTGAAACCCTTGCTTCCCCCCCCGATATATAGGCTTGTATTTTCTTTTGAGCATTATTATTGAATGAAATTGAAATAGCATTTGCTGAAGGTGGCTGCGCCCCCTCCTCTGTTCCTCCTTGCTCCTGCGACGGGAGCAAGCTCGGGGTGTGACTCCCCATCCCTCGGAGCGACGCCGAGGGCCCCTTTCTCTTCTATCCCTTCTCAAGTTCTAGTTCGGTGCGCCTGGATTTCTCCTCCAAGAGCAGCGACGACCACCCCCTGTTCGTGAAGGCCTTGGGCGACCAGACCATTTTTGTGTGGATCTTCTACGAGTCTCCGACGCGTGCGAGGTGGTCTCACCTCATTCGGAGTTCGGCATCACCCGTGGCGATTTTCTCCGTGAGCGCGCGCAGGACCCCCTCTCCCTGCGAGCCTGGTTCTGCCCGCCCCCTTGCAAAAATCCCACAGGACGGACGTCTGCGAATTTGGACGCAGGATCTTCACCGGTCCTACCTCTCTTCGTCCTCTGTCCAACGCCGCCGACCTCGCCTCGATCCGACGTCCGAGCTGCTCGTGGCGTCCATTCCCGTGAGGTCGCGCAGGTCTGCCCTGTCCACCCGGCGCCAGAACCACCTGCGGATTCCAGAGCTTGCTTCTCTCAGCCACGACCAGATCTGATCGATTCCTTCAGTCGGGACCTGATGCTCTGCGTCCTCTTCATCTTCCAACAAGCAGAGCTCCGTTCTCCCTTTGGAGCTATTTCTTCTGATTTTTCCCGCTCAAGCGCTCGGTTCTGGGAGCAGAATCCTGTCGCAACTTGCAGGTGCGCCCCCGGCTTCCACGGACGGAATCTGCACGCCCCCTTTGGCCGAGGCTTCCTCCCGTGACCTAGCTACGCGTCATCACTGACGGCGCCTCAATCGGACACCGGACCAGGTCGTGGGAGCTTTCACCGCGGAGTCACGCATTGCTGCGAACCTGCCGACCACCGTTCGGGTCCTCCTCGCGGCCAACCCTTCACCGAGTGCCGCCCGTCAGCCCGTACATCGGCAGCCCCGAATCTCTGCATGTAGCCTGTTACCTCCCTGCGAGGAGTGGGCACTTTATTGGGTTGTATTGATTGTTCATCCTTTGTGTATCGGGGTTGTCGATCTCGGCCGGGGTTCCTTCCCCACGCCTAGGCGTGGAGGTACGTGCGAAGCTCCTCACTGTTGGCATTTTGCTTTACTAGTATACTTTCTAGCATGCCGCGTGAGTGTGTGTAGGTTCCTAGCTAGCTTCTTATTCACCGCGTGGTTGTGAGTTGAGAGCACCCATTCCGTGGCCCTAGTCGAGCGCTGAGCTCGGACTAGATTCCCATAGGCGCACGGCGGCTCCTTAGTCGCTGAGATCCCCGCGCTTCCCTCTTAGGGACGGTCGTTGGGCTTGAGTTTCTTGTTGAGAGACGCCTCCACCCGGAGGAACGCTACGGAGGTCAGCCGCCCGGCTTGCCTTTGGCGTGCGAGTGCTGGCCGCACTTGTTGCATTCGTAGGTCTTAGCCCATTTCAGTCTTGTCCCGCATCAAGATGAAGAAGAGAGTTTGAAAACAGTGAAACATAAATAATAAAAATAAGGCAAGATTATAAATGAAATAACATTAAAATCGGAGAGAATTAGAAGAAATGGTAAAAACAAAAGTTGAAGATCAGAGGACGAGAAAGAAGGTTTATGAAGAGTGCAGAGGGAGAAGAAGACCAGAAGATGGCGAAAACTAGGGAATAACAAAAGTGGTATGCACGGATGAACAGTAACTGTGCAAAAAAAACTAAACTGAGAAGAATTACTAATAACTTACAAATGTGATGGAATTAGAAGAAGTGATAGAAGAATAAAATCTTGATCTACAAGAGAGGAAAAATATTTATGAAGAACTTAGATAGAAAAGAAGATCAGAAGGATTTCAAAATGGAGGAATAACAAAAGATAACACCTCGGATGAACAGTAACATCATAGGATAGCAAGTTACAAAATGGGAAATAACTTCTAATCCAAGAAGAATTAGAAGATGATGTAGAAGAAGAAGTTGTAGAAAACGTACAAAAAAAAGAATGTTCATGAAGACATCAAGAGGATAAAATGATTAGAAGGAGGAAAAATAAGGGGAAGAACAGAGAGAAACATTGGTTCGTAGATGAACAGGACAGCACAGTGAAAAACATGAAATAGCTTGAAAACTAGAAGGAATTAGAAGACGATGCAGAAGAAGTTGTAGAGCATTTAAAATTGAAGAACTTACATGAAGAAAGCCGAAGGAGAAGAGGAATAGAAGAGGGTGAAATTGGCGGCATAAAGTTAGGAGAGAAAGAGTAAGAGATTGCCAAAAGAAGAACTCCCCTTCACCTCCTTGTCATGGGCTATTTATAGGGAAAATTAGGTTAATAGAGGGTGGAGATTGTATCAAAAGGAGATGGATGGCTGGGATTTAGGTAGAAGATGATGCATGGGGAAAAGAAAAAGGAGGTGGGCACCCCCTTTCTTGGACTTTGGACACCCCCTTTCTCAAGACTCATCATGTCTCTCCTTTATTTCAAACTTTGAATTCAATTTTCCCTCAAACCAAAATATGTGTTTCTTTTCCTCAATTTTAAACTTTTGAAATTTCATTTCCCTCCAACAAAAATAAGTGCTTTTGACTTGGTCAAAGTGGTGATGACAGTTTTTCCCCCGGAGTTTCTTGCAATTATCTTCCGTGTCCTACACACACATAATTATAATTTAGTCCATAAAAATTATAATAATGTGCACATAAATCTCAAATGCTCATGACTATGCAATAGAGAATTAATGCTCATGGCCCTCAACTTCAATTTATTAAATAATATCACCAAATTAATCAATTTGCGTGAAAGCTCCAATTTAAACGCAGAGTTGAGGTTAACTATGAAATATGCATAATTGCCTAATTATATGCACATAAAATGGTGTACATGCGATGAATTATCATAGAAAATGGACACTTATCACACTCCCAACTTACTCATTGCTAGTCCCTTAGCAATGAAAATAAATTAAAATTTAGGACTAACAAGAGTTTGTAAAATTCACTCTAATATCCAGCTCTCCCTTCATAGAATCAACCAAAGATTAAGAATCTGGAATCATTAATGCACACTAGCCTTATGTAGAAACTTAATAGTACATGATCAAGAATTCAAATCAAAGCTCAATAGCACTTGTGCATGTGTAACTACCAAATCCACAGCTTAGACAATTGCATCCTTCATTCGCTATTTCAAGCAAATGCCTTTCAACCCTGCACCTCTTAGATCAGAGCATTAAGTATATTAGCTTTTTGTCTGCCTTATTGCTTTGTCCCTTTGGGATATTTTATACCACACATGATGCTGCACTACCCTTCACTGCTCAACGTGAATCTCGACTCTTGCCTTAGGAGAAGCAGGCCCGATTTCATAGATTAAGGTTTACTTTTCCGTTTTACGTGAACCTCAACACGTCTTAGGTGAAGTAGGCCCAGTTACTAAGACTAGGGGCATTTTTCATGGTGTTTTTTATTTCTTTTTTATTTCTCTTTTTGTTGTGCCATTATGCTTATTTGATAGATAATTTGGCAGCAAGTTTTGCAAAAAGATCTCTTTTCTTAAGAAGTGCAGAATATCAGACAACATACCAAAAATAGTAGAGGGCTTGTCTTACTTTTTTCATTAGTGTGCAACGTGAAATTTTTTTTCTAAAGTGCACATGAACTTTAAAGAGATTCTTATATCAGTTTTTCATGGCTAGATTGACTAAATTTCCCATCATCCTTCTCCCTAGACTATTCTATTCCAAAATTACTTTTAATTTAAGTATGAATCATCAAACTCAAAATGAGGTTCACATCTTTCTACTTTCGTGCAACAATAACATGCAAGAAAGAACTCCTATCAGGTTGTGCTATATACATCATGAATTTTTTTTCTCAGCCCCCCAACTTGAATGACATTGTCCTCAATGGTATATAGAATTGAAAGCAATAGAACAATGTATCAATAAATACTTCTGAGTAGAAAAGAGACAACCGGATATGCGGGATGAAACCTCCATCAATGTCATGGATGGCGACGACTTCCTCTCCTTGGCCATGACCTGACTACTAAAACATACTCAAACATAAACGCCAAATTAAAAAAAAATCTTGGGTTGCCTCCCAGAAGCGCTACGTTTTCCATCTTTAGCCAGACGCATGCATAGAAGGTGCAAGCTCCATAACCAACGAGTTGAGTTAAGAATGAGCCACCACGTTATCTTATCTGTTGGCCCGGTTAGGAGGGAATTGAGAGGGGGGGTGAAATGATTGCCCACCCTTTTCCATAAATTTTAAAAGCAACCAACACAAGCCACAGATATGAAGAATAAATCTAAGACAGAGGCTTAATTAATACAACTGAAATTAAATCAAGCAAGCTCTCACAACTCCCCAGCGCACAGATGTACTCACTCGGACAACAATATTCGGACGGACAGTTGAGAACACTCACGCCTCACCGTCTCACACTCGTATAGTGAGCGGAAAAATAGATATCAACCAACACCAACCAAGCAAACCACGGCACAGTATTTTTAGGTGGTTCGGACGCACAAAGTACCATCCTACGTCCACTCCTCTGACCTCGAGAGGCTTTCACTATAAACGCTGCTCGACGGCAGTAATCACACACACACGGGCTCGACGGCCCACACACGTGGGTTCTCGTACGACGACGAGACAACCCACACACACTCAGAGCAAGCTCCGAAAATGTCTAGATAAGAGAAATAGTATGAAAAGAAATACAAGCCCAGATATGAGATAATCGTTCTAAGCACAAGATGACTAAGAAGATGAAGAACAATATGAATCTTCCCCACAAACTCTTAATATGCTAAGAATATAACGAGTGTAATGCTCAGAACAATTGAACCGAGGTTGGATGAAGCCGGTGTCGAAGATGTAGTCGCCCGAAGCTCCGGATGTAAAGGATGCAGATCGCGACCTCCACTCTTAGGCTTGGGCTCGATGGAAATCGACCTAGCATAGCCCTCCTTCACCTCCAGCAGATGGATACCCTTCTTCTCCTGTAAGACAAGTGAAGACACACGTTAGAAGCTCAAGAGATGGGTTCCGATCGAATGAAGGGCGGCACTATATACAAGGGGATTTGATCCCCCAACTGACATAAAAGCCCACTCTAAACCCTATTGAAACAACATACAAGACATTAGGGACGCCCAAAGGCCATTAGGGTCATAAGCCATGCCAAATGGATCCAAGCCCAATGGGTTCGAAGGAGATCTGAAAAACCCGCAAGAACGTTCAGAAAAAGTGTCGACCCATGGGGTCGACTCTTTTTCTTGAAAGTTCTGCCAGAACATATATAAAAGCAAAACCGAGCACGAGTGTTGACCCATGGGGTCGACACTTCTTACGAAGTGTTCTGGCTTGTGAAAAAGAACATAACATTCGTGATGAAAAGTGTCGACTCACGAGGTCGACACTTTATCACGAACATTCTATTTTCACAGTAATGAACACACTTACCTGAAAGTGTCGACCTTCAGGGTCGACACTTTTTCCCGAGAGTTCTGCCTTAGTAAAATAGCAGAGCCCTGGTGAAAGTGTCGACCCCGTAGGTCGACACTTTCTGCCAGCGTCCCCTTTTTCAATGCAAGACAGAAACTGCACAAATAAGTGTCGACCTCGTAGGTCGACACTTTTACTATCAGCAGTAAAACATCTGTAAAAGCCATTGAAAACTCCACAAATGAGATACATATAACAATGTTGATCAATGGATTTCATACAACTCACATATACATGGATAAGCATGAATTTTACCCGGATCAGTCCATTTACACTAAGATCCAAATAGTCATGTATTCATACCTTGGCCTTGAGAGATTGAGTGAAAAGCCTCACAATAAACCTGCATTCAATTTGCCATTCAAATTAAGGTCTCAATGTATCAACTGAAACTCTCTCAATCATCACATAGTAAGTTCCACATTCAAAATATCCATTCATTTTGTGATTCACCAAATGACCTATTCACTCACTACTTATGTTCAGCAATTGTGTTCAATCAATAATAGCTCACTCGACATTCAATATTTAATCAAGTTGATTCAGATCAACCTTTTCCAAATTTGAGCATTCTTCATTCATGGTGTAGACAAATCAATCATGCAAGTCTGAAATTCATCAGCCTCATCTTTCATCAATTATGTATATCAATGAAGATCAATCAAGCAAGTTTTCATTCAAGGGAATCATTCATCAACCCTGTATACATGCAAATTCATTAAACTCGAAATCATGACAATTCATTCAGAATCTTTGTCAAAACAGTCCGGGACACAACAATCTCCCCCTTTTTGACGAAGATAAAACCATTGATAGATCTATGATATTTGCGTGAATGTTGACAGTTTTTGAACCAAAATAGCCATTTTCTCATGCACGCTAGATGCATGACTTCCAGTCAGAAATTCATAACTAGCTGACTCAACAAGTAAAGATCAATGCAATAATGAAAGTGAAAGTGCAAGTTATTTCCCCCCCTTTTGTCAGAGTCAAATAGGGGATTATGAAAACTGTAAAAGGATGAAAGTTAAGCCTCAATATGCACAATTATCTCAATGAGATGCATATGAAACAAAAGAGATGAGCAGTCAAGCACATATGCAATCATCATCGTATAATAGCAAGCAAGTTCTCTATGAACAGGATAGGAAAAATGCGATAGACCGAGAAGATGAATTTCATGTGCAATAGTAAATGGGTAGTGCTTACAAGAAGTGGTACTGGAAGACTCATGAAATATGACTGATTCATGGTGTACATCCATACAATCACTCCCTAGATGAATATGTGAAATATGAGCAATGAAATCTAGATAGCATGGATTTTCAGATTTTCTAAAGAAGACAAGTAGGAACTTTTCTTCCCTACACTTTCATACAATGTGCTCGACTTTTGGTACCTTTGCACAACCCCAAGTTTATTTTCATTTTTAAATGACAGGATGACTAGCCTTTTGACACGAGTCATGCCCTTTGTTTCAGGGACACTTCCCGGTTACTCGGCATCGTCACTTATGATAATGTGGATATGATACTTTTCAATGCGAGTTTCCTCCTTTATCTCAGGAGGGATTCCCGACTTACTTCATGTCAAATCACACTTATTGAATATTTTTGACGGGGCTCACAGATTTTTTCTCACAAGTCACGTGATTTCCATGTAGGGGTTCCAAAGTCCTAAAATGTGTTAAGTGGAATAAGTGAAATCCTTATTAGTTAGATTCATTTACTCACTTGTGAAAATTATGTGAGAGATTGCATGGAATGTAAGAAATGAATTAGCCTATTCATGGTGATGTCTCCTCCTAAGTGTATGCACGGTTATAGCAAAAATCTCCCCCTTAATATGTGCCATGTTGAAACATGTCCTAGTCAATGCATTTTATTTAGCAAGGGCGTAAGATCATAGAAAATTTCAACTAAAAGGTGTGTAATTTATATACACTCAAGCATTTCAAAATGAAGTTTTCAAGCAATTTGATTACCGGTACGTGGCGGAGTACAGAGGTCCGAAGACAACCCTCACACAGTGAAAGCTTCCAAGTGGACTTAATCCACCTTTCCACTAACACTATTTGATATACCAATAAATCATGGCATTCATGCACACATTGATGAAGTATATGCATTTATGTACATGCGGATGCAAAAGGATAAAAGCATGTATAGGAACCATATGATTATTCAGTGTGTTATGCACAAAAAGCAAAGTTTGAAGAGTAAAGACTATGAAAACTTTTATGTGCAAAGCAAAAGACAATATGAACAGTTTCTTTATGAAAAAGATGAAAAGAGTGTATGTACAATTCAGCTCAGAATATCTAAGTGTCTAATCTGCACACTCCTAATTCTCTTCTTAGAAAGTAAAATTGTTCAGAATTCAAAAGTTTTGTAAATATATCAGCAAGTTGGTGTTTTGTATCAACAAAAATAAGTTCAAAATCACCTTTATTGATATGATCTCGTATAAAGTGGTGTCTAACCTCTATGTGCTTAGTGCGGGAATGTTGGACAAGATTTTTGGACAAGTTTATTGCAGAAGTGTTGTCACACATTATGGGAGTTTTCTTTAAACAAAAAGTGAAATCTAGCAACTGATGTTGGATCCAAAGCACCAGAGCCGCACAACTACCGGCAGCCACATACTCGGCTTCGGCAGTTGATAAAGCCACACAATGCTGTTTCTTTGAGGCCCATGAAACCATGCAACCCCCAAGAAACTGACAGTGACCGCTTGTACTTTTTTGATCCATTTTACAACCAGCATAATTAGAGTCAGTGAAAGCATGTAAATCAAATGAATTATTCCTAGGATACCACAAACCAAGGTCTAGGGTTCCATTCAAATACCTGAAGATCCTTTTCACGGCCGCTAGATGGGAGTCCCTAGGACAAGATTGGTATCTTGCACAGAGGCAAACACCAAAGTGTATATCTGGCCTACTAGCAATCAAGTAAAGCAAGGATCCTATCATACCCCTAAAGAGTTTTTGATCAATTTTGTTACCTTTTTCTTCCTCCATTTTCTGTGAGGTGGACATTGGTGTTGCAAAGGGCTTGGTAGTCTCAAGTTGAAATTTCTTCATGATTTCTTGTGTATACTTCTTCTTGTTAATGAAGATGCCATCATCCATTTACTTTATCTGTAATCTCAAGAAGAAGTTGAGCTCTCCCATCAAGCTCATCTCGAACTCCCCCTGCATAAGTTGGGCAAATTCATCATTCATTTTTGAATTGGAGGCTCCAAAAATAATATCGTCTACATAAACTTGAACAATTAACGAATGATCATCACAAGTTTTTGTAAACAAAGTTTGATCTATGTTATCTTGTTTGAAGCCATTTTCAATAAGAAATGAACTTAATCTATCATACCATGCCCGGGGAGCCTGTTTCAAACCGTATAGTGCCTTGTCCAATTTGAATACGTGGTCCGGAAATCTTTCATCTTCAAAACCCGGTGGTTGCTCCACGTACACTTCTTCCTTGATCACTCCATTGAGGAAGACACTCTTCACGTCCATTTGAAACAGTTTAATGTTCCTGTGACAAGCATAACCAAGTAAAATTTTAGCTGCTTCCAATCTAGCCACAGGTGCAAATGATTCATCAAAATCAATGTCAAATTCTTGAGAGTAGCCCTTCACTAATAATCTTGCCTTATTCCTCACAACCACCCCATCTTCACTAAGTTTGTTTCGAAAAACCCACTTAGTTCCAATGATAGGATGGTCATCAGGCCGGGGCACGAGGAACCACACCCGATTCCTTTGGAATTGGTGTAGAACCCAAGAATTATCATTTAAAGCATCATCTAATGATTTAGGCTCAATGCTGGAAAGTAAAGCTAGATTATCGTGAATTTCTACTTCCCTCATTGAAGCCCGAGTTCAAATTCCTTCATCCACACCGCCGATCACGTTCTCCAATGGATGGTCCCTGTGCGTGGTCCATTGGTGTGGAAGGTTCGGATGTTGCTCTTGTTCCGCTTCTTCTTCTTCTTGTTCTTTTTCTTCTTCTTGATTTGCTGCCTCACCTTGTTTGCTTGACTCTCCCTTTTCAACTTCGCCCTCACCGGTAATAAGAAAATGATCATCATTCGATTTCCTCATTGTGAATTCATCAACAACTACATGTGGACTTTCCTCGACAACAAGTGTTCTAGTGTTATATATACGGTAAGCTCTAGATGTTAGAGCACACCCGAGGAAGATCCCTTTATCACTTTTTGCTTCAAATTTTTCTAGATTGCCTTTTCCATTGTTCAAAATGTAACAAATTGAACCCAATGGTTTGAAATGAGATATGTTGGGTTTCTTACCTTTGTAAAGCTCGTATGGAGTTTTCTTAAGGATTGGTCTTACCATTGCTCTATTTGTGATGTAGCAAGCGGTGTTCACCGCCTCTGCCCATAAGTACCGTGGAAGACCATTCTCTACAAGCATGGTACGCACCATCTCCATGAGCGTCCTATTTTTCCTTTCGACCACGCCATTTTGTTGAGGGGTTCTTGGTGAGGAGAACTGATGCTCGTACCCCTGCTTCCTACAAAAAGCATCAAACTCGTGATTTTTAAATTTCTTTCCGTGGTCACTTTGAATTTTCTGAATTGAATATCCTTTTTCGTTCTGGACTTTTGTGCAAAAATCAATAAACTCATTGCAAGCATCACTTTTATTAGCAAGATATAAAACCCATGCATATGACGAGAAATCATCGACAATCACAAAGCCATGAAGCTTCCCCCTAAGACTGCGAGGCCTGGTGGGACCAAATAGATCCAAATGCAACAGTTGAAGGGGTTTTTCTGTAGATACAATGTTTTTGCATTTAAAGGATGTGGTGGTTTATTTTCCTTTATTACATGCTTCACAAATCTTAGAAGTTTCAAAACTCAATTTAGGAAGACCTCTGACTAAATCATGACGGTTCAACTTCCTAATTACATTAAAGCTGGCATGCCCAAGACGGCGATGCCACAACCAAACATCCTCACTTTTATTAGCAACTAAACACAGTTTCTTAGGTGCAAGCTCATCAAAGTCGACTTGATAGGTGTTGTTACATCTCACACCAATGAACTTGATTTTCTATGTGTTAGCATCAATGATTGTGTAGTGTGAAGATTCAAAAATCACTTTGTGACCCTTGTCACAAAGTTGACTTACACTAAGCAAAATATGATGAAGACCTCTAACTAGTGAATCATCTTCAATGCAATGGTTAGGGTCCTTACCAATTCTCCCAATTCCTATGATCTTACCCTTGTCCTGTCCTCTGAAAATTACCGTTCCGCCATTCTTCTCAGTAAGGTCTGCAAAGAGGAGTTTATTTCCAGTCATGTGCCTGGAGCATCCACTATCCAGATACCATTTATGGCCGCCTTCATGCAGACCTGCACCAATTACCAACCATGCTCATTTTGATTTGGGTACCCAATCAAGCTTGGGTCCCTTCACGTTAGCGTTCCCAAGTGACTCATAATATCTACTGAAAAATAATTTATCATCATATTGCATGAGTTGGCATATGTGCATGGCATGCCCTATTTTTCCACAATAAAAACACGTGGGTCTTCTCCTACCAAAATTTCTTCTTTTATTTTCATTTCTGAAGGTTGAGGGGAATTTGGAATTAACAGTTTACTTTTCAAAGTGTGTGTGTGAACATTCTCCTTGATGAAATGATTTCTTTGCTGCATAATGAACATGATTCTTGTTGCTATGCATTACTCTTTGATTCTTTTCAACTTTTTTTCCTTTCTCTCTCACTACCTTTCCATTCTCATTTTTCAATTGTTCAATTTCAATAACTAAGCTCTCATTCTTCACTTTCAAGTTTTCTTTCTCTTTTTCACATTCACTCATTTGGACATGCAATTGTTCAAGTTCTTTGTTTAAGAGGCCATGCTTTTCTTGGATTTCATCTTTCAGCTTAAATGCATTCTTCTTCTCTATGTCCAAGCATGTTATTTCCTCTTCAAACAAAGCTAGCTTGGTTTCCAAAGCATCATTTCCATTTTTCAGACTTTTGACTTGTATTTCAAGCAAATTACATTTTCCACATGAATCAGATGAGTGTACAATTTCATGAATCATTTTCTTCAAAGTCCTATTCTCATTTTTCATTCTTCTATAATTCTCATCTAATTCTTCATAAGCAAGTTCCCACTGTTCATTTGAAATGGCCTCAGTGTTAGAAATTACCTGTTCGCGGTCGCTGTTGGCCATAAAGCACATCGTCTTAACGAGTTGTTCAATATCCTGCTCCTCATCATCGATCGTGGGATCATCCTCATCCTCGTCGCTCCATGTCGCCTTCATGGCCTTCGGCTACTTGCCTTTGACGACCTTTCCCTTTTTCTTTTGGAGCTCGGGGCATTCTCCTCGCATGTGCCCCACTTTCTTACATTCATAGCAAATGATTTCGGCGGCCTTGGATGGTTCATTTCTTTATCTTGGCCGCCTCTTCCCTTTCCTGAACTTCCCGCCAAATCTTCTTCTTTGGCGTAAGAATTGTCTTACCTTTCTTGTTAGCATAGCAACCTCTTCATCGTCGGTGGTTCCCAACGATTCCTCTTGGCCCGAGATACTCTCCGAGAGTGCTTTTAAGGTGATTGGCCTTTTCTTCTTCGGATCATCTTCCGTCCTTTTGATCACATTGATCTCATAGGTCATTAATGACCCTATGAGTGCATCCATGGTCAGAGTTGTCAAATCCTTGGAGTCGTCTATCATGGTCACCTTGGTGTCCCAACTCAGTGACAGTGACCTCAACACCTTCCGCACCAATTGCTTGTTGGTGAACTCTCTTCTGAGTGACTTCAAACCATTGGTGATCTCCATAAGTCGTGCGAACATCTGGGAGATATCTTCTTCATCTTTCATTTTAAATAGCTCGTAGTCACGAGTCAGCATATTCACCTTTGTCTCCTTGACTTCTGTGGTACCTTCATAAATGAGCTTGAGCTTGTCCCACATTTCCTTGGCACTACTGCACATGGAGACACGAGCATACTCGTTAGGGTGAATAGCACACTGAATTATATTCAAGGCATTAAAATTTACAGTTGCTTTCTTTATAGCATCATCATCCCACATATCCTCATCGGGGTGTACAGCATACGGACCATTCCTAATAACAGTCCATATTTCATGACTCTGCGCTCTAAGAAATACGGTCATCCTATTCTTCCAATATGGGTAATTACTCCCATCGAAGAAGTGTGGCCGTTGAATTGAATGCCCTTCGGGCATCATCCCCTTGTGGAGGTTGTTGGCCATTCCTAACAGATCACTCTAAAACAGCTAGGTTTTCTAAGAAGCAGAGCTGAGGCTCTAATACCAATTGTTGGCCCAGTTAGGAGGCAATTGAGAGGGGGGTGAATTGATTGCCCACCCTTTTCCACAAATTTTAAAAGCAACCCACACAAGCCACGGATATGAGGAATAAATCTAAGACAGAGGCTCGATTAATACAACTGAAATTAAATGAAGCAAGCTCTCGCAAACTCCCCAACGCACAGATGTACTCACTCGGACAACAATATTCGGACGGACAGTTGAGAACACTCACGCCTCACCGTCTCACACTGGTATAGTGAGCAGAAAAATAGATATCAACCAACACCAACCAAGCAAACGACGGCACAGTTTTTTTTGGTGGTTCGGACGCACAAAGTGCCATCCTACGTCCACCCCTCTCACCTCGAGAGGCTTTCACTATAACGCTGCTCGACGGCAGTAATCACACACACACGGGCTCGACGGCCCACACACGTAGGTTCTCGTACGACGACGAGACAACCCACACACACTCGGAGCAAGCTCCGAAAATGTCTAGATAAGAGAAATAGTATGAAAAGAAATACAAGCCCAGATATGAGATAATCGTTCTAAGCACAAGATGACTAAGAAGATGAAGAACAATATGAATCTTCCCCACAAACTCTTAATATCCTTGGAATATAACGAGGGTAACGCTCAGAACAAAGGAACCGAGGTTGGATGAAGCCGGTGTCGAAAATGTAGTCGCCCGAAGCTTCGGATGTAGAGGATGCAGATCTCGACCTCCACTCTTAGGCTTGGGCTCGATGGAAATCAACCTAGCACAGCCCTCCTTCACCTCTAGCAGATGGATACCCTTCTTCTCCGGCAAGACAAGTGAAGACACACGTTAGAAGCTCAGGAGATGGGTTCCGATCGAATGAAGGGCGGCACTATATACAAGGGGATTTGATCCCCCAACTGACATAAAAGCCCACTCTAAACCCTATTGAAACAACATACAAGACATTAGGGACGTCCTAAGGCCATTAGGGTCATAAGCCATGCCAAATAGATCCAAGCCCAATGGGTTCGAAGGAGATCTGAAAAACCTGCAAGAACGTTCAGAAAAAGTGTCGACCCATGGGGTCGACTCTTTTTCTTGAAAGTTTTGCCAGAACATATATAAAAGCAAAACCGAGCACGAGTGTCGACCCATGGGGTCGACACTTCTTACAAAGTGTTCTGGCCTGTGAAAAAGAACATAACATTCGTGATGAAAAGTGTCGACTCACGAGGTCGACACTTTTTCACGAACATTCTGTTTTTACAGTAATGAACATACTTATCTGAAAGTGTCGACCTTCAGGGTCGACACTTTTTCCCGAGAGTTCTACCTTATCAAAATAGCAGAACCCTGGTGAAAGTGTCGACCCCGTAGGTCGACACTTTCTGCCAGCGTCCCCTTTTTCAACGCAAGACAGAAATTGCACAAATAAGTGTCAACCTCGTAGGTCGACACTTTTACTATCAGTAGTAAAACATCTGTAAAAGCCATTGAAAACTCCACAAATGACATACATATAACAATGTTGATCAATGGAGTTCATACAACTCACATATACATGGATAAGCATGAATTTTACCCGGATTAGTCCATTTACATTAAGATCTAAATAGTCATGTATTCATAACTTGGCCTTGAGAGATTGAGTGAAAAGCCTCGCAATAAACCTGCATTCAATTTGCCATTCAAATTAAGGTCTCATTGTATCAACTGAAACTCTCTCAATCATCACATAATAAGTTCCACATTCATAACATACATTGATGGGGACATCACCTCCCATGCCCACGTTCACAGCTCGTCTCCTCGCCCCGGTTGCATCCGGCATGGCCTAGTCATTTAATTTTGAGTCCTATGTAATTTTTATTTGAGTCATTTGATGTATTTTCCCTTTTATTTGAGTCATGTTCCTAGGTCTTATGTTTATTTCCCTAAGTTTGAGTGTCATTAGGTTGTCTAGTTGGCTATTGGGCCCAATTCATTGGGCTTGGCCCATGGGCTCTCCCCTACCCCCTCGGTTATTTGTCATTGAGTCAATTGTCAGGGACTTTTGTAGAAATGTGAGTTTCCTATATATAGGACCCCATTCCCCCCCATTTCAACTTAATAAATCATGGAATGAAAAAACTTGCCATTTTGAGAGTTTACACTTCTTATCTAGTGGAGAGATTCCATTTTTTGGGTGAGAAACCCTAGGGGAGAGATTCCCCACCCTTCCCTCTCTTAATCTCTCTTTTTCACTCCACTTTCTCTCTCCTCAACACCCAAATTCAAATTTTCTTCTCTCTCCTCTCTTCCCAACCACCTCCACTCCCCACCTACCCCATTTAAGCCTCTTCCCATTCCCCACAACCCTCATCAATACTCCACCCCTTCCCAAGACCCCATCCACCAATCCTCTCCTCACCATCCAACCCCCAACTACCCCTCCCACTTTCCCAAGAACCCTTCCCACTACCCCAAGCACCCCTTCCCTTCCCCAACACAACCCCCCATTCCCAAGACAAAAAAATTAGCCCCACCCTTAAACCTATTTTCGAATATCCTTTCCCTCTCTCCATTCCAACCAAATTCGCAGCCCCCACTACCACCATCTATTGGACCCTCTTCCAGACCTTATTCTCCACCTCCCACACCTTAGAACACCCCCTCCAAGACCCCCTTACAACCAGGGGTCACTCCCACACTCATCTACCCCCTTCCCCTTCTTCTTTCTTGGTCATTGGAAGCTACTTCGAAGCTGCAGTTTGCTGTCCAAGGGTTACAGATGAACCAGTAACTTGCAGTGGCCACCACGACTTCCTCCGGATGAGTTTGAAGACCCAAGAGCCATCATCGGAAGCGTCTACCAGTCTCCTTCGCAACAGAAGTGGTTTCATCTTCTTCCGATCTCCGAGCCATCCAGGAGGTCCATTCTCCCACAACTGCGCAGTTCTACCTCGGCTGAGGACCTGAGCCAGATTAGAAGCTCTGCCACGACGAACTCCGAAGGAATCAGTCCACGAGTTCTTCTTCAAAGTTCTTCATAGCCCAGTCTACTTCCAGAATCAAGAAACAGAACTTCATTCGGCATTCTTGATCCAGAGTTCTCATTTTTTCCCCCAGCTATGCAGATCTGCTACTCATAGTCTGCACCGATCAGTCGCCATTGTTCTGCATCCCCTAGTCTTCTCCGACATCGGTTGGCTTCCCCGTCAGTTTTTCTGCGAAGAGGACTTGTCCATGATTCCAACGACTCTGACGGCGCTTGATTCCGAGGTCGGGAGCTGCCAGGGCATTCTCTGCAATATGCTGTTAGAAGTCTGCAACTGTAGGTCCGAGAATCTGAAGCTCTGTTCAAACCTCCATCCTAGTCAGCAGCGGCTCCAGAAGAAATTGAAGAAATTCTGAGGCATTTCCTTCCTAGCTACGAAGATTTCCTCACTAGTCTCATCATCAGCGAAATTCTTGAGCAAGTTCTACAATAGCAACACCGTCTACCTGTCCCTATTCGGAGAGAGCAGGCAGAACCGGTGACTTCATCGTTCCATGCTTTTAACCATAGTTTCCCCTCCCCGCTTGGCCGGCTGAAGGCCCCTCCCTGTGCGGAGGTAATTTTGGTTGTAATATCTCTTAACCCCCACCCCAAGATCCCCCTCCTGTGAGAGGTGTAGTGTTGTAACTTGTTTGGGCAGGTCAAGCTACCCCGGCGCGGCGTGTGGGGATCCACCCGCCTCCCCGCTCGCCCTCATCTCCGACCAGGACCGGTTTCTTCAAACCGGTCGAGTAAGTGCTCAAACCTTCACTCCATTTAGTGCTTGTCATTCAATATTTGTTCTTAATTCCACTGGTTATGCGAGTGAGAGCCCGGTCCTCAAGCGCCGTTGTCTTGAGTGATCACCGTGGGAGAAGTACATCCGGTGCCTTTGGCACTTTGTCGGCCCCCTTGAATTGGGCATCCATACCCATTGGGAATCCCATCTTGGCCTTGCTGGCCCTCTACCAGCAAGGGCCCAACCCCTCAACCTCACCTTGGCATTGCCAAGTTACCCCGGGCTTGGGTGAGTGTCGATAGAGCGGTGGCCCAATTCGGCCCATTTGAATGCGATTGTGCTTGCTTGCATTAGGTCCGAGGTTGTGTCACATCATACATTCATTTTGCGATTCACCAAATGACCTATTCACTCACTACTTATGTTCAGCAATTGTGTTCAATCAATAATAGCTCACTCGACATTCAATATTTAATCAAGTTGATTCAGATCAGCCTTTTTCAAATTTGAGCATTCTTCATTCATGGTGTAGACAAATTAATCATGCAAGTCTGAAATTCATCAGCCTCATATTTCATCAATTATGTATATCAATGAAGATCAATCAAGCAAGTTTTCATTCAAGGGAATCATTCATCAACCCTGTATACATGCAAATTCATTGAACTTGAAATCATGACAATTCATTCAGAATCTTTGTCAAAACAGTCCGGGGCACAACATTATCTGCTTTCAATTTCCAGCATTTGTACCACGAGATAACAAGATTATATATGTATGCATGTGGCCCAAAAATGTGATGGTCTCGAACATTGTTAATTTTAAAATTAGCCATATGTGTGAGCCAATTCTCTTCTTTAAGGGGTATGTAACAATCAATGGCCAGTAATCGTTCAAGATTGGGATGGATCCTTTGCCTAGTATCTATCCATCGACCTCCTTGTCCTGTATCTACCCACCTAACTACCCCTTTAATGACTTCTTCCTCCAAAGAAACTTGGTCAAAGACAGGCAGCTCATGAGCATTAAGGGCATTAATCAATTGATCTTCCTGAAGGGGAGTTAAATGAAATGTGAATATGGTAGACATATCCTCTTCAAGTTTTAGAGTGTCATATTGCAGAGGCTTAGCTTGCAGGGGGATCAAAGTGGAAGGAGATATGAGCCCAAAATCTATCCCATCTGATGAGTCAAACTTTATAGGGTAGGGCTCAAGGGTTAGATCAAATGTGAAAGTTTCTAAGAAGGCCCCTTCATAAACTCATCAATCGAATGAAGTTTATCAATCAAACTTTCCAGTAATAGAGTGGATAGACCAAATGTAAACCTTTCCAACAAGGCCCCTTAATCACCCTCATCAATTACATTAAGAATATCAATCGAATGTTCAAATGGTGACGTGGAAAGATCAGATGTTAATCTTTCAAGTCCGGACCCTTCATCATAGGTCAGTTCAAATGTGAATTTCTCTAAGAGGGTCCCTTCATTACACTCATCAATAGGAAGAGGATGTTCAGAATTCGTCTTCATTAAATCAACAAGGTTATTATCCACAAAGCACTCCCCCTCTTCATGCATTTCCTCAAATGGGCCTTTGATGTTTGGAGTGATGTTCTCAATTTCTTCAAGTGAAGCCCCATTATCAATATCTTCAAAAATGAGATTATCAATTTTGTTCTCCACGAGTGGGGCCTCTAAATGAAAGATGAATTTTTCATTCAAAGGCCCTTCACCATGCTCTTCCTTATGAGGGTTATCATTCAACATATCTGCAACATCAACTTTACCAGCTTCTTTATGTTTTTCCTCACATAAGTTAATGATGGCACTCTCCACATCAAAGTGTTCACATTGTTCTATCATAGGGAGAATGTCAATCAATGATTCTAATTGTGGGACCGTGAGATGAAATGAGAAATCTTCCAATGCGATCCTTTCATGATATTCTTCCAAGTGAGGAGGGTCACATTCCAATACCTCGTCATCATCATTTTCAACTAGATAACCCTCTTTTCTACATTTTTCCTCAATTGGGCCATTGATATTCTTAATCTCATAATTTTGAATGACATCTTTTGGCACATCATTTAATTCACCCCCTAACTTATCTTCAACCAACTCATTTTGGCTCTCCTCATAAATGGGTGTGGACTCCTTACTCAAATAAGACATCTTGCTAGTCACCCCAAATTCTCTTTGATGTAATTCTTCCTCAATTCCCTCATTACCTTAGTCAAGAGTTTTATTCAGCAAGGGAACCACGGGTTGTTGGCAAGAATAAATGTATTGAGTAAATTGAGAGACTTGACCTTTAAAGGTTTCATCAAGGGGGTTAGGCAATTGGTGCATTGACAATTCATATGTGGCTCTTGTGAGTTGGTCCACTTTGGTTTGGAGGGAGCCAATGCTTTGTTGGAGATGATTTGAATCAATTGGTTGAGTTTTTCTTCATCATTGGGACCATTGTATGGAAGGGTGGAATGGATGTGTTTGAGGGTGGTAAGCAGTGGAGAATTTGAGGAGGGTTCCAATCCGATGCCAGAGGGTTTTCCAAAAATAATTGGTGAATTTCACATCCCGGTCGGACACAATGGTCTTAGGTAATCCATGGAGTCGGACTACCTCATCAAAGAATAAACGGGTGACCCTAGAAGCATCCGACGTCTTGGAGCATGGGATAAAGTGGGCCATCTTAGAGAACCTGTCAACAACTACAAAGATTGAATCATGTTTACGCAAGGTCCTAGGCAGGCCAAGGATAAAGTCCATGCTCAAGTCCTCCCAAGGTCGGTCTGGGATGGGAAGGGGCGTGTAAAGCCCAGTGTTTTGCCTTACTTGCTTGGCCGAGGCACAAATGCGACACTGTCCCACAATGTTGGACACATCCTTCTTGAGACTGGGCCAATGGAATTGCCTCTCAACTAGCTCTATGGTTTTTTGGACCCCAAAGTGACCAGCTAGGCCACCACTGTGCAACTCCCAAACTAAGAAGTCCCAAAGTGAAGTTCGGGGTATGCATAGCCTAGCTCCCTTAAAAAGATACCCCTCTTGGAGTATGAATCCCTCATGTCCCCTGTGGGGTTGAGTGGAGAGGGTGCTGTAGTGAGTCCCAAATTTGGGGCAATTTGGATATTCCCCTTTGATTCTCTCAAACCCCATGACTTCCACCTGGACAGTGGAAAGCAAGGCTACCTGCCTACTCAGCGCATCGGCGGCGTGATTCTCACTACTCATCTTATACTTGAGGACAAATGTATAGGCCTGAATGTATTCTACCCAATGGGCATGACGGGCATTGAGCTTTTGTTGGGTGTTGAGGTACTTCAAGGCCTCGTGGTCCGAGAAGATCACAAACTCCTTGGGTAGGAGATAGTACCTCCAATGCCGAAGGGATTGAACCACAGCATAAAGCTCTTTGTCATATGTGGATTACCTAGTCCTAGCCTCACAGAGTTTCTCACTAAAATAGGCTACCGGGTGACCCTCTTGGCTAAGAATGCCTCCAATTCCTACCCCGGATGCATCACAAGTGACCTCAAAGACTTTAGAGAAGTCAGGTAGGCAAAGGACCGGGGCTTGGGTCATCTTTTCCTTGAGCTCTAGGAATCCTTTGGAGGCTTCCCTAGTCCACACAAAAGTTCCCTTCTTGAGGAAATCCGTGATAGGAGCGGTGATAGTGCTAAACCCACAGATGAATCTTCTATAGAAAGTAGCTAGCCCGTGAAAGTTTCGGGCCTCATGGAGGGTCTTGGGCTCGGGCCACTCAAGAATGGCTTGGACCTTCTCGGGGTCCATGGATACCCCTTGGGATGAGATAATAAATCCTAGGAAGGCTAGTTGATTGGTCAAGAAATGACACTTCCCGGGGTTGGCAAAGAGGCTCTCTTTCCTAAGAACGGTGCACACTTGTTTGAGGTGATCGAGGTGGGCTTCCTTGGACTGGATATATATGATAATGTCATCAAAGTAGACAACAAGGAAGATGCCAATGAAGGGCCAGAGAACCTCGGTCATGAGGCCCATGAAGGTGCTTGGTGCATTGGAAAGGCCAAAAGGCATCACAAGCCACTCATAGAGACCATCCTTGGTCTTAAAGGCGGTCTTCCACTCATCCCCGGGCCTAATGCGAACTTGGTGATAGCCACTCTTGAGGTTAATCTTGGAGAAGATGGTGGCTCCAGCAAGCATGTCTAACATGTCATCTAGCCGAGGGATGGAGAACATATACTTGACCGTTATCTTGTTGTTGGCTCGGCTATCCACACACATGCACCAAGTTTCATCCTTTTTGGGTGTGAGAAGAGCCGGGACGGCACATGGGCTCTTGCTAATGCAAAGGAAGCCCTTCCTGATGAGCTCCTCAATTTGCCTCCTAAGCTCAGCATGCTCGGTGGGGTTGAGGCGGTAGTGGGGGAGGTTGGGTAAGGTAGCTCCGGGCACAAAGTCGATGGCATGTTGCACATCACGCATGGGTGGTAGCTTATCCGGAAGCTCATCGGGGAACACATCATGAAAGTCCTCAAGGAGTTGTTAGATTTCTATTGGGTGTGGTCGGTTGGGGTGGATTCCCCAAGGCAAATGACAATGGCACACACTTGTCCCCCTTGGTTGACTTCTTCCTCAAGTTCCTTCCTAGTGATGAGGTGTAGGCTCCTAGTAGTCCCAATGGTCAAACTAGGGCTCAGATTTGATGGGGTGGGGTGTGGGGTAGAGGGAAGGGTTGAGGATTCCTCTAGGAGAGCAGGTGTCTTTTTGGGGAGGAAGCGGGGTGGTAAAGGGTTGAGTTGGATTCTCTTTCCCTCATGGGTGAAAATGCAAGTGTTCGCCCTCCCGAGGAAGGTGGCATCTACATCATAGATCCAAGGCCGCCCTAGGAGTATGCTCCCTACTTCCATTGGTAGAATGTCACACCAAACTTGGCCTTGGTAGGATTGAAATGTGATGGGGACAAGGCAACGAGTGCTAACGGGTATGGATGTGGCATCAATCCAAGCTACCCGATAAGGTTTTGGGTGTAAGGAAATGGTGAGGCCTAGAAGTATGACGGTGTCGGGGGACACCACATTCACACTACTCCCGTTGTCCAAGATGACCTTCCTAGCATTACTCCCTATCCGGATGTAGGTATGGAAGATGGTGTTTCTTCTCCAATCATGCTCTTGGGCTTGAGTGAGGGTACACCTAACCACTCCAAGGTGAGGGTCGGTGGGTGGAGGAGGTTGTTCTTGATTGGCCTCCATGTAGTGGGTCTCATATTCTTCCTCCCAGTCGGGAGAGGCCTCATACACCTCAACCTCTTCTTCAACTCCAGCTTGGGGTAGGAGATTAGCCTCCTCAATGAGCATGCTAGATGCTCCCTTGGTGGGGCATTGATTGGCGAAGTGTCCATACCCAAGGCACCTAAAGCATTGTTGCCCACTTTGGTGGTTGGGGTTGGCCCTAGTGTGAAGGGGGGTGGGTCCCGGATTGGGTCTATTGGGAGTGGGGTTGGGAGGACCATTTGTGGGGCGATGGGGAAGGGTGCCACTAGGAGGAGCTACCCGGGTGGGAGGAGCTCCCATGGGATTGGGAAGGAGACCTCGTTGAGGAGGTGGGGTGTTGGTCCGAGGTGCCAAGGGTTTGGGATCCATCCCCCGAGGGGGAACCATTCGGGTATATCGAGAGAATTTCTCAGCATCCCAGGCTATTTGGTAGGCTTGCTCTAGGGTGGTCACTTCACGCATGAAGAGCTCCTTCTTTATGTGGAATTGAAGCCCATTCCTAAAGCGGGACAGTATGACTGCGGGATCCTCTTGGACTCCACACTTAAGAAGGTAGTAATCAAATTTTTCAATGTACTCCATCACGGTCTTCCCTTCTTGGGTTAGGGCTTGCCACTCATCTAGGAGGTTTTGATGGTAGGAGGGAGGGACATATTTGAGTTTGAGTTGTTCTTTCATGGCCCCCCATGTGGTGATGGGTGGTTCCCTCCTAACTATCCTCAATCCCTCAACGTTCAACCAATGGGTCTTGGCTAACTTAGTAAGTTGCATTTTGGCAAGTCGGACTTTCCTATCCTCGGTCATGGGGTACCAATCAAAATATTGGTCCATAGCCGCTTCCCAATCCAGGTAGATGCTTGGGTGATGGGACCCATCAAAGGTAGGGGCATCGACTTTCACAAGTCTCATGAGGTGATTATCCGGGTTGTCCCGGGGGGGTCTATCATCTCTCCTTGGGGGTGGGTCCCTTTCCGGCTCGGGTGGGTGGTCACGGTTGAGCTCTCTTATGGCTGGTCCCTCACGTGGAGGAGGTGCCCTCCGATCATCCACCCTTGGGGCAGGTCTATTTTCCTCAAGTTGCTCAAGTTGGGCCGTTATGTCATCAAGCCACCCTAAGATATTGGTCATACCCTCCACAAGGAACCTAATGTGATCGGGGAGCTCATGCTCGTTGGGGGCGGGATTCCCTTGGGGATTAGGATTCATTGGGGAATTGGAAGAGGATGGGTTAGATTGATAATGGATCCCACTACGGGTGGTCATCCAATGCTGGGTGGGCTATGCACGGGTGCGCATGTACAACAATTAACGACCTAGTGTGAAGACGTCCAAGACTAGACTTGTGAGGACAAGTCTATAACCTGGCTCTGATACCACTTGATGTGGCACAGCCCTAGGGTGATAAGGGATGACTTGTTGAACCTAAGACCTAGACCTGCAAGCATACAAAGTAGAAGTCGGACTCACGCTAGCGGCTCACTCGCACGGCGCACACGATCTCCCATGGTGACCGGGGGATGATGGCGAGGGTCCGAGGTGGGACCCAATCGATTCTAAAGACCTAGTGGGCTTAGGCTGACCCCTAAAGGCCTGGGCTTCCCAACTTTGCGGGTGGCTGGCACGCCGGGGCATGGGTTGGGAGGCACTCATGCATGTTCCGCGGTGGGCAGACTTAAGGTGGTGTACGAGTCCGGGCTCTCGTCTCACCGACCGACGGCAAGTAAAGACTATACTAAATAAGCAAGATTGCAACAAGACAAGGGGGTATCAGATGCTCACCTGACCGGTGTGAAAACACCGATCCCAACCAGAGACGAGGGCGCACCGGGAAGCGTGGGCATACGCCCGCACGCCGCGGCGATGGCGCTTGACCTAAAAATAAGTGGGTTACAACACTACTCCTCTCGCAGGAGGGGGGATCTCGGGGTGGGGGTTAGGATATTTACAACCAAATACTACCTCCACACAGGGAGGGGCTGTAAGCCAGCCAGGCGGGGAGGGGAAGTGAAGCTAGAAATCGTCGTGCCGAGTTCCACCGATGCTGCCAGCTTCTGGGACCACCGGACAGACATTCGAAGATGTCGCCGCCACAGTCGCCACCGAACTCCAAATGGGCTGAAACCAGTGCCGAAAGTCTTGTACTTTACCTAGGTGGACGCCTGAATTTTCTTGAATTCCCTTGACGATGTTGCTGGTCGGGGTAGGACCTGGACTAGGGCCAGACTGCTCTGGTTCTGGCTACTTCAGCACCACTACAGTAGGAAGACAAGGTCACCCTGAGGGCTGCTGGGCTTTGATTCAGGCGTGGCTAAAGGCGTTGGATTCGCTATCGAGTCCTCTTCGAAATGGGACCCGCATGGATGTCAGAGGAAGTCGGAGTAGATTGGGAGAGCCCGAATAGTGGACAGGGGTCGGTTCAGCCTCAGAGGGGACAGAACTGCGCACCCTGGGGAGGAAATTAAGAACTCACTTGTCCGGGGTCCAATCGGGAAGCCGCTTCTTGGTACTGGAAGGCGACTCATCGTAAAAGATCTTGGCTAAGCCCCACCTCTAAATCCTCAGATGGCTGGCTATGGGAGCTTCTGAAAGCAGCTTCAGGTTGGCATTCTGGAGGAAGACGCGCAGTCGGGGGAGATCGGTTCCACCGCGCAGCCACGAGCTCAGAACGAAACAAGACTACCACCGTTGAGAAGAAGACAGGGAAACGCTTCCAACGGTACCTATTGGGCTTTCAGAAATGCCGAGATGACGTCGTGGCTGGAGCTGTAAGTGACTGGTTCTCTACAGGTCCACAGCTGCGAACAGGCCTCCGGTGTATCTCCAATAGGACAAGAGAAGGGGGTAAAGGGATGATTCCGAATGGTGAAGGGGGTGGAGGGGGGACTAGAGGGGGATGTGTGGAGGGTGTGGAGGGGGCTAGAGTTGCTGGAAAGGGGGCTGGGCTGGGTGTGCGCTAGAGAGGGGGGGAATGGGGGGAATTGGTGGGTTCTATCCTGGGGTGTGGGGGATGAAATTCAAATTTGAATTGGAGATAGGGAGGGGATTTAATTGATGTCTAGGGAAGGGTGAGAATGCCTTGGGAAGAGGGAGGATTCTCTTGGGAAGTGGGAGGGGTCTTGGGGAGTGGGAATAGAGGGAGATAAAAATTCAAATTTTGAGTTGGGGATGGGGTGGGGAGTTAGTGGGTGCCTAGGGAAGGGTGGAGGAGACCTTGGGAAGAGAGAAGGGTGCCTAGGGAAGGGTGGAGGAGACCTTGGGAAGAGGGAAAGTGTCTTGGGAAGTGGGAGTGGAGGGAGATTCGAATTTAAATTCATCTTGGGAAGTGGGAGTGGAGGGAGATTCGAATTTAAATTCGTCTTGGGAAGTGGGAGTGGAGGGAGATTTGAATTTGAATTCGTTTTGAGAGAGGGGAGTATAGAGAGAGAGAGAGAGAAGAGAGAGAGGGAGAGAGAGAGAGGAGAGAAAGAGAGGAGAGTCACACTCCGACTAGAGAGGAGGGGGGATTCACTCAAAATGGACTTCAATTTCTCAAGTATCAAGTGTTCTAATGGGAGGGAGTTGGGTCCTATTTATAGGCACCCAACTCTTTACATGACTGAAATGCCCTTAGCATTTACACAAAAGACCAAAGCTATCCTAAACAACCAACATGGGCCCAAACTAGGATACAAAAGTCCAATTAATACAAAACAAGGGAAATTGGACTCATGACCACATGACTCAATAAATAAAATACATAAATAAGACTTCAAAGAAATGAAGATAACATGCGATCATTATAGCCGGACATTCTCAAAGTGATGCAGGCGATCCGAGCCAAAGATAGCGCTGTGAGATGCCCTCATCACCCCGCCTACAACTCCAGCCGCGTCGGGGGGAAGCTCACCCTCCTCCAAAGGAGATGAGGTACCTGTGACACATACCAGGGAGGTTCCAGCATTAGCAAAATACAGGAAGCCAACATATGATCTAAGTTCCCATCCACATACCTGAGGGTTCCATGGTGGAGGACCCAACCAGCCCTACAGTGCAGGCTGAGACTGCAGCTGGTAGAGGAGGGAGAGGCAACTTTATCGGTGACTATAAAGATGCCACAGCTGCAACTCCAGTAACAAGGGCCATCATGCTGCCTACTACCCCCGACTCCGCCTCGAAGGAAGGAAGCTCCACTACAGGTCCGGTACTGACCAGCTCCTGAACCATCTCCAAGGCAGCTGCCCTGTCATCAGCTGGCGAACAAAAAACAAATAGGCTCAGTCAACAGCCCTGATTAACAAATGCAAAGAGAGGAGGGGTCAGCCCTCCCTATGACGGCTTAGCACTCACCTGAGCCATCCCGGACTCCCTCAGGCTCCTATCCACCAACAAAAGTGGGTACTTCAACTTTGGCCCCAGAAGAGATGGGGGGCCTGCCGTCTCTGCATATGAACATATGGCAATATTAATTTCCCAGCAAAGGCATTGCTATGTACATGACACTACCAGTCTTAAAAAAATTTACCTGGCTGAACGACCTCAGAAGTCTCTCCTGGCTCGAAGTGTGGAGGCACCTCTGTGTGGGGGTCGGTCTCCTCCATCATCTGGAGGACCTCATCCACATCAAGGTCACATTTGATATCGTCCTCCCACTAAGGATCGGTCTCGAAAGCTGGCGAGAAGGCCAACTCTGCCCCAGCTTCCAGTAGAGCTACAAATCCAGCCATAGTGATAAGATTAGTCAATCATAATGACTAAACAAATATAAGGGGATGTTGGCCCAGAAGCACACGAGGACAAGAAAGGGGGGGTTGAATTGTCCCCGAATGATAATTACAGATTTAAACTTTATGCAGCGGAATAAAATAAACTACCAACACGCGGTATAATGAAAGCAAATTTTCGCTCTACACAAGCAAGTTCACTCGAACTCTCTGATCTCACACGAATAGCCTATGCAAAGATCAATTGAACATTGATAAAACACATATAGCAGAGGTAGCGGTGTGTAATGATGCAGTGAATAAAAATCTCTAAAAAGACTTGTGAATGGAGATAGGAGAAATGGACAAACACACAGGCACACCACAAAGAACACAGAGATTTTTAGGTGGTTCGGCCGGACCACGTCCACCCCTCACCAAACTTGGTGAGACTTCAGTAACACGCTACAAACCGTAGCCACCACGGGGATGAGCCCCAACACGACACACATGCTGCACCTGCAGCAATCCACACACACAGGGCATGGCCCCAGAACACTGCCACCGCAGCACACACCCACACTCTTGGGGAACTCACCCCGCACTAAAACCACACACGGAGACGCAGCTCCGCACACCCACACACAATCGCACACCGGCGATCAACCAATCAATATTTCAATGTTTAGAATAAAAGATAAAACCTTAATGACATCCAAACTAAGGATAGAACATGGAAAACATCTCAAATACGCTAGGAACAGATGTAGAGATTTTCCCCTTTGCAAACCCCTTAAATCTCCAAGTGAATGTCGACGGTTGCTCGCGATTTTGCTATCACCGGATTCCTCTCTTCAAGCCGCACCTCTTTCACTTCATCCACGAGCTCAAGAAATGTCTCCAAGTAGATCAGAACCCTTCGTCTTTCTCTTGTTTCCTCCTCCTTTTTCTTTCTTCACCTGCAAGATAAGAATGTAAGCTCATTAGGGTTCTTGTGCCCAAATTTGGAGCTCATGTTCATATATATAGAAGAGTGACCAAAAGACTCATAAGACCCTCCCAAAATGTGTTAAAAATACCCTCATATGTCTAGGAACCTTTGGGGGGTATTTTGGTAAAGTTTGAAAGGGTTTAGATTGGGTTTAGAAACTTTTCAAAACACCCGACCCGAATGGGTCAACCCATGGGGTCGACCCTCGAGCAAATAGACCATGGACAGAAGCAAAAAAAAATCTAGACACACAGGGGTCGACCCCTGCAGACAGACTCTAAAAGATGGCCTCAGTCCAGTCCAGAAACAGTAAGGGTCGACCCTATGGGTCGACCCATGCCAAAAAGGGTTAAAACTCATCCTCAAACCTCCAAGAATTCAAGGGAATAAAAGTGATTAGATTACCATTTTCTCATAAGTTTGAGAGGATTTAGATACCATTCTTGGGGCTGCAAAACCACAGAAACATCAAGTCAAAATAGGAATGAACAATTAAAGTCTTCTTACATTTCACCTTCCTCGTTCCTCATGAAACTCCATTTCTTGACTTAAAAAATAAATGATGTTACTGTTGGGTTAGATGGACGCAGTCTATCTCCACTAAGTGTGGATCTAGAGGGGGGTGAATAGATCAACTTGCCTAATTTAAAACTACTGTAAGTTCTAAAGCAGAATTTAGGCAAACATCAGTTAAGCTAAAGAAGAATGCTAAGCAAAGGGTCGACCCATGAAGCCATTCACCATATCTTATATCGAAAGCTAGACATAAGTATGAGCGATATAATCAATGAAGCAGATCAAAGGATACCAGCACACACAGTTCACAAGCAATCACACAAACACAATGCACACACGATTTTTAGGTGGTTCGGTCAACGACCTACGTCCACCCCACACTCAACCGAGTATGGCTTCCTGCTGCGCAGCACAGCTTGCGTCCGCTGGGCTTTACAGCTTGGCCAAACAATCCGCTGATACACAGCTTCGCTGGGCACTACAGCTTGCCGACCAGAGGATCTGATCCTCTGCAACCGCTGGGGAAATACAGCTTAACCCGTCCAGTGGAGACTACCACTGCAAGACCGCTGACACACAGCTTGAAGAAACAGTATTCGAAATGAAAGACAAAATCAAAACGAAAATAGAAAAGCTCAAAAGCAATATAGCTCTAAGAGCAAAGCTCAGCTCTGGTTTTGAACCACGAGACTGAGATACAAGCTCACTCTCAATCTCACTCTCAATCAGCTCTCTCTCAGCTCATCTCTCTCGATCTCTTCTTCTCTCATTTTCTTCTTCTCTATTTCTTCTTCTTCTCTTCTTCTTCTCTCTTTTCTCTCTGTGGATCGAAGGCTCACTGCTGCTGAGTGTATAGACTTTCTCTTCTTCTCCTTCGATCTCTTTTCTTCTGTGGAAGAAGGCTTGTTTATATAGCAGCAACAGTAGCAGGCGTGTGCTCTCCACGTTTCCCGCCCAGCAATTTGGACCACGTGGCAGCATCCTGGTATCTCGTCCATCCTTGGATCACGAGCCAGGCACCTCGGATCACGTGCCCTTCATTAGCCTCTTCAGTCCGATGTATAGAGTTCTCAGTTCACGTGCTCAATGACAGCAATCTGACTTGCTGCGTCGACGCTGTGAATCAATGGCGTTAACGCAGTGAGGCATTCCAGTAAGCCATTAGCTTCGTCTCTTTAGCTGCTGCGTCGACGCTGCTCAATTGTGGCGTTGACGCAGTGGAATAGCCTGTGAGGGTCTCTGCTTCTTTAACTGCTGCGTCGACGCTGCTTGCTTGTGGCGTTGACGCAGTGGAATATATCGTGAAGGCTTCGTCAACTGATGCGTGGACGCTTTAAGCTCCCAGCGTCGACCCTGTTCCCTTCAGCAACAAGAATGAAGTCATAAGATTTAAGTATGTACATTGCAGTGTATATACTTCGTTGTATAGACTTGTGAAGGCGAATGCAACGTACAGACTTGCCCAATGTGTTGACTTCAACAAAGGAGGCCAATGTGTAGACTTGAAAGGCTGAGGCTAGTGTACAGGCTTGCCACCGACCAGTGTGTAGACTCGATCAGCATAAGGCACAGTATAGACATCAACTCTGTACATCGAATGTATAGACTTCAAGTGTGAAGACCATTGTAGAGACTTTGGATTCGAAGACCAATGTACAGACTTTGGGGACATGAAGCGATGTACAGACTTCAAAGAAGTTGGCGAGTCAATGTACAGACTTGATGAAGCGAAGCCATTGTATAGACTTAATGTGTAACTGAAGCCTTGAACGTAGGAATAGGCTGGAGTGTATAGACTTCAGGCTTCAGAGCCGAATGTTCAGACTTCACCTAAGAAACGTAGGGAAAGTCCCCAGTGTATAGACTTTGCCTTGAGCGAAAGGTAAGTGATGAATGTATAGACTTTCACGATGTGTAGACTTGAATATGTGAAAGCTACAGTGAAAGAGAGTATACACTTGACCAGATCAAGGGCAATTCGGATGTACAGACTCTGAGGTTCAAAGCCAACGGCTGTACAGACTTACAATATTAAGACTGATGTACAGACTTCATGCGTTGACGATGTACACACTTAGCGAGTTGATGCTGTACACACATCCAATGAAGTGCGTTGACGCTGTAACATGAGCCAGTGAGATGCGTTGACGCTGTACACACTTAACCAATTCAAATGAAATGCAGTGTGTGGACTTTATCTGAAATGGACGATGTATAGACTCAATCGATGTGAGAGTTTCCAGTGTATAGACTCGGTCTAAATAAGTCTGCTGGAGGAGTCGACCCATCCTCTGATGTGTCGACCCATGACAGTGAGAAATGCAGACAGCAGTGTATTAAATGCAAAGAACACATAGTCAATCTGATAGAGCAATTTCATCAAATCAAAAGCAGTTGCCAATCAATCAAAACAATGGTGTTACCAATGAAATAAAGCATGTGTCAACATCATCAACATAGAGGGGTCACAACAATCTCCCCCTTTTTGATGATGGCAACCCCATATGAAGTAGAATAGCAACATCCTGTCATATAGATATATGTTTGATGAAAGACATGATGTGTTATGCAGATTGACATGCAGATGCTATGAATGCATGCAACTCACTGCCTCAAACTCTCCCTTGGAATGAATTCAGAATTGAATTCAGAATTCAGACAGATATGTATTCTCCCCCTAGACATCCCCTAGACAATATTCTCCCCCTTTGCCATCAACAAAGAGGAGGGAAAAATTAAATATAATGGAGGAATCAAGAGAAGAACTGACTGGCATTCTGAACAGGTAGTTCATGAATAAGCATTCTAAAGCATAGAGTCTTCAGTCATATGAATTTAGAAACTGCTGTCAGAAAGAGTTCTGGTTTAAGGATGATAAAATTTGGAGTTCATGCACTACAAGCAATAGATAAGTTCACTGTGCATGATAAAACAATAAACCAGAATCATATTTGCATGAAAGATTCAGTTTCATAATATCTTACTTTCATAGTCTCATAAAAAATATTGAGAGAAACCAAGTCATGTATTGAAACTAAACAAATTGACACTCATGAACTTTTCTTTTGAAGGAGCAGCATTATCAGTATTAGATCATTTTGAGCATTCAGGTACCATAAGTCTTTCTGCGTAAGGGTATACGTTTATAAGACGCCAATACCCCTAGATACTCAACAAGATGGACCATTCTGCCTATGATCAAATTCAACAGAACTGAGTTACACCTTTTTGTGTGAGGGTACACGTTTATCAGACGCCAGTTACCCCCAGGTACTCAGTGAAACCAGCCTGCTGTTTTGAGCATTTTAAACAGAGATAGCTGATACACTTCATGACATGAGTGTTGTCCACTTCTTTGATGGATCACTCAGTTTCTCAGTGATTTACCAGTCATTGCTCTGCCAATATATATATTCAATGATTTTTAATATTTTTCAATATCTTTCTTAGCTGTCCTTTTTGTGTTTCAGAATGACTTGTTTAAGAACAATACACATACTTAACCTCTCTAACATGATTTCAGATGAGTTTTCAGATTTCAGATATGATTAGCTTTGTCTGACATGAAATAGGAAAGAGGTTGAGAGTTTTATCAATTTTCAACTTACTTATATACTGATTGCAATCTTTAAACTCCAACCATTATAAGATTTAAACCATTACATCAGTCTTTGAACAATTCAAATTCTTATAAATGAAGAAGTCCATTTTCTACTGCTTAGAGATCAGAACTGACCAACAGATTGCCATAATGTCAGAGACAAGTATTCAGAGTTAAAGGTTGAATGACTTCAAGAAAGTTGAAACCACTCTGAATTTCTAGCAATACTCCCCCTGTCTATATGCATGCAATATGGCAAGAATTAATTGAGAGAGAGCTTATGCATAGGTCATGAATGAATGATATGCAAAGACATGCAAAGACTCGACAAGCTCCCCCTGAATATATGCAATGCAGGACAGTTCTACATCCACATTCACATCCACATGATTTATCCAAGCAATCAAAAACAAGTCCACATCAGAGATTTTATTCACAACAATTAAACAATCATTCATCATACTGAAATTTACATAAGCCAAGTTCTCTTCTAAGAAACTTAAAATTTTCATTCCCAAGAGGCTTAGTAAAAATATCAGCAATTTATTTTTCAGTTTCTATGAAATTCATTTCAATCTCATTTTTATTTACAGCATCTCTCAGAAAATGATGTTTTATCTCTATATGCTTAGTCCTAGAATGGTGAACAGGATTTTTAGCAAGGCATATAGCACTAGTATTATCACATAAAAGTGGAATGCATCCCAGATTTATCTGATAATCAGCCAGTTGGTGCTTAATCCAAAGTACTTGGGCTGCACAATTACATGCTGCAACATACTCAGCTTCAGCTGTGGATAATGCTACAGTGTGTTGCTTCTTAGATGCCCAAGACACTAGACAGCCACCAAGGAATTGACAGTAGCCACTGGTGCTTTTTCTATCTACTCGACACCCAGCATAGTCTGCATCAGTGTAGGCTAGAAGCTCTAACTCACACTTAGCAGGATACCAGAGACCTAGTTCTTGGGTGCCTAGTAAATACCTAAAAATCCTTTTCACAGCTTTAAAGTGAGTTTCTTTAGGACTGGCCTGAAATCTAGAGCATAAACACACAGCAAATTGTATATCAGGCCTAGATGCTGTAAGATAGAGAAGAGATCCGATCATACCTCTGTATAGCCTTTGGTCCACAGGTTTACCTTTAGAATCTTCATCCAAACTGGTTGAGGTACCCATTGGAGTAGCTATTTCCTTGAGGTTGTCCATTTTGTACTTCTTCAATAAGTTCTTTACATACTTGGACTGAGAGATGAAGGTGCCATCTTCTGTTTGTGTAACCTGCAGTCCAAGAAATAGTTTGAGCTCACCCATTGAGCTCATTTCAAATTCATCAGTCATTATTTGAGAGAATTCTCACACAATTTGGGGTTAGTTGACCCAAACACAATGTCATCCACATAAATCTGAATGATAAGAATATCTGGATGGCTTACCTTGGTAAACAATGTTTGATCAACTATACCTCTTGTGAAGTTCTTGTCGGTGAGAAATTTGCTCAACCTGTCATACCAAGCTCTAGGAGCTTGCTTTAAACCATAGAGAGCTTTATTGAGCTTGTAAACATGATTAGGGAATCTAAACATTCAAACCCAGGAGGCTGTCTCACATATACATCCTCATTAATTTCCCCATTTAGAAAAGTAGATTTCACATACATCTGCTGAAGGTTTATTCCTAGGGAACATGCATAAGCCAATAAAATTCTTATAGCTTCTAACCAAGCTACAGGGGCAAAAGACTCTTCAAAGTCTATTCCAAATTCCTGATTGTACCCCTGAGCTACAAGTCTGCCTTTATTTTTAGTAACATTCCCTGCTTCATCAGTTTTGTTTCTAAATACCCATTTAGTCCCTATGACTGTTTCATGATCAGGAGGTGGAACCAAATGCCACACCTTATTCCTGTCAAACTGATTGAGCTCCTCATGCATGGCATTAATCCAATGCACATCTTGGAGAGCACAGTCAATGGACTTGGGTTCTGTGTTTGATACAAAAGCATAAGCATTCAGTTCATGTTGAATTCTTAAGTGGCCTCTAGTCCTAGGAGGGTCATGCAGATTTCCAATAACATTATCTACAGGATGATCCTTGAGATATCTAATATTTGCAATTGGAGTATCATGAACTTGATTTACCTCCCCCTGAACTGTAGGCTCCTCTTCATTAAGCTCTTTATGTTCTTCTTCATCCTCGGATTTGTCTGCAGGATCTCCTTCCTTCAGAATTTCACCATTGTTTTCATTCCTGCATTGACCAACATTAGAATTTGCCAAGGATTCATCAAAAACTATGTGTGGAGATTCTTCAACAGTTTTAGAGTTCAGATTGTACACTCTGTATGCTCGGGTGTTTTCAGAATAGCCAAGAAAAATTCCTGGTTCTCCTTTAGGTTCAAATTTATCAAGGTCCTTTTTATCATTTATGTGAATGAAACATTTACAACCAAAAACCTTGAAGTGAGCAATAGAAGGTTTCTTACCTTTTAATATCTCATATGGTGTTTGCTGGGTAGAAGGTCTTACCATGGCTCTGTTAATTACATAACAGGCAGTGTTCACTGCTTCAGCCCAAAATTTCCTTGGTAGACCACCTTCGACAAGGAGTGTACGACCCATTTCCACTAGGGTTCTGTTCCTTCTCTCCACAACTCCATTCTGCTCAGGTGTCCTTGGTGAGGAGTACCTGTGGTTGATTCCATTTGACCTGCAGAATTCATCAAATTGTGAGTTTTCAAACTCACCTCCATGATCAGACAAAATGTTTTCAATTTTCTGATTTGTTTTAACATAGAACTCCTGAAATTCTGAGAAAGCATCACTCTTATTAGATAAGAAATAAACCCAAGTATACCTAGAAAAGTCATCTACCATGACAAACCCATACCTCCTCCCTGATAGGCTGACAGATCTAGTTGGCCCAAAAAGGTCCATATGTATCAGCTCATAGGGTTTGGAAGACAGATTTTCAGTTCTAGACTTAAATGACTTTCTAGTTATCTTTGATTGAGTGCATGCATCACAGATTTTATTTTCTTTCTTGAATGAGACTTCAGGAAGTCCTCTAACCATGCCATGCTTATTTAATTTGTGCAAAACAGTGTAGCTAGCATGACCTAACCTACGATGCCATAAAAATGCTATGTCTTCTCTACTGGCAGTAAGGCAAAGGTTAGTGTGTTGAATTTCATCTAAATTTATCATGTAAGTATTATTTATTCTTTTTCCAGAAAATTTGACAATATCAGAATCAGGTTCAAAAACCTTGCAGCATTGAGAATTAAATAAAACATTGTAACCTTTATCACATAACTGGCTGATGCTAAGTAGATTATAGGCTAACCCTTCAACCAGCATAACATCATCAATGCAGCAGGTAGAACACTTACCTACCTTACCTGATCCGATAATCCTACCCTTTGTGTTGCTTCCAAAGGTGACAAGGCCTTCTACTTTCTCAGTCAGTATGCAAAATTTGCCTTATCTCCTGTCATATGCCTGGAGCAGCCGCTATCCAAGTACCACAAGTTGTTCTTGGCTGCCAAGCATACCTGCATACACAATTAGGTAGAGAAGTTTGGAACCCAAGACTGATTGGGCTCCAATGTAAATGAACTAGAAGCAAAGCAGGAAAGCAAATGTTTCGGAATCCACATTTGTTTAAATGAATTTTGTTCAGTGGATCCTACAGATTTTCTTCTGTTGTTGTTCCTTTTCTTTTTATTGTTCTTTTTCTTATTGGCAGCAGCATGATTATTGACAGTATTGTTATTTCTGTGCCAGTGCCTTGGCCAGGGTGTGTTCACAAGATTTTGGCCATAGTAGTTCCTGGGCTGGCTATGGAAATATTGGTTTCTAGATGTCCAGTAACCATACCCATTTACCCAATTTCTACTGTAAGGTCTTTGATATTGAGCACCCTGGTGTGCAAGACCTGTAAACCTACCCTGAGTTCTAGACCAATCTGACCTATTGAAGTAGGTTGGCTGTGCATTGTAGTGGGTCTGAGCTCTGGGTTGATAAAAATAATTGGGTTGACTCCTAGCTGCACTTTGTCTCCCCTGTACTTTGGACCCTGCTGACCTATACACAGGTTTGTATTGGGTCTTCTTCAGAGGTGGAGGTGTTGGTGGAGACTTGGTTACCTTGACCTGGGGTTTACCGGACTGTGTAGGTTGACCCCTAACCTGAGTCTGAGCCCTAGGATTCTGCTTAGATGTGCTAGCTCTACTAGGCTCACTGAGTTTTTGTTTACCCTTCTCCTCAGCACTGGTCTTTTTCAGATTAGCAGTTTTGTTCATTAAATTTGTTGAGTTCATGCTAATTAGAGGTCCCTTTTCCTTTTGAGCAACAAATGAAATTGTTTTCATTCCGAATGTTTTTGTTGCACTAGAATTAAATCCTAGGCCCTCTTTTCTGAAATTAACCTTTGACCCTAACAAAGCATTTAAGTTATCTGTTCCTTGGGTCATTTTCTCAATGGTTTTCATTTTATCCTCATTGTCTTTCTGAAGTTCATCAATAGCCTTTTTCAGCTCATTGTTGACATTGAGGACAGCTTCATATTTTTCAGAGATAATTTTGACTTCACTTTCACATTTCTGAATCTTCAGCTTCCATTCATCAATTTCATTTTCAAGCCTTAGATTCTCTTCCTTAGAAGCTTTTAACTCATTTTTGATTTCATCTTCTTCAGAGCATGTGAGTTTCAATTCATCAATCTCAGATTCCAAACATGCAATTTTATCAGTTAGTGTTTTATCATTTTGCATGGAATTGATTTTTCTTCTAAGATGCCTATTCTCTTTTCTAATATCATCAGCTCTATCAGCTATGTCATGATAAGCATCTACCCAATCAGCAATTGTGAAGTTTTCAAATCTAGTGATTACCTCATCTGTGTCCTCCTCTCTATCTTCGGAGCTTGTTGCCATAAGGCAAATGGGCTGTTCAGATTCGGCTTCACTATCTGAGCTGCTGCTGAAAGAGCCTTCATCTTCATCACTCCATGTGGTGATCATAGCTCTTCCCTTCTTGGTTTTCTTCTTTGACCTGTCCTTATGTTTCTGATTGTCTGGACAGTCAATTTTCAGATGCCCTGGTTTCCTGCATTGATAACAGACATTAGCTTCATTTTTCTTTGCAGGTTTAGATTTATACCTTTTATCCTTTCGGCCACCACTGTATTTCTTCTGGCCGAACCGTCCTGCTCCCTTTCTGAGAAATCGCCTGAACTCTCTAGTCATCATGGCTATCTCAGACCGAGTCACATCTTCTTCTTCATTTAGGCTCTCCTCTGATGATGAAGAGCTGCTGGAGCTGGATTTTATTGATTTGCTGGAACTAGCCTTCAGCGCTATCGGCTTCTTCTTCCTCTCGGCTTCATCTGTCCTTGGCATGTTTATCTCATATGCCATTAGTGAGCCAATCAGCTCATCAGCTTTAGTATTACGCAGGTCCCTTGACTCCTCCATCACTGTTGCTTTGGTGTGCCAAATGGGAGTCAGGGAGCGCAGAATTTTCCTCACTACATCATATTCTATCTGAGGTTTCCCAAAACCTCTGAGGCCATTGGTTATGACAGTCAGCCGAGCGTACATTTCGCTGATGGACTCGTTCTGCTTCATCTTGAAGGCTTCATACTCAGATACAAGAAGATTGGCCTTCTGCTCTCTTACTTGAGATGTACCTTCATGAATTACTTCCAGCGCATCCCACATCTCCTTAGCTGATTTGCAAGCAGACACACGGGAGAATTCTGTAGGATGCAGAGCGCACTGGATAGCATTAATAGCACTCCAATTCAGCGTGGACCTTCTGATCTCCTCCTTGGTCCATACATCTTCATTCGGGGACAGCTCATAAGGTCCCTTGCTGACAATCTTCCAAATCTCATAATCCTTAGCCCTGAGGAACACTTGCATACGGTTCTTCCAGTATGCGTAGTTTGATCCATCAAAGAATGGGGGCTTCGTTGTTGAGTGACCTTCGGCAATCATCCCTCGAGCATCCATCTCTGCCTATTCTCTTCGGGCGATGAGTCCCTGCAGAAGAGTTAGGCTCTGATACCAAGTGTTGGGTTAGATGGACGCAGTCTATCTCCACTAAGTGTGGATCTAGAGGGGGGTGAATAGATCAACTTGCCTAATTTAAAACTACTGTAAGTTCTAAAGCGGAATTTAGGCAAACATCAGTTAAACTAAAGAAGAATGCTAAGCAAAGGGTCGACCCATGAAGCCATTCACCATATCTTATATCGAAAGCTAGACATAAGTATGAGCGATATAATCAATGAAGCAGATCAAAGGATACCAGCACACACAGTTCATAAGCAATCACACAAACACAATGCACACACGATTTTTAGGTGGTTCGGTCAACGACCTACGTCCACCCCACACTCAACCGAGTATGGCTTCCTGCTGCGCAGCACAGCTTGCGTCCGCTGGGCTTTACAGCTTGGCCAAACAATCCGTTGATACACAGCTTTGCTGGGCACTACAGCTTGCCGACCAGAGGATCTGATCCTCTGCAACCGCTGGGGAAATACAGCTTAACCCGTCCAGTGGAGACTACCACTGCAAGACCGCTGACACACAGCTTGAAGAAATAGTATTCGGAAATGAAAGACAAAATCAATACGAAAATAGAAAAGCTCAAAAGCAATATAGCTCTAAGAGCAAAGCTCAGCTCTGGTTTTGAACCACGAGACTGAGATACAAGCTCACTCTCAATCTCACTCTCAATCAGCTCTCTCTCAGCTCATCTCTCTCGATCTCTTCTTCTCTCGTTTTCTTCTTCTCTATTTCTTTTCTTCTTCTTCTCTGTATCTTCTTCTTCTCTCTTTTCTCTCTGTGGATCGAAGGCTCACTGCTACTGAGTGTATAGACTTTCTCTTCTTCTCCTTCGATCTCTTTCTTCTGTGGAAGAAGGCTTGTTTATATAGCAGCAACAGCAGCAGGCGTGTGCTCTCCACGTTTCCCGCCCAGCAATTTGGACCACGTGGCAGCATCCTGGTATCTCGTCCATCCTTGGATCACGAGCCAGGCACCTCGGATCACGTGCCATTCATTAACCTCTTCAGTCTGATGTATAGAGTTCTCAGTTCACATGCTCAATGACAGCAATCTGACTTGCTACGTCGACGCTGTGAATCAATGGCGTTAACGCAGTGAGGCATTCCAATAAGCCATTAGCTTCGTCTCTTTAGCTGCTGCGTCGACGCTGCTCAATTGTGGCGTTGACGCAGTGGAATAGCCTGTGAGGGTCTCTGCTTCTTTAACTGCTGCGTCGACGCTACTTGCTTGTGGCGTTGACGCAGTGGAATATATCGTGAAGGCTTCGTCAACTGATGCGTGGACGCTTTAAGCTCCCAGCGTCGACCCTGTTCCCTTCAGCAACAAGAATGAAGTCATAAGATTTAAGTATGTACATTGCAGTGTATATACTTCGTTGTATAGACTTGTGAAGGCGAATGCAACGTACAGACTTGCCCAATGTGTTGACTTCAACAAAGGAGGCCAATGTGTAGACTTGAAAGGCTGAGGCTAGTGTACAGGCTTGCCACCGACCAGTGTGTAGACTCGATCAGCATAAGGCACAGTATAGACATCAACTCTGTACATCGAATGTATAGACTTCAAGTGTGAAGACCATTGTAGAGACTTTGGATTCGAAGACCAATGTACAGACTTTGGGGACATGAAGCGATGTACAGACTTCAAAGAAGTTGGCGAGTCAATGTACAGACTTGATGAAGCGAAGCCATTGTACAGACTTAATGTGTAGCTGAAGCCTTGAACGTAGGAATAGGCTAGAGTGTATAGACTTCAGGCTTCAGAGCTGAATGTTCAGACTTCGCCTAAGAAACGTAGGGAAAGACCCCAGTGTATAGACTTTGCCTTGAGCGAAGGTAAGTGATGAATGTATAGACTTTCACGATGTGTAGACTTGAATATGTGAAAGCTACAGTGAAAGAGAGTATACACTTGACCAGATCAAGGGCAATTCGAATGTACAGACTCTGAGGTTCAAAGCCAACGGCTGTACAGACTTAGAATATTAAGACTGATGTACAGACTTCATGCGTTGACGCTGTACACACTTAGCGAGTTGACGCTGTACACACATCCAATGAAGTGTGTTGACGCTGTAACATGAGCCAGTGAGATGCGTTGACGCTGTACACACTTAACCAATTCAAATGAAATGCAGTGTGTGGACTTTATCTGAAATGGACGATGTATAGACTCAATCGATGTGAGAGTTTCCAGTGTATAGACTCGGTCTAAACAAGTCTGTTGGAGGAGTCGACCCATCCTCTGATGTGTCGACCCATGACAGTGAGAAATGCAGACAACAGTGTATTAAATGCAAAGAACACATAGTCAATCTGATAGAGCAATTTCATTAAATCAAAAGCAGTTGCCAATCAATCAAAACAATGGTGTTGCCAATGAAATAAAGCATGTGTCAACATCATCAACATAGAGGGGTCACAACAGTTACCACCCATTCAAGCAATTCTAAGGTGTCATCCAGCCATTTTCACATGCAAAAAAGGGATGGAACATAAGATTAACTTACCATGCAATTAAACAACATATGAGCATTATGAAACTAGATTGCACAAGGTTGACATAAAAAGTCTTAACAATAATGAATCTTGACACACCTATGCAAAAACCCATTAGAATATTTAACTATCACAACCAATCATCAAGATCATCATGAACCCAATTTAGCAAAGTTGATGTAGAAACCTTAGTCAAGTATGAACCTTGGTAAACTAGTACAGAAAATGCATAAAGCGCACACACATCAAGAAAATGTCAACTCCACTGAATAAGGAGCATGTGATCCTATTTCACCATGATTCACATAAATTAAATATGTCAACATTCAAGCTCATAACTTCCAGGCCAAAAACCAGATTTTCGGTCGACCTAAAGATGATGGTCGGTCGACCGAAATGCAGAACTCCCAATGAAGGATTTTGCAAATCTTAAGCCTTACCAATCTTTGAACATGAATGGAGTTTTCAACCTGTTTTGAATCAAGAGTACCAAAATACTCATTCAAGCTTACATTTGTGTCCCACAAGTTGTCCACCATAGATTTGTTCCTGCAATGCAAAATTATAAAAATATGAGCTCCTTACGCATCAATGGACAATTTCCACAACACATGCACACATGATTTGTCATCATTAAAACTAAATCACCAAAATCAGCTCGGGGATCCAACAAGGGAAGAGTCAAGAATTGGCACTTACTCAAAGCCGGCTCCACCTCGATATGTTCATCCTCCCCACGCCTGTGAGACAACTCGGGGGCGCTTCGGCTTAGGCTGAAGGTCCCTATCACCACTCCCAGTAAACATCCCCGCTGAAGAATGATCTCCTGTCATAGGAGAACCTACATAAGACACATGTTGTCACGCCTCGAGATATAAGTACATCGGAAGATATTCGGGAACGTGAACAACCGGCTAGTACGCCGCAAGCGAGCAATATATTCAGAGCGCTAACACATCCACATATAAGTATGAATGCACAATAATTGAACAAAACCTTTACTTTTATTGAATAATAATCAAAAGTACATAATGTTGACTCTTGACTCTTTGACTAACTAGACTAAATAAAGTGAAAATTACATAATGACTCTTGACTATCACTAATGACAATCTAAGAGCATCCTAAAAAGATTTGAAGAGAAGTAGAGAATGAGCACACTTGCCCAGTAGATATCTTCGTATCAACATGAAGGTAATGTTTAAGTAATTAACATTTTAGCTCTAGGAAATAAGATAAAAGAAATACGGTAAAACATGCGGTATAAACCAAAGTAACACAAGTAACAAGATATGATCAAGATGAGATATGAGAGTTCATGTAGATTGGGAACAAGCAAGAATATAGGATGCATGTAAATATGGCCTTTCATGAACAAGAATGTAACAAGAATGTACTTTTCATAACCATAAAGGCTATGCACTAGAAAGTCACTTAACACGCAAGAATGTAATTTGACTAGATTGCCTCGTGATTTCCACTCGTCTATAAAAATAAGTACTCCCAGCGCAATGTGACGCCAGTATCATCGTACCCCATAATTTTCAGCACGTTTCTGACAATCAACCGAGGGGGCTAGCATGGACCCCTTGGACACAATCAGTGCCCGATCTGCATCTTCACGTTATAAATCAAGCTACTTCCACGAGAAATATCAATAAAGTTCAGCCAGTAATGTACAATTCAAAAATAGGTTCATGATAACAATGTCAAGGCAAGAATGCACCAAGCTTAGAACATGTGAGTTCAAGGAATGCATTAATGACAAGGTCATGCTACGGGAGGAATCCGACAGCATAACTACATATTCCTTAACTTTCATAATTCATTAATAACTTATTGAATAAGGTGTTAGGTTCTAGATAATCAATAGACCATCTAAGAACATAAGAAAATCAACCCTTGTGTCAAACCTTGGGTTAATTAATACTTAGACATAAAACGATCATATCGAGGCCGTTTATTTAAGGGGCGGTAATGCCAGGACCGTTTCTATGAAGAGGGGGTCATGCTAGGACCGTTTCTACACAGAGTCGACGCATGAAGAAAGAAAGGTCAACACAGTGTGAAATCTAGACTAACGCTGTCACGGGATGACCGCTAATTGACAATAGCGGTCGCCTGATGGCCGCGACTACCCAGACATAGAAAAATGTCGATAAGTGCTTTCTAGACAATTGGGCTTTGAGGGTACAACTAGCTCGGCATCCTAGTGAGAATCTCAGGCTCGCAGAGACTTACGGAGGTCTTGAAGCAAGATCACCTAATCCGGTGGAAGGAATATCCAACAGAGAGGGTCACAAGTCCAAGATTGTGTGCCTATGAGTGTAAAGTGTAAGTAATAGCCATGCACCGGAGTACGCACTATGTACTTATGAAAGACTCAAGGTGAGAGTGGATCGTGTAAAAACAACGATCAAACATGCATAAAATAAGTCTCATAATCCATGTGGAAATTCAATTTAATACAAACTATATGATTTTGACATGAAAGTAACATAAGTTTAAAATAGGTTTAAAACACATTAAGGACATGAAATCTATCATGATGGATGAACAATATAACCAAGTTCATAAAGGTAAAATTATAACTAGGAATAAGACCTAATTACCTAGGCTTAACATATATACAGTAGGGTGAATCTGCAATCTGTTTGGAGTTAACAGAGTGCAGGAAACTGAAATATAAAGGCGATCTTTTGAGGACCATTTCTGATAGTAGCGGTCCTTTGGGAACTGCTATTAGAGTTTAGTAGTCCTTGGTAGGCCGTTTCTATCATGCATCAGACAACACATAGCTATCGAGTGCAAGGCCTATCCTAGGGCAATAAATGCATAAAAAGCATGGGAAATAAATGGACAGCATGTAAGAGCATGTTTATAACGAAGAGGGTGCATGGAAATATATGGATCATGCTAATGTTCTTATCTTTAATTAGAAGGTGCAGGACTATGCATGCAGAAATAACATAAATGTGCAGTCGTAGTAAATGAAATACTCCGTGTATAATGCATGAAATCATATGGAAGTAGAGAGCTTTTATTCTTAACACGTTAATTTAGCCTTTTCATGCGATAACTTACCTTTGATTCGATCCCTTGACTTCAAATTTCTGACTGGAATTTGGCCCTAGTTTCTGCACGTCCTATGCTAAACCAGCAACTTCTCGTCCCTCGTTCTCCTTAACCACTTGACCTAAATCCATGAAATTTGGAGGGTAAGTAGAAGATATAAAGGTTAACAAATTATTCTAAAGTATGAACTTCTAAATACCTCGATTAGGGCTTCCAATCTCTAGATCTTTGCTGGACGGCCACACTGGTTCCTATACGGACTACAGCGAACCAGTAACATGTAGGGCTTCTAACTCTCCAACGGTGTGTCCTCCTAGCATGAGTTTTTGATGGGAGTTAGAAAAAACTAAGGAGAACAATAAAGTCTAAAGTACCAACATGAAATACCCATGACTTATCGTCGAACAACGCGAGCCAAACCGAGGATTCGTGTAGGTCGATCCTAGGCCCTATTTATAGGGTTTGCTAGGGTTTGATGGATTAGATCGATTTAGGAGTCCTAAATTAGAGTAGGATCAATCCCTAAGAGTCCTAGACTAGGTTTCCATGTCAAGTAGCTTCGAATCTATGAGATTGGGATGAGAAAAATCTAATTTTTCCACGCTTCTAACACCACCATTCACGGAACATAGTAGCGGTCGATTGGGGACCGCTATTATGATATAGCGGTCGTGTGATACACCGCATTTAGGTGCTTATTCTGAAAATTTTGGATTTTCTTATTTATCAACTATTTGACCCCTATTTATCCTATTAATCCAATTTAATTCCATAAATTACCCTAATTACATTTCTAGAAGTGGGCTTGGGCCTAAAGGTCTTGGAATTGGGTCTTTGGGCCTATTTGAGTTAGGCTTAACTCTTTGGTTAATATAGGGCCTTTAAATTGATTTAATTAACCTATAATTCTCTTAATAGTCCATTAAGCCTTTTTACATGCTTAATTATTATATTTAATCCAAAAAATTGTTTGAATAATTTCTAGAAAAATTAGGGGTGTTACACATGCCAGCAAATTACATCTCAGCCAAATAAACAAAGAAGAAAGGTAAAGACAATACAATAAGGAATATGTCTTATCTAAAGCTCCAAAGGGAGTTAGTGGCAGAGGAACCAACAGCTCTGACTTTAGCCCCAGCACTCGGGCAGCCCTCGCAACTACCAGTGGATGCACTTTCGGGGTACTTCTTTTATTCTTTTATTTATTAGCTTGTTCGGTTGTTTCTTCAGTTTATTCATGCGAGGGCGTGCCACTCACATATGTGACAATTTATTCGGACTTCAATGAAGCCCTTGGTGCGCTCGATATGACTAATCAGATGATTGTGTGTGTCATGTCTGGATGAAAACCCGTCGTGCCATAAAGGTCGTGACGTTAATTACATCCCCTCAGAGAGGTGAAAACCTTTGATTAGTAGCCAGGAAAAGGGCCCTACGGCCTAAAATTCATATTTAACGAAATGAGAAAATGAAATCTCGAGCTACGTTTGGACAGACCCTGCATTGGGGTGCAAACGTTCACAGATGTGTCAGTCACTCGCAGACCATTTTATGTTCGGACGAGGGTCCGCGTTTGTATCATAAAAGATGACGATAAAATTGCGCAAATGTCTGCCGCATATGTGGCAAGTTTAATAAGAATGTGGGATTGGATCCCGATAGAGGGGTGGGTCAGGTTTGATGAACTATCGGCCCAAGGCAGTGCCAGGTCATGACCATATCGGGATGGTTCCCAAGGTCCAACTCCGACTTAATGGGGCATCATTGATATTCTCTTCCCACCGAGTCCGGGAGGAGCGGGAGTCCTGAACAAGCGGTGTTAGGCTTCCTCTTTTTTTTTGCTATTTAGGTTGTTGAACTTCGTTGCTTATTTACATGCGTGGATGGTTTTTTTTTTGCTTATTTGTTTTCATCCCCTTTTTTATATGATTGCTTGTTTTCTTTTTGGAAGTCGCGTCAGTTTAAGGAGGGCATGGAGGCATATGGTTAAAATGGCATGAGTATAAAGGCACGCCGGTTTAGGGTGATGCCGAGATGAAGGTTAAAGTGGCGTGGGTGAGGGCATGCAGGTTTAGGGCGCATCGGTTTAGGATGATGCTGGGATGAAGGCTAAAGTGGCGTTGGTGAGGGCAAAGGCTAAAGCGGTGTGGGTGAGGGCGCATCGGTTTAGGGCACTGTTGTACCCTGATAATTTTCCAGCAAAATATTAAGAAATAAGGGTTCAGGAATTTTCACGAACACCTTTAAAGTGACAACTACCCAGCCCCTTCTATGGCTCCCCGAGCCCAGCCAAAGGTCCCAACCAGCTAGCCGTGACCCACAGAGACATCAACTATTGATTGGGGCCGCCCCCGATCACTCAGTTTGCGGATTTACTAGCGTTCTACACAGCCACCAGGGCCAACCCGAGGGCGCCCTGACGACAGGACACGACACGTGGCACCCAGCAACGAGGTCGAGATCTACCCTAAAGACACCTCCATCCAGCCTTCCAATGTCAATGGAAGACCTATCTTGGTCAACCATTGGCCCATACACGCGTGTCGGGAATTTTCCCGAACACCATGGGGGCATGCATATCCAGCCATTCTACAACAAGACAAGGGCCAACCCGTGGCTCCAAGACCCGAGCCATGTCCTATGACAGCCTCTCAGCAAGTCGGGGCCACCCCTGACCCTCAGACACACGGTGATAAGCCGTTTGCTTTCAGCTCCCGGGCCAACCTGGGGCTGCCCGCCAACCCGAGTTATAACGTGATGCATGTCACGAAAGCTGGGCCCGCACGCCCGAAATTTTCTTGCCCAGCTCTTACGAGCCCCTGCCCTCAACCCAAGGCCAAATCCAAGGCCCGCCAGTCACTCACCCAAGCCGATCGACAACCCGAGGTGTGTCGGGAATTTCCCCAAACACCTTGCGAGTGACAACAATAACACGACATTGACAAGCCCCCACTGGCTAATCCTAGCATCCCAGAGCACTCTGTCCCTCAAAGGACACACTCAGACAACAAAAGAAGACCCCTGGGGGCCACCCCTGACGGTCACGGCTCGCCTGGGGGAGTTCACCCCGGGCGCGGCGGCGCCTTGAGGAGGGCGAAACCCCCCCTTGGGCAATGGCCCCACGGCCATTCTCCAGTCCCAGTATCCCTCAGTTCTGTGCGATATCGATTGGCGTACCCCTGTGTGGAAGGATTCACGAAGACGGAGCCTCAGGATCACACGAAGTCACGCGAGTCAACCTTCTCGGTCCATGTGCACAAGCGGCCAATCCTCCAGTCAAAGCCTTGTATCCTTCTTGTCTTCTTACAGTTGTACTTAGTCAAGGTAGGACAAACATACCAAAAAATGGGATTTTATAGAGTGGGGACCGCGCCCCTCTCTCTCTCTCTCTCCACTTGCTCATCCTAAACCCCCCCCCCCCCCCCGGGGGGGGGAGGGTTTAGGCGGACCAACCTGGCTGGGTTTTTTTGTAAAAAAAATATTTTACAAACCTGCCCCCCCAGTCTGGTCCGCCTAAACCCAGGGTTTAGGCGGACCAAACCTGCCCCCAGGTCTGGTCCGCCTAAAACCCATCCAGAAGCAAAAAAAAAAGATTTTTTAAAATAGAAAACCAGTGTTTCCTCCATGTAAACCCCTTCAGGGAGGGGTTTAGGGGGACAAAACCCAGCCCCTGAGTTGGTCCGCCTAAACCCTCCCTCCCCCACTCTGTAAAATAAAAAAACCTATTTTACAAGTGTTTACACGGACCAAACCCATCCTCTGGGTTGGTCCACCTAAACCCTTCCCTGACCCTTAACCCTCCCCTATAAAAGCCCCCTTGGGGGCTCATAGGGAGAAGGACTAAGCATGCAAGAACCTATGATCTAACTAATGCACCCTCAGACTTCCGCAGGCATCCAGCAAGGATCGAGGACGTGAGAAGCTAAGTGTGTGCCCGTGGTTGGCTTGTTGATCGACTCTCACACGCCGAGGGTATGTCGATCGCACTTCCCTCATACGGCGTTTAGCCATCTCATACAAGCCCACCTTCGTCACACGCAAGGCGCTATGGCAACGGTAAACACACTCGCATCCCGGGTCTGCCCGCATATGACAACCCACGATGGCCACACACGCGCCATGGCACCGCACCTACCTTCGTCACGGAATCGCATGCCCAACACTTGCCTCGAGTTGGCCACCGACCACTCTGATCGATGACTCGAGTTAGTCGGACCCTGCCCCAGGAGCAACATTTCTGAGACCGGTCTCGACTCCCCCAGCATGGATAAACTCGCCTCTCAGGACCGTATGGACGCACTTTCGGGACACTTCTTTTGTTTAATTTTTTATTCATTTATTCATTCGCTTATTCAATTTATTTGTGAGAGGGCGTGCCAGTCACCTAGGTGACGATTTATTCGAGCTTCAAAGAAGTCCTTGGTGCGCTCGATCTGACTAGTCAGACGATTGTGTGTGTCGTGTCGAGACAAAGAACCCCCCGTGCCATAAAGGTCACGATGTTAATTACATCTCCTCAGAGAGGAGAAAACCCTTGATTGATCACCAGGAAAAGGGGCCCTATGGCCTGAAATTCATATTAACAAAACGAGTGAATGAAACCTCAAGCTGCGTTTAAACAAACCCCGCATCGGGGTGCAAACATTGATAGACAATGTCGGTCACTCACGGACCATTTCATGTTCAGACGGAAGTCCGCGTTTATAACATACAAGACGGCAATAGAACCGAGTAGATGTCTGCCGCGAACATGGCAAGTTTAATGAGAATGCGGGATTGAATCCCGGTAGAGACAGGTCAAGTTCGACATACTGTCGGCCCGAGGCAGCGCCGGTTCGTGGTCATAACGGGATGGTTCCCAGGGTCAACATCCGACTTAGCGGGGCGTCATTGATATTCTTTTCACACCGAGTTCGGGAGAGCAGAAGTTCCGAAACATTCGTGGTTATGCCATTCTTCGTTATCGCCATTCAGGTTGTTAAATTTTATTGTTTGTTCACACACACGGGTGGTTCATTCTATTTATTTGTTTTCAATCCTTTTTCTTTATTTGGTTGATTGTTCTTTTTTTTGTTGAATGGCACGCTGGTTTAAGGACAAAAGAGGGTGCACCGATTTAAGGATAGAAGGGGGGGAACGTCGGATTAGCGAGCAAGGAGCAGCATGCCGGATTGGGCAGCAAGCATGAGCGCGTCGGTTTAGACCGCTCAGAGGAGCGCGCCGATTCAGGTTGAAAGGGGGGGCGCCGGTTTCATCTGAGTTCATGGAATTGGGTTTTGAGAGGGGAGCTAAACTGGCGCGCTACCCCGGGGCACCGGATTAGGGGAAGGTTTGGTGAGCTTTGGTTCTGTTCTCATTCACTTGGCCAGAGGAATTAAACAGATGATTTCCTTTTTTTCTCTTGGCAAGATTAGTTAACAAGATGACTTAAGTGTTTTGTTCGTTGTCAAGAGGAGTTGATGAGAAGATTTAAGTGTTTCGTTCGAAGGTTTATTGTGCAAGTGTTCTAGAACTCAGAAGTTCTATTTTATGTCAAGTTCAGAGAGGTTCAGGCACACATAGTTTCTTGTACGCAGAGAGTTCATTCATCCATTCATTCATCATTCTGATTGTTCATTGTTCTTGGCATTCACATTCCTGGCGAAAAATGGGCAGCACCTCCCCTAGACTGGGATTTGTGAGGAGAAATAGGGAATCATCAAACGGAGTACTCCGAGACGACCCCCAAAATTTGGGTGAGCCAAAGACGGCTATCCGATGACCCAGAGGTGAGTCTAGAAGCCCGAGGACTAGCCTTCGAGGGGTTTTAACGACTCACGGGCCGTAGCTCCAGAGGAGTTTCTCAAGGACGGATGGTCGGGGTTGCACCTTGGACAGCATGTCTAGGTTGGCCGTGTTCCAGGAGACAGACCTCTACGGCGTGGTTGCCGTGGGTTTTTACTTCGATAAGTGGTACTAGTGTAGTTCGGTTGCCCCCGACTGTGAGATCGGGGTGTTTTTAACGACTCTTGGGCCGTAGCTCCAGAGGAGTTTCTCAGGGACGGTCGGGGTTGCACCTTGGACAATGTGTCCAGGTTGGCCGTGTCCCGAGAGACAGGCCTCTACGGCGTGGTTGTCGTGGGTTTTTACTTCAGTAAGTGGTACTAGTGTAGTTCGGTAGCCCCCGACCGTGAGATCGGGGTGTTTTTAATGACTCACGGGCCGTAGCTCCAGAGGAGTTTCTCAGAGACGGATGTTGACCATGAAAGGCTGTAGATGTTCACCTTTCAAACGGGTCTGCTCAAAAGCCATGCCACAGAGAGGCAGACTTCTAAGAGCCCCGGGTGATTAGAAGATAGGAAGAGAAGGAAGGAAACTGATGAGGTAGAACACAATGTATATGTTTATAAGAGGCTTTCCTTTCATTCACTCATAAGAGAAGGGGGGAATAAAATACAGGAGGGGAATCTACCCCATGACAAAGAAAAATAGCAGGAAGGGGAAAGTAGATACACTGGTGGGATGGGAGCAGAGCACAAGCTCATTCCCCAAGCTCACCTCTCTTCTCTCACACTCTCTACCTTTTTCTTCACCTCGCAGGCGTAGGTAGATGGAACTTCGGCCGGAGAGGAGCACTCCAGAGGACAAGCAGAGAAACTTCAGAGAGAGAACCTACAACCTCCCCCTCTCGGACCCCCCTTTCTCATTGTCTTCGGCCTACCTTTTTATAGAATGGCCAATGGAGGAGAGACTTCCTGCCATCTCCACCTCGTTCGCAGCGATGTCGGGAGTTGGCTTGTTGCGTTGGCTTCCGTTGGTTCGTGGCATACGCTAGCATTCGTCCGAGGATAGTTGTGGACGCACTTTTTGTTAAGATCGTTGGTTGTTCATTTATTGGCGTTTATTAAGTGCGTGGGCATACCAGTCACAAAGTGACGATTTATTCGGGCTTCATGGAAGCCCATGGTGCGCGCGATCTGACTAATCAGACAATTGTGTAGTTCGTGTCGGGACCGAAACCCGCCGTGCCGTAAAAGCCACGGCGTTATTTACATCCCCCATACGGGGGAACACCCTTGATTGATTGCCGGGAATAAGGGCCCTACGGCCTAAAGAGAATACTAATAATGCAGGAGGATAGTGAAAGATGAACTATGCTAGAAACCCATATCGGGACGTGAATGTTCAGACTATGTCGGCCACTCACGGGCCACTTCATGTTTGGACGAAGGTCCGTGTTTGTAGTATAAAAGATGGTAACAAAACCGCGCAGATGTCTGCCACGAACAAGGCAAGTTTAATGAGAATGCGGGATTAGATCCCGGTAGGGACAGGTCAAGCTGATAGACTGTTGGCCGGAGATGATTTCGGACTATGGCCATGTCGAAAATTCCGTAAACCACGTTCGATACCATAAGGCGTCGTTGATTTTCTCTTTGCACCCAGTCCGAGGGAGTGAATTATTAAGTGCGTAGCCCGAGCTCACTAACGTGCGCCCTCACACGCGGATCGACCTGCGCGGTCAGCGCCCTCGGAACAAAATTTGATTATAGAAAGGGTGATAGTGTTTGTTTCATTTTTTTATTAAGATTGATCTTTTTATTTTTTTTTTAGTTTTGAACATTTCTCCTTTCTTATTGGCTGTTTATCCCCTTTTTTGTGTGTTAAGGAGGCGCACCAGTTAAATGGGTATGAAGGAAGAGAGGGGGGCGCGCACGCGCCGGTTTAGGGGGACACTAGGGGCGCGCCGATTTAGCATGATACAAGGGAGGGCGTGCCGGAATTGGAGGTGCAAGGGGGTGCACACCGGTTTAATGGGTCTTCAGGGGGCGTGCCGGATTAGGTTCAAGAAGGATGGCGCGCTGGATTATCAAGGTGAATAGTAAGGGGCACTATTCATTTCAAGAATTTGAATGTGGATTTGAGTGTGGAGCTAATCCGGCGCGGGGGGGGGGGTGGGGGTAGCACGCCGGATTAGCCCACGTCGGATTAGGGCAGGCCGGGTTAAGCTTCTATGAGGTTTTATTTCATTTTGTTTGATTCTTTTGGCTTCTGTTCTTATTTTTTTAACCTGCAGATTGATCCAATGGATGGATTGTTTGTTCGATTGACGCTTTAAATCAATGGAATGCTTCTTAACATTTGTTGAGATGAATGAGTACGTGTATTTGGATGTTTTACTTAAGGGGTTTATTACGTAGGAACTCAGAGGTTTAGCTTGATTCAGGGGCTTTGTTTGTTCAAACGTGTTCTTCACCTGGCAAAATTTGGGCAGCATCTCCCCCGGACTGGGAGTTGCCAGAGAAAATAAAGAACACCAAATGGATAACTCCGGGGTGAACCTCGAATCCAGACCTCACGGCGGTCTGATAACCCAGATGTGAGTGTTGAAAAGCTCGAGGACTAGCCTTCAAGAGCTCTCACAACTCATGGGTGATGATTTCGTAGAACGGGACAGATGTAGGCCATAGGTGGCAATGAATGTTCACCCTTCGAACGGGTTCCCTCAGAGTTCATGCCATAGAAGGGCAAGCTTCCGAGGACCCCAGGTGATGTTGAAAACTGGGAGGAAGAAAGCGGAAGAAAAGGGGAAGGGATCAGAGCAATAAAATGTTGCCCATGCTTGCAAAGCCACTCTTTTATTCATCCTCAAGGGAAAGGAGGGAAGAGAAGTACAAGAGGAGATCTACCCCCAAAGCACATGGAAGAATACAACAGAGAAGATAAAAAAACTAGGTGTTGAGGTGGGGGGGAGAAGAAGATACACCGGTGGGGGAAGAAGGAGGAACAGAGCACAAGCTCTTCCCCTTCTCTCCCCTCTCTCTTTCTCACCCTCTCTCTCCTTTTTCTTCACCTTGCAGATGTGAATGGACGGAGCTTCTTCTTCTCTTCGGACGCTGGAGGCCTTAGCCGATCCCTCCCTTTCAGCCTCTCTTCTCCCAGCCTCCTTGGCCTCTCCCTCTTTTTCTTCACAACGCTGCCCCTTTTATAGAATGGCCAGCTAGGGAATGTTCCTACCACTTCCACCTCATCCACAACGAAGTTGGGAGTTGACTCGATGCGCTGGACGATGCTGGTTCGCGCCGTACGCTGCCGTTCATCTGAGGACGTGATGTTCGCAGGTTTGCCGGGGGTTGCTTCGTCGTTGCCGCTTCTGTGCTGTCGATCGATGGTAGAAGCAGAGCCATGGGCATTGAATGTTCTCTGTGAGTCGCATTTATGCTGAACAGAGCATCGGTTGGCAGACAGGATAGGATGGGGTTAAACCGGCGCGGGGGGTGAGCGCACCGGATTAGCATCAGAATGAGGGGGGAAAGGTTTAAAGCCCAAGCAATAGCAGTGCGCCGTATTAAGGCAGCAACAAGGGCAAATGGGAAATGGGGGGCGCCGGTTTTGGGGGCGCCGGATTAAGATGTCGAAGGGGCGCGCCGGTTTAGAGCGCGTCGGTTTAAGGCCCTTCCGCGCCGTTTTAAGCCTCAAATGGATTCTTTTCGAAGTCGCAGCCATTTATTCAAGTGTTGGCGCTCTCGGAATGTTTTAGTTGCATGGCCTCTGCAATGTTCCGTTCATAGCTTTTGGGGCTCGGTCCAGACTTTGCGTGACTTTCGGTGCATGCCGGGCTGTGCCCGAGTTCCCGCCTTTTCTTTGATTCTGCTCTCGACATGGCCGGTCGTAGAGTTATGGCCGTATCTTCTGCCCGGGGGCTTCCTTAACGGATGGCAGACCACCAAGTGAGTTCTCGTCCTAGTTGGGCGAGGTATAGGTATGTTCGGCCTTCCCGTCTTCAACTTGCACGTGGACGTGAATGCCGTATGATCATCACCGTCATTTTTTTTGACGTCCACAATAGGATGTTTGTTGATTTGCCGGGGGATCTGCTGCTGCCACCGTTGTTGATTGCCTTCGCCACTACTGCCGTTGCGTTGTCGAGTTGAGGTGCAGACAGGCTTCGTAGCATTGAATGTTTTGTTCCTTCACTTCTGCACACGGGACTGATGCGAAAATAGGGTGTCACGGTTTAGATGGGATGGCTTTGGGTTAAACCGACGCGGCTAGGGGGCACGCCGGTTTAGCCCTCGTACCCTTAGGCACGCTGGTTTAATTGCACCACAGGGGCGCGCCGGTTCAGCATCAAGAGGGGGCGCGCCAATTTAGGATCAAGAGGGGGGGCGCCGGTTTAGGATCCTCCCATGGGCGCGCCGGTTTAAGGGCAAGAGAGGCTGGGCTGCACTGGTTTAAGGGCAAGAGAGGTAGGGCTGTGCCAGGTTAAGGGTCAAGGGGTTTTGCCTCGGCTTCGAGGTGGTTCAGACAGACGCTTGCCCTCCAGTACTGCCTTAGCTTTAATGCACCTCCTCCGGGGTGTCTATTTCGAAGCCTCTGGGTCCCGGTTTGGGACTTTGAGTGATTTCTGGCATGTGCCGAACCCGCATCCGACAATTCGGGTTTCTCCCTGAGTCGGCCTTCAGCCCTTATTTTGAGGGGCCATGGCTATTTCTTCGGCTCGAGAAGCTTCCTTATTAGGTAGCGGACCACCAGGTGTGTTTTCGTCCTGATCAGGCGAGATATAGAATTCATTCGGCTTCTCCGTCCTCGACTTGCTCTCGGGTGCCGGGACGTACATGCCATACAATGGTCATCTTTTTGACGTCAACAAATGCCCCCCGCCCACGGGTGGCGTAAGCGAGGGATGAGTGCGCAGGACCCGTGGGTGTAGAGTTCTTTGAAAGGATATCTTCTCCTCCGAGCCAGTAGACTGGTGGTCCGATGTGAATTCGCGGGAAAGCGCTCACTCCTTCAGCGAAGGGATGAGGGGACCGCTTCACCGCGTGGTCACGCGGATCGGGATGTTTAGGCTAAGTGGGGGTTTAGTCATCGGTATGGGGTTAATGCCGAAGCAAGAAGATAGGGTTTATGCACCGTCGTAGGCGAAAGGGCTGAAATGACTTAGATGAGGCCAATCCCGAGGGGGAGTTGGCGACTCGTGCTAGGTTTAGGAAAGTTGTTCATTCATCGACTCGGATGAGGACGTCTGTGGACGCACTTTTGGAATCTCTTCTTTTGTTTATTTTGTTATTCATTTGTTCATTCGCTTGTTCGGTTTATTCGTGCGAGGGCGTGCCAGTCACCTAGGTGATGATTTATTCGGGCTTCAAGGAAGCCCTGGGTGCGCTCGATCTGACTAGTCAGACGATTGTGTGTGTCGTGTCAGGACTGAGAACCCACTGTATCATAAAGGCTACGACGTTAATTACATCCCCTCGGGGTGGGGAAAACCCTTGATTGATCGTCGAGAAAAGGGGCCCTACGGCCTGAAATTCACAATAACGGAGTGAGAACGGAGTCTCGGGTTGCGTTTAAACAAACCCCGCATTTGGGCGTAAACATTCATAAATTCATATGTCGGTCACCCGCGGACCATTTCATGTTCGAACAGCAGTCCGCGTTTGTAGCGGCAAGGACGGTGATGAAATAGTACAAATGTCTACCGCGGATGCGGCAGGTTTAATGCCGATGCCGGATTAGATCCGGACAGAGACGGGTCAAGTTAACGAGCTGTTGGCCCAAAATGACTTCGGATCATGGCCATGTCGGGAAGGGCTCCCGAGATCTGCGTCCAAATTCAGCGGGGCATCGTTGCTTTTCTATTCACACCCAGTCCGGAGGAGCAAGGGTCCCGAGGTTGTTGGTTTGTGTGTCTTCCCTAAGTGTTTTGATGATGAGCAACACTATGTCAATTGTTCTTGTTATTTTTAATCAGATATCTTGCACTTGAGTTATCCATGGTCTTATATGAAATAGCTGCTAAGAGGTAACACTTCGTGTGTTCATTCATGTTCTGTCTTCGTGCTGTTTTCCTCAAACCTCATGTAGTTCTTGCTTCGCGTTTTCACCTCGTGTCGAGCTAGCCATGTTGTCATCTGATTGAGTGTTGTCTTTCACCTCGTGCAGTATCTGTTTACTGTGTTGTTTCCATGTCCTTTTGTATTCCTGTCTTCGAGTCCTTTCGCTGAGTCTCTAAGTCAGTCTAAGTTCAAGTGTTCGTTTCACTTTGTGATTGTTTTCTCTTCTCATGACTTCGTGTCGTGTTCCTGAAGCTGCTCTAAAAGTTCTGATGAACTTCGAGTAGTTTTCCTGTAGACCTCGTGTCGTTCCTACTTAGTAACCACACTTCGTGACGGTTACTATAGTCCACGTCTTCGTGTTGGTTTTATGCACTCCGTGTCGTCTTCTTTGTTTCATTCTGTTCTCATCTCACTTCGAGTCGTTTCTTTGCATACTGTCTTCGTGTTGATTGGCACTTCTTCTTGGTTACAACACCTCGTGTTGTACTGTTTGACTTCGTGTCGGTTTCGGTTGCTAGTCCATGTTATTTTCATGTCGTTCTCCTTATTGCCACCTCATGTCGTCTTTCTTATTAAGTCTTCGTGTAGTTTTACCTCGTGCAGTGTGATCCCGTGTTATTTACTGTTTCGACTTCGTGTCGTTATCAGCCCGTGCTGTTTTCATCTCGTGCTGTTCTTACTGGCTTCGTGTCGTTTTCTATATAGTGTGTGTTTGTCACCACTATACTTCGTGTCGTTGCTTTTTACTTCGTGTCAAACTTCACTTCGTGTTGTTTTCACCCCGAGTCGTTTCGTTATATTCTGTCCTCGTGTTGGTTTCTCGCTTTAGTCTTCATGTCGGTTTCTGTCGTTAGCCCGTGTTGTCCTCGTGTTGTTTTTTTGCATTCGTGACCTCGTGTCTCTTTTGCTTATAACCTCACCTCGTGTCATTTTCTTCTGTGTATCTGACCTGTTACAGATTATCTCGTGTCGTTCTTGTGTCATCTCGAGTAATAGTCACGTCGTGTTGTTACTATACCTCATGCAGTTTTGGTTTTAATGGCCATGCAGCGTATTAATGGACTTAATCTCATTACAGGTCCGAGGAAGAACATTCCACACTCCAGGGCTGCACGTGATCCGAGACAAGAGGAACCAATCTGATAAAGGCACGTGGCAGGAAGATTCTGGATCGAGCGTGGGAGGCACACGCGTTTTGTGCCCTATCCACCTGCTGTTCTGCTATAAATAGAATCCTTCGTCCTCAGATGAAGGTTATCGAAGAAGAGAGGCATAGAAGAAAAAATAGAAAAACTGAGAGCCCTTCGATCCAGGAAAAGAAAAGAAAGAAGAAAGAATAGCAGAGGGAAAAAGAGAGAGAGAGCAGAAGAGTGATCAGAAGAGTTGTTCTGACTTGCGGATCAAATCCGAAGTCTATTGCTCTGTGTTGAGCTACATTGTTTCCATTTTCTGGCATTTGATTTCCTTCGTTCGTATTTTTTTCGTTTATTGTTCTTATCTTTCTTCTACTGTCCTTGTTTGTGTTTCCGATCCTCTGGATTGAGGTCGGGGTCCTCCTGTGAGATCAGGAGAAGGGAGATTCATTCTCCGGTTTGCAAGCAGCAGGTGAGCTGCTTGTAGGTTCCCTCCGGGTTGGGAGGAAGAGGGGTCTTCGACCTCTGGTTCACTAGTAGCAGGGTTGCTACTAGTGGGGTTCCCTCTTGGTAAAGAGGAAGAGAGACGTAAGTCTCTGGGTTCTAGTGACTGCTGGTCGCTAGAGGTTCCCTCCGGGTAGGAGGAAGAGGAGAGGTTGTTCTCCTGGGAAGCTGTGTATCAGCAGTTGTCTGGCAAGCTGTATTGCCCAGCCTTTAGTGAAGCCACACTCGGTTTGAGTGTGGGGTGGATGTAGGTCTGAAGGACCGAACCACCTTAAAATCCTCTGAGTCCTTGTGTGATCGATTGTGGTATTATTGTGGTATGCCTTCTATTTGCTTGAGCTATTAACTGCACTGCATCATTTTCGATAGTCAGAGCTTGAGGTTATTTGCGTTTAGCAATATACTCTGCAGTATTTTTTAATTAAAAAAAATAGTGATCTATTCATCCCCTCCCCTTCTAGATCACTTCATATTGTACTTATCAGTTGGTATCAGAGCAGGTTTTTCCCAGAATGTGATCCAACGGCCAGGGAAACGGATCCACTGGTCCTCGCAGTTTCATAGCTGATGGGCAGTCTATCACCCGTCCCCCCTTCTTTGATGGTAATAATTACTTCTTCTGGAAGAACAGGATGGAAGTCTTTATCAGGGCCCAAAGCCACAAGCTATGGAAAGTGATTACAGATGGTCCATACACCCTTCCACCGAATGAAGATATGTGGACAGAAGATCAGGTCAAACTCTCCGCACTGAATTGGACAGCTCTTCACATCATACAGTGCGCCGTCCACCCGGAAGAGTATTCGAGGATCTCAGCGTGCAAGACTGCAAAGAACATGTGGGATGATTTGCAGTTAATTCATGAGGGGACATCTCAGGTGAAGGCTACCAAGATCAACATACTTACAACTCAATATGAGTTATTTAAGATGAAGCCAGAGGAGCCGATCACAGAAATGTATGCCAGATTATCTGTGATCATCAACAGTCTGAAGGGCCTTGGAAAGGATATTCAACAAGAAGACATAGTCAGGAAGATCCTTAGGTCTCTAACTCCCGTCTGGGAAACCAAGGTGACTGTGATAGAGGAATCAAGAAATTTATCCATCATGACAGTGACCCAGCTGATTGGATCCCTCATGACCCATGAAATGAATTTCAAACATGGAAACGATGGGCATGACAGAAAGGGAAAGAATGTTGCTCTGAAGGTCTCACGACATGCTAAGAAGAACAACAGCAGCAGCAACAGCAGTGATGATAGCAGCGAAGGCTCTGATGGATTCTCAGACCTGGACAAGGACGAGCGAGCTATGCTCACCAGGCAATTCAGAAAGTTCCTGAGAACTAAAGGAAAATTCTACAGGAGGAAGAAATTTAATGCTGCAATGAAGTCTCCTGAGCGAGGATTTGAGAAGAACCGGTCTGCTAAGAAGATCACTTGCTATCATTGTCAGAAACCCGGTCACATGAAAAGTGAATGTCCAGAGCTACAAGCTAAGGCTCCAGGACACCAGAAGAAGATGGTGCACAAGAAGAAGAAGGCCATGCTGTGCACATGGAGCGATGAGGAGGAGGACCCAGAAGCCACTTCGTCCAGTGAAAATGAAGAGAAGACCTGCCTCATGGCCGATCATGAGAAAGAGGTAACAAACCTATTTGAGAATTTTACTTTAGATGATTGGGAGGACGCCTATGGCGACTTGTTAAGTAAATACAATTGTTTAAACAAGGAGCACAGAATGCTTAGACGTAAGTTTCATTCTCTGTCTGAAGAACACTCTTCTATTGTCACTGATAGCATGAAAACCAAGGAGATGGCCATTGAGCTAGACCAGGTTAAAGGTGAGATTGAGAGATTGAGAATGGAAAGAGAGGAGAGTCTAGCTAGAATGGATAAGCTGAAGTGTAAAGCTGAAGAGTGTAAAGGAGAGATTAGACTGATGGCTGAAAAATATGAGGCAGTTAGAAAAGTTAATCAGGAACTCCAGGACCAATGCAATGAATTTCAGAAGGAGATTGAGGACAAAGAAAAAGTGCTTGAGAAGTTTATAGAGGGGAGAAACAACCTGAATGTCCTTCTGGGGTCGAGGGTAAACTTCAATAGGGAGGGATTAGGATACAATCCTACTAGTAAAAAACCCTTTGAATTTAAGACTACCATGTTCTGCCCCGCCAAAGGCAAAGAGAAACTGGAAACACCATCCAGTTCCAAATCTGTCTCTACAATGAAGTTTTCGACCGGCAAATTCATTCAATCCACTGGTCAGCAACCTAAGTCGGGAAATCCTGAAACAAGAACTACTCATGTGCAACAGGTGGGGAACAAAGGTTCTCACAGAACCAGTCCTATTGATGTCACAAAAAGAGTGAAAAGTTTTGTTAAGAAAGCTCATCATGCTAATTATCAAGTAGAGCATGGCAACGTTCACCAGTTTCAGCACAAATTTTATTGGAGTAAAAATGCTTACATGAATTATGCTCAACACACACGCGTATCCTCTAAGAGGCCAACCAACAATATCTTTGTTCAGAAACAGCATAGTTCAAATAGGAATAAGCTTATTCAACACCCACCAAGGAATGACAAAAGGGAAGAATCAACCCACATAAAACCACTGAAGAGAACTATAAAACAAATGTGGGTTCCCAAGTGCTTTTTACATAATCTGAAAACTGGTTTTGGACCCAATTTGAATTGGGTCCCACATTACTCTGTCTGAATTTTTGCAGGTCAGCCTGGCAGCTGAGCATAACAAGTGGTATCTTGACAGCGGCTGTAGCAGGCACATGACAGGAGACCGGTCCAAATTCAGCAAACTAAAAATGAAGTCTGGGGGCTTGGTCAAATTTGGAGGAAATAACAGAGGAAGAATAATTGGAATTGGTACGGTTGGTAAGTCCTCCACTAACTCCATTGAAGATGTGTATCTTGTAGAAGGACTTCAGCACAACCTGGTAAGTATAAGTCAACTTTGTGACAAAGGACACAAGGTACTCTTTGACCACAACTCGTGCACTATTTTTGAGCTGAATTCTGATAACATCATGTTCAAAGGTCATAGAGTAAATAATGTGTACATCGTTGATCTAGATGATAATTCTGAAACAAACTTGTGTCTGTCTGCTAATTCTGAACAGGTTGCTTTTGACTGGCATAGGCGTCTAGGCCACGCTAGTGTGTCTACTTTGAATAAACTGTCTAATTATAACCTAGTCAGAGGTTTGCCCAAAATAAAATTCCAGTTAGGGTCCAAGCTCTATGATGCTTGTGCTCAAGGTAAACAGACTCGTGTAGTTTTTAAGTTGAGAACTGAGGGTCTCTCATCTAAACCACTACAGCACTTGCACATGGATCTCTTTGGTCCTACTCGAATACAAAGCCTGTCAGGTAAGAGATATGGTCTAGTCATAGTTGATGACTTCACTAGATTTTCTTGGTTGTTCTGTTTAGCAAATAAAAATGATGCTTTTGTTCACTTTGAAGAACTTTTTAATAAAATCAAACTGCAAGGTGAACATAATATCATTACAATTCAGTCTGACCATGGAGGAGAGTTTGAAAACTCTTCATTCTCTGAATTTTGCTCAAGAGAGGGAGTGACTCACAGATTTTCTTCTCCCAGGACACCGGAGCAGAATGGAATTGTTGAGAGAAGAAACAGGTCAATAATTGAAATGGCCAGGACTATGCTGATTGAGAGTGGACTTCCAAGGAGATTTTGGGCAGAAGCTGCAAATACAGCATGCTACATTTTAAATCGAGCCTTGGTAAGACCTACTCATAAGAAAACTCCTTATGAACTCCTCAAGGGTAAGCTGCCAAACATTTCTTACTTTAAAATCTTTGGTTCCAAATGTTTCATCCACAATAATGGTAAGAATGGTTTGGATAAGTTTGAAGCAAGAAGCTCTCCTGGAATTTTTCTCGGATATTCAGAAACCTCTAGGGCTTACAGAGTCTTCAATAAAGATGAGCAAACTGTTGAAGAAACACCTCATGTGGTGTTTGATGAGAATGTTCTATCTGACAAAAAGATAAATGATGACAGGGAGTCAGCTGATGAGGGAGATTTCTTGGAGAAAATTGAAGAAGAAGAGATGCAGCAAACTGCTCAACCAGAAAACTTACAACAAGAAGGAGCAACTGAGGTAGGTGAACCCTCAAGTGAGGTAATATTTCACAAAGATCATCCTAGTGAAAATGTCATAGGTAATTTGCATGATCCCACTAGGACAAGGTCTCACTTTAGAACTGTCCAAGAACAGGACTTAGCTGCTTTGACATCTCAGGTAGAACCCAAGACTGTGGAAGAGGCTTTAAAGCATGATTCTTGGGTATCCTCCATGGGTGAGGAATTAAATCAATTTGAGAAAAATAATGTATGGAAACTAGTTCCTAGACCTGAAAACACTCATGTCATTGGCACTAAATGGGTTTTCAAAAATAAGATTGATGAAAATGGAGCTATCTCTAGAAACAAAGCAAGACTTGTAGCTCAAGGCTACAGTCAGGAATTTGGTGTGGATTTTGATGAATCCTATGCACCAGTAGCTAGGATGGAAGCTATAAGAATTCTGTTTGCATTTGCATGCTCTAGAAACATTCGGCTACAGCAAATGGATGTCAAAAGCGCATTCTTAACTGGGTTATTGAAGGAAGAGGTATATGTTGAACAACCTCCTGGGTTTAATTTCTCTGTTCAGCCTAACATGGTTTTTAGGTTGAATAAAGCCCTCTATGGATTGAAGCAGGCTCCCCGAGCCTGGTATGAGAGACTTTCTGAGTTCCTTGTGAGCAAGGGCTACATTCGAGGTAAGGTTGACCAAACCCTCTTCACTAAAAGTCTCGGAAAGGAGTTAATTGTGGTCCAGGTATATGTTGATGATATCATTTTCGGATCTAACAATTCAAAATTATGTAAAGATTTTTCTGAGTCTATGTCCCAAGAATTTGAAATGAGTCTAGTTGGCAAACTAAAATACTTTCTTGGGCTGCAGGTCAAACAAATGGAGGATGGTTGTTTCATAAATCAAACCAAGTATACTCTGGAGATGCTGAAAAGGTTTGGAATGACCAACCTCAAGACAATCTCAACACCCATGGGTACCAGCTCCTCACTGGATTCAGACGAAAAAGGTAAAGAGGTGGATGCTAAACTATATAGAGGTATGATCGGTTCACTCCTCTACTTAACTGCATCCAGGTCCGACATTCAATTTAGTGTAGGGATGTGCACCAGATACCAGGCTAGGCCTACTGAATTGCATCTGGCAGCTGTAAAGAGAATTTTTAGATACTTATCTGCCACCCATGATCTAGGTCTCTGGTATCCTGCATCATGTAGTTTAGATCTCATTGCATACACTGATGCAGATTATGCAGGATGTAAATTAGACAGGAAGAGCACTAGTGGTCACTGCGAATTTCTAGGAGGGTGCTTAGTCTCTTGGGGATCCAAGAAGCAACACTCTGTGGCTCTCTCTACTGCTGAAGCTGAGTATGTGGCAGCAGGGAGCTGTGGCACATAGGTTATATGGATAAAACACCAGCTTCTGGACTACTCGGTTGAGCTAGGTTGTACTTCTATCTTTTGTGACAATACTAGTGCAATAAATATTGCAAAGAATCCTGTACTTCATTCCCGAACCAAACATATTGAAATCAGGCATCATTTTATTCGAGATGAAGTAGCTAGGAGGACTTTTGAGTTGATCCATGTTGGCACTAACTCACAAATTGCAGATATCTTTACTAAGCCACTGGATACTGAAAAATTTAGCACTTTGCGCAGAGAACTAGGTATTTACAGAATTTCATGATTGAAAAATTGATTTCTGAATACCATGTCATGTGTTATTATGCTTATCATATTCATCATCTGTTGCTGAAGAAATAACTTCATTATGAGTGTTTGGTGACTCACTCCGTTTTGATTGAATAGTCTGTCCAAACTTCATGGTGTTCTCTTTGAAGTGTTTTGAGGGTTGTCTTGGTTAAGTTTGTGTTGGGGTCAAGGTCTCAGGGGGAGCTGATTTATAATAGGTGTTTTGATCTTTGACCTAATTTGAACATACTCCGAACGACATTTTGCTGACATCAAAAGAGAATCAGGTTGATGAGGTGTATAAAAGAAAGAGTTGGATGCTTTATCCTTTAAGACTGTTCATCTAATTTCTTGTTGGAATTTCAGCTGTTAGTCCCACTGAGATCAAAATCTGAATTCAAAGATTATCTTCCTACACGGTAACTGTCTTCTGATCTAGCCAGTACTGCATACCTACTTAGTCAATGTTGAGTCCGAAATGAGGTATTTTGTGCTTTAGTCTGTATCACCTTGGATCTGGTGTATTGTTCTCAAACGGACTCAAGCTTCATTAACAAGGTTTTAAGAGCTGGTTAATAAAAACAAATTTCATAAAATTGTTATCAACTTTGTTAACTGCTCATTGAGAAACTGAGATTTTCATCAATGAAGTGAAAGTTTCCCATGTCATGAGATGGCAGTAATTATCTGGTCTTAGTAGTTGTCTTGATCATACAGAGCTATGGTACATATCTGGTTAGTAACTGGGGTGTCTGGCCTCAGATAAAGGTGTCACCTTAATGTCAACACCAGCTAGAATACTATCTCTGTCCTCTTATCAGAAGGGGTAATGTGGTCCTGCCACCGAGTAACTGGGGATTCTTGCCTCTAAACAAGGTGTCTCCCTAATGTCAAAAGGTGTACTTGACAGACTTACCTTTGATCTTGACCATCTTTAAAGATCCTGCTCACTTGAAGTATAGCTTTTGATTTGTTTGTTCTCAATACCATAGGTCTTTGTCTTCTGACTGTCTTACATAATACTCTCTCAGTAAAGACTTATTTTGATCAAACTGGTATCTTGTACCTCACTTGCTTAGAATCTGGTTCTGTGTATGGAGCGAATCCTTATTCACTGTTTTTGCACAGTCTGACTAACTAATCCTCAAAAATCCTCACATAAAATTAATGGCTCTCTTAATTGACTAAACATCTCAATAGTCTCCATTTATCTGCCTTACTCTGTCCTGTTTTCTCTCTATAGTCAGCAATTTTCCTTTCTCTGTATCTTCAGATTTGCCCCTAGTTTTGATGATGTCAAAGGGGGAGAGAATTGTGTTGGGGGTTCAGAGTAGTGTTGAGGGGGAGTTAGTTTGTTGAGGGGGAGTTAGTTATCAAGTTTGAGGTAAACTGTTGCTGTGTTCAGGGGGAGTGTTCAGGTTTCTCAGGGGTAGTAAGGAAGCAAGTATGCTTTAAGTTGTCTGCATCAAATATCCTGAATTGATCTCTTTTGAACTTATCTCTCATACTTAATATAGTGTTGCCATCATCAAAAAGGGGGAGATTGTTGGTTTGTGTGTCTTCCCTAAGTGTTTTGATGATGAGCAACACTATGTTAATTGTTCTTGTTATTTTTAATCAGATATCTTGCACTTGAGTTATTCATGGTCTTATATGAAATAGCTGCTAAGAGGTAACACTTCGTGTGTTCGTTCATGTTCTGTCTTCGTGCTGTTTTCCTCAAACCTCATGTAGTTCTTGCTTCGCGTTTTCACCTCGTGTCGAGCTAGCCATGTTGTCGTCTGATTGAGTGTTGTCTTTCACCTCGTGCAGTATCTGTTTACTGTGTTGTTTCCATGTCATCCTTTGTATTCCTGTCTTCGAGTCCTTTCGCTGAGTCTCTAAGTCAGTCTAAGTTCAAGTGTTCGTTTCACTTTGTGATTGTTTTCTCTTCTCATGACTTCGTGTCGTGTTCCTGAAGCTGCTCTAAAAGTTCTAATGAACTTCGAGCAGTTTTCCTGTAGACCATGTGTCGTTCCTACTTAGTAACCACACTTCGTGATGGTTACTATAGTCCACGTCTTCGTGTTGGTTTTATGCACTCCGTGTCGTCTTCTTTGTTTCATTCTGTTCTCATCTCACTTCGAGTCGTTTCTTTGCATACTGTCTTCGTGTTGATTGGCACTTCTTCTTGGTTACAACACCTCGTGTTGTACTGTTTGACTTCGTGTCGGTTTCGGTTGCTAGTCCATGTTGTTTTCATGTCGTTCTCCTTATTGCCACCTCGTGTCGTCTTTCTTATTAAGTCTTCGTGTAGTTTTACCTCGTGCAGTGTGATCCCGTGTTATTTACTGTTTCGACTTCGTGTCGTTATCAGCCCGTGCTGTTTTCATCTCGTGCTGTTCTTACTGGCTTCGTGTCGTTTTCTATATAGTGTGTGTTTGTCACCACTATACTTCGTGTCGTTGCTTTTTACTTCGTGTCAAACTTCACTTCATGTTGTTTTCACCTCGAGTCGTTTCGTTATATTCTGTCCTCGTGTTGGTTTCTCGCTTTAGTCTTCATGTCGGTTTCTATCGTTAGCCCGTGTTGTCCTCGTGTTGTTTTTTTGCATTCGTGACCTCGTGTCTCTTTTGCTTATAACCTCACCTCGTGTCATTTTCTTTTGTGTATCTGACCTGTTACAGATTATCTCGTGTCGTTCTTGTGTCATCTCGAGTAATAGTCACGTCGTGTTGTTACTATACCTCATGCAGTTTTGGTTTTAATGGCCATGCAGCGTATTAATGGACTTAATCTCATTACAGGTCCGAGGAAGAACATTCCACACTCCAGGGCTGCACGTGATCCGAGACAAGAGGAACCAATCTGATAAAGGCACGTGGCAGGAAGATTCTGGATCGAGCGTGGGAGGCACACGCGTTTTGTGCCCTATCCACCTGCTGTTCTGCTATAAATAGAATCCTTCGTCCTCAGATGAAGGTTATCGAAGAAGAGAGGCATAGAAGAAAAAATAGAAAAACTGAGAGCCCTTCGATCCAGGAAAAGAAAAGAAAGAAGAAAGAATAGCAGAGGGAAAAAGAGAGAGAGAGCAGAAGAGTGATCAGAAGAGTTGTTCTGACTTGCGGATCAAATCCGAAGTCTATTGCTCTGTGTTGAGCTACATTGTTTCCATTTTCTGGCATTTGATTTCCTTCGTTCGTATTTTTTTCGTTTATTGTTCTTATCTTTCTTCTACTGTCCTTGTTTGTGTTTCCGATCCTCTGGATTGAGGTCGGGGTCCTCCTGTGAGATCAGGAGAAGGGAGATTCATTCTCCGGTTTGCAAGCAGCAGGTGAGCTGCTTGTAAGTTCCCTCCGGGTTGGGAGGAAGAGGGGTCTTCGACCTCTGGTTCACTAGTAGCAGGGTTGCTACTAGTGGGGTTCCCTCTTGGTAAAGAGGAAGAGAGACGTAAGTCTCTGGGTTCTAGTGACTGCTGGTCGCTAGAGGTTCCCTCCGGGTAGGAGGAAGAGGAGAGGTTGTTCTCCTGGGAAGCTGTGTATCAGCAGTTGTCTGGCAAGCTGTATTGCCCAGCCTTTAGTGAAGCCACACTCGGTTTGAGTGTGGGGTGGATGTAGGTCTGAAGGACCGAACCACCTTAAAATCCTCTGAGTCCTTGTGTGATCGATTGTGGTATTATTGTGGTATGCCTTCTATTTGCTTGAGCTATTAACTGCACTGCATCATTTTCGATAGTCAGAGCTTGAGGTTATTTGCGTTTAGCAATATACTCTGCAGTATTTTTTAATTAAAAAAAATAGTGATCTATTCATCCCCTCCCCTTCTAGATCACTTCATATTGTACTTATCAGAGGTATGCGTAGTTATAGCATCTTTTGATTATCGTTGTTCTAGTTGTTAAGTTTTGTTGTTTATGCACACACACGGGTGGTTCATTTTTTTTATTAGTTTCATGTCTTTTCCCCTATTTGGTTAATTGTTTTTTTTGTTTTGAAGGCACGTCGGCTTCAGGATGGAAGAGGGCGCGCCGGTTAAGGCTTAGGAGGGAGGGCACACCGATTTAGAAGGAGCATAGGGGCGCACCGGTTAAGGCTGGAAGGTAAAGGCACGTCGGTTTTGGTGGGCAAGCAAGAGCGCGCCGGTTTCGGGTGAACCTTGCGGGAGTGAGTTTTGTGAGAGAGGTTAAACCGGCACGCTACCTGGGTGCCGGATTAGGCTGAGTTTAGGAAATTGGGTTTTGAGAGGGGATCAAAAACTATGCGCCCACATGGGCACCGGATTAGGCCGCGCCGGATTAGGCCACGCTGGATTAAGAAGTATTTCATTTTGTTCTTCTTTTTATTAGCTTGCAGATTGAACATGTGGTTAAGGAGAAGATTTTAAATGTTTTATTCTCTCGTTCGTTGATTCAGTGAGAGGGTTTAAATGTCGAGGGTTTGAGCATTTTTGTTCAGGGGCTTATTTAATGAAAGTCTTACAACTTAGAGGTTTAGTTTATGTATAGTTCAGAGTTCAGTTCATTCACTCCCCTTATGTGCCTGTGTTCTTCATTCTTATTATTCATGTTCCTCGCAAAAATTGGGCAGCATCTCCCCCGGAGTGAGGCTTGCCAGGGGAAATAGGGGATCGTTAAACGGAATATTTTGGGACGATCCCCAAAACTTGGAGTGGCCCGACGGTGGTCCGGTGACCCACAGGTGAGTGCAGAAGCCCGAGGACCAGCCTTCAAGGGGTTCTAGCAACACACGGGTCGTAGCTTCGTAGGAGTTCCACAGAGACGGATATTCTCCATGAACGGCTATAACTTTTCCCCCTTCAGACGGGTTCCCTCGAAGGTCATGCCACAGAGAGGCAAGCTTCCGAGGGCCTTGGGTGACTAGAAGATAGGGAGAGGAGAGAAGGAGACCAAAGAAGTCGAACGATATGCTCGTCAAAGACTTTCTTTTTATTCATCCATAAAAAAAGGAAAGCGAAATACAGGAGATGGATCTACCCCATAACAATGGGAAAACGTAACGAAAGGGAAAAGATACAGTGGCGGGAGGAGAGCAAATCCCAAACCCCTTTCCCAAGCTCACCTCTCTCTCACACACTCTCTCTTTTCTTCACCTCACAGGCGCAGGTCGATGAACTTCTTTTTCTTCTCTTCGTATGGCCTCCCTTCTTGTTGCCCAACCTCTCTTTTTTTTGCTGTTGTGCCCCTGTGGTTTTGATGATTGGTTTTGATGTGAGTTAAGCACTGTGAGTCACCATGTGATATTCAGTCATTTTAGTCATTCCGATGTTCAGTCAGTTTATCAGAGCATAAAGCATTGCATTGCTGTTCAGTCAGTTTATCAGATCTAAAGCATTACATTTGATGTTCAGTCATGTTATCTGCTACATAAAGCATTCATATACATATACATAAGTTACTTTACTCTACTTGTGGAAGTCAGTACATGCTAAACATCCATGCATCATCACACTCAGCATAGTCTGGACAGAAGTGGGTCGACCCCCTTTCTAGATGGGTCGACTCCCCAGATAAGTGTAGTCTATACACTGCATGCATTTACATAGTCTGCACATTAGCATCACGCAGCAAGTATGTACATCACCTTGTGTAGGCATGCCAAGTCCACACACTGCATTGCATGCGAGACTTCAAAGTCTGCACATTGCACAGCTGCAAGCACTTCAAAGTCTATACACTGCATTGCATGCGAGACCTCAAGTCTACACATTGCACAGCATGCAAGTCCTCCAAGCCTATACATTGCATATACTGCAGGCATTAGAAGTGTGTACATTGCATAGCATGCAGGTGGTCTAAGTCTGTACATTGGCCTAGTGTCGCAACACTAAGTCTGTACATCGCAGGCATAGCGAGCATCCAAGTCTATACACTGCTGTGTGTTCGCAAAGTCTATACAATGTCTACTTTACCTACATTAAAGTCTATACATTGTTCACCGTCTCATGCATCGTCTCACTCGAAGTCTGTACAGTCTGGCAGCGTCTCATGCATCATCTTAGCAAGTCTGTACAGCGTTGGCATAGTCGTTGGCATCGTCTCATGCAGCATCTTAGGCATCGTCTCATGCAAGTCTGTATAGCCTGTTGTCGCAGACCAAGTCTGTACACTCCGTGTGCCTCTTTATGTTTCAAAGTCTGTACAGGGTCTGCCCTGCCTCGCCCTGCATACATATCCAAGTCTATACAGCCATTGTCTGCGTTGCCTTGCATTTCAACAAGTCTACACATCGTGAGCATGCACGCATAGCAAAGTCTGTACATCGCTGCATTGCAAGAGACCAAGTCTGTACACTGCATCGGCTGTTCATGCATTGCACATCATCAAGTCTGTACACTACCTGCAGCAATGCTCGCACACACTAAGTCCATACATTGCACAAGTCTAAACATTGGTATCTTTACCTACGTTCAAGTCTGTACATCCGTATGTGCATTGTTCAAGCCAAAGTCTGCACATCGTTATGTTGCATTGTGCTGAAGGAAGTCTATACATTCCACTGTGTCTGGAATTTGACGCCCACCAAAAGTGGCGTCACTTTTGAATCAAACGCCTAGGAAGAAGGTGTCATTTACGTTGTGCATACTTTGATGCCGTAGCAAGTCTATACACTCGCTATTGTGCATATGCATAGTCTATACATTGTTGAGCTTCACACACATATCTTCTAAGTCTATACATCCATCTGCTGAAGATTGATTATGTCTATACATTGTGTGCATCTAGCTACTAAGTCTGTACATCCCTTGACTGCATGCCTGAGCATCTCTTGTCGTTGTGCATACTTAGTCATATGCATAGTCTATACATTGCTCATGCATCTTTACTTAAAGTCTATACATATGTTTGCTCCTTTATCATGCATGCATTATAGCAAGTCTGAACATTGTTTTCTCATGCACGAAATCAAAGCCTGTACATGCCTCTGCATTGCATATGTGAAGTCTATACATGCTATAGCTTCGCATTCACAAAGTGTGTACACGCCACTGCATTGCATACATGAAGTCTGAACATTGCTTTAGCGTTGCCTTCAGCCAAGTCCATACATCGACTGGCAGCCTTCAGCAAAGTCTGAACATTGCATCATTGTGCATGCATTGCTTTCATCAAGTCTGTACACTACATCACTTGTTCATGCATTGCCTTCACATCAGAGTCTACGCTTTCCCCCCACAGCCTGCACAGCATGTCCATACAGCGTCTAGCATCTTGCAAGCAAAGTCTATACAATGTCCCACAGCAGCACTGCAATGTCTACACATCGTGGCAGCCTGCATGCAATGTCTCTACATTGCATTTGGCAGCTTGCACAGCAAAGTCTATACAGCGTCCAGCAGCTGTACGCAAAGTCTGAACATTGCGTCTGGTAGCCTGCACGCCAAGTCTGTACAGCCTGTGCTTTGTTGATCGACTGAACTCTTCTTTAATCCTACAGGTTTCTGGGCACGTGATCCGAGGTTGGCACCTGGCACGTGATCCGAGGATAGAGAGGGCACAAGCCCTGCACACGCCCTAATTGATGCTGCTATAAATACGATGCTTCCTCCATCAGAAGAACAGATCGAAAAAGAAGGAGAGGGCAGCAGAGAGTGATAGAGCAGTGATAAAGGAAGAGTGATCGAAGCAGTGAGGCAAAGAGCAGAAGTAGCAGAAGAAAGAAAAGAGGAAGAAGAGAGAAGCTGAGAGCCAGAGTGAGAGAAGCATCAGAAGAAAAAGACAGAGTGTGAAAGCAGCAAAAGAAAAAGAAAGAGAGATAGAGCTCGTGAGGATTGAAAGAAAAGAGAAAGACAGTGAGAGAGAAAAGGAGAGAAGAGAAGAGAAAGAGAGAGCGTGAGTTGAGAAGAAGAAGAAGAGAAGTAGCAGAAGAAGTTCCTACTGGACCGTGGATCAGATCCAGGCCAGTCAGCTCCGTTGAGAGCCACATTGTGCATTTGAGTTTCCAGCTTTCTGTTTGCTGTGTTATTTTCATTTCTTGTTTTTCCTTTTGTTACTCTGATTACTTTTGTTCTTCCGAGACTCAGTAGTGAGGTCGCGTTCCTCCTTTGGACTCAGGAGAAGGGAGATCTGATCTCCAGTTCGCTGGTGACTGTGTGTCATCAGTGGTTCCCTCCTGGTCTGGAGGAAGAGAGGTCTGTGACCTCTGGTTTGCTGGGGACGGGGAGTCACTGGTGGGTTCCCTCCTGGTCTGGAGGAAGAGAGACCTAGTCTCTGGTTCCAAGTGGCTGGGAGTCACTTGGGGTGTCCCTCCGGTATGGAGGAAGAGGGGAGGTTGTTCCCCTGGTCAAGCTGTTTGGCAGCACCTGTTGTAGACTGAGTCTGCGGTTTCTAGCTTGTGCTAGTGAAAGCCTCACTCCGGTTGGGAGTGAGGGGTGGACGTAGGTCTGTGGACCGAACCACCTAAAAAATTATCTGTGCAGTGGTTTGATTGCCTTGCTTTGCTTCCACTAGATGATTGCTTAGGCGTGCTCCATGTGTTTGTTCATGAGTTCAATTGAATTAGTTTTATTCTGGGACTGTGTCTAGCATCCAGGTTTTAATTTGGGCATTATTGGTAGAGGGATACATTCACCCCCCTCTGTATCCGGGCCTAGCACCCTATCAATTGGTACCAGAGCGGGTGTCTACATAGAAGGTCCAACGACCTGCAGATCCGATCCTGTAGTCTTCGGTGCTAATTTGCTTTTGGTGCATCAATATTCCTGTTGCATTAAATCTGATCTATTTCCATGGGTGATCCACCAATTTTTAACGGCTCCAATTTTAATGTATGGTTTGTCAGTCTGAAAAATTATGCTATATCAGTTAATCTTGATCTGTGGAAGTTAATTTCACACGGTTCTCATAAATTACCAAAGAAAAAGTCCAAATGGACTGACAGTCACAGATCAATGTATGAAGAGAATCAGATAGCTATGAATCTAATGAAGGCAGCTATGATAAGGCTTTACATTCCTGCTTTCATGACTACAGCTCTGCTAAAGACATTCTAGATATGCTGAAGCGAGCTCAGAAGAGAAATGAGGACAACCGCATGATGGCTAACAGAAGCAATCAAAGTGACAGCCAAAATGAAGAAGATGATGATGATGAGGTAAATCCCTTTGGGAATTATACTTTAGATGATTGGGAGAATTCATATGCTGAATTATTAGAGTCACATGAGAGGTTAAGAAGTCAGTATAAAAAATTGAAAAAGGGTACTGGGTTAGAAAGTTCAAGTTTTTCTTGTAGAAAATGTCTATAGTTGACACAATCTCATGATGCGTGTTTTTCTGATATTCAAATCCTTAAAGATCAAATTGGGTTGTTGAAAATTGAAAAACAAGAACTTGCAAATGACATTACTGATCATGAAAAGAAATTCAGAAGACTTGAAGACGAGAAGAGTCTAATCGTTGAAAAATATGATGTGATAACTTCTGTGAACATAAAGCTTTAGAAAGACATTGAAAATATGCAAAGAGAATCTGAAATTTCAGATAATCCAAAAATATCAAATGATGATTAGACTCTTCTTGATGAGTTAATTCAAAATGATGCTCTGTCTAAGGAGAATGAAAAGTTAAAACTGTTGAACACTACTATGTCTGAAAGACTTGTAGCATTAGAAAGAGGAAAGTCTGTTCACATAGAAGAGTCTGATAAACTGAGCAATCTGGAACATGAAATTGAGAAATATAAAACTGCTAACAAGGTGCTAACTGAATGTGTGAATTACAGTGAGCAAGAGATTGCCAGTTATGAGTTACAAATTACCTCTCTTGAATATGAAATCCAAGACTTGAGGAACTCTTTGTCTAAATTTGTTGATGGACAAGAAAATCTGGACAGGTTGTTAGGAGTTAAGGTCAATACTCAAAAGGAAGGGTTAGGCTACAACAATGTCAATAAAAAGGCTTTCAAAAACAAGCTAATGACATCTTTTATCAAAGCATCAGATGTAGCCACCACCTCAGAAAATAAATAACCAAATGTTCAGAAGAATCAGAAACAAACTGGAAAAATGGAAAAGGTCAGTCATGTGAAGAAAGGATTGAATCACATTGAAAATGTGCATGCTGTAAAACACACTGATACACCTAGACATGCACATAAAAGGGAAATCATGAAATGTCATTACTGTCACAAGATTGGCCACTTGATGCATGAATGTAACTTAATGAAATCAGATGATCTGAAAGCCAGAGAAATACATGGTAGGGATTCGCAGGTCAAGTTCTCTGTCCCTCAGAAAAAGAGTGTCACATGTTCTAATTGTGATAAAGTAGGACACACTACTGCTCATTGCTGGTTTGCAAGTGGTAAGAAAAAATCATGTTCATATCATACAAAATACTTTACAAATCAGCATGTTTTTAATAAGAACAAATATGTTTCAAAGAACCAGCACATCATTTGTTTTAACTGCAACAAAACCGGTCACAAGGCCTCTGAATGCTGGTCAAGTTCTTTTAGAAGAAATTCTCTCAATTGCTCTCACTGTAGAAAGCATGGCCATACAGTCAAAAACTGTTGGCATATTTAGGGTAGGAATGAGAATTTCAAACATGCTAAATTCTCTGCAAATAGAAATGAATTTGGTGGGAATAAATTTGCATTTAGAAGAAGGATTTCTACATGTTTTGAGTGTGGGAAAAATGGCCATACAGTCAAGGACTGTTGGCATATTCAGAAGAATTCTGTTAACTCCCATGCTATCAAATTCCCTGTAAAACAATTTGTAAAACTTTCATGCTATAACTGTGGAAAGCTAGGTCACAGGGCTGCAACCTGTTGGCTGGCAGGATACCAAAGCAAGACTAGTTTTGGTAAACAAAATTTTAATTCTATTAACAAAAATTTTCATGCATATGCACATAGAATTCATGCTAATAAGAATGTGCATAAATCAAATCAGAAATCTGCTGCTTCTTGCCATCATTATGGCAAATCTGGACATTTGATGGATGGTTATCCTCTGATGAAATTTGATGATCATCAAGTTAAAAATGTGCTGAGAAAACCTGCTAGGAGTGATACTGTCATGTCAGGACCCAAGACTTCTTGGGTGCCTATTTGTGCAAAATAGTTTGCTAACTTGCAGGTGTGCCTTGGAATGGAATAAAAGGGGTAATAATCCAAGGCACTCAAGAATGAAAACCCCTTCCTGAACTTTTCAGGTAAATTTCTTGCACTTCCTGTTTTTAGTTTTACTGCATAGCACATTAAATCTGATTTTGCATATTCATTCATCATCTGCCATTTGCATTATTTTCTGATCATGCACTTGCTGAGTGTTCTGTGCAAATATGAGATTAAAAGGGTTGTCTGCATCTGATGCATACATATGCTAATTGTAGTTGTTTGATAATTATTGATATGCATAATCTCTGAAAACAAATTACATTATGAAAAATCTGAAAAGCTGAAATTTGATCCATGCATGCTGCCCATGTTGAATTATCATGCATGACCACTATGGTATATCAAAGAGTAAGCTACCAAAAGACAGGGAAATCTGTCTGGAGGTTCTTACTATGTGTGAGGTGGTCTTTTAGACCAAGTGCTCCGCCTAGTACCATGGGTCATGTTGCTTAGTAGGGCAGTCTGAATGAGCATGAGTCACATTGTCATATGTTCAGTCTTCATGGCAAACATTGCATGTCCTTGCATACATATAGTGTATTGCATTTCCTTACATTGAAAAATGCCAAAAAGAGTGATTGAATGCATATTGTCAGGGGGAGTCAATGCATAGCATACAGATTGTCAAATGCATACACTTAGGTCAAAATTCATTGCATGTTAATCTTGAAAATCCTAAAGCATGTCTAACCTCCTGATATCTTGCTTGATGTGCATAACCTTTTCCTCATTGATTTTAATTGACAAACCTTGATCATATCAGAAAACATTAAGCTTCAAAAACACTCATTCTTGAAAATCTCTTCAATCAGTCATTCATGAAGATTTCAATGGGACATCTCTCGTTCATAAATCTGAAAACACTTGAAATAGGAATCTTCTATTATACGATTTTATGAATGTCTAAAATAACTCAGCTGGTTTAAGTTTAATATATTCATTGAAGTTTGACTTTAAATCTCTTAAAAAATATCTGAATCATGTTTTAATAAACTTCAACCAACTGTTTCATGCTGAGTCTTGTAAAAACTTCTGGAATCTGTACTATTGAATTCATGGCTTTATGTGGTTAAGTACATGAAATTTGTATTGTTTTGAAGCAAATGAGCTCTCTGAAATGTCTGAAGGGTAAATAATTGTCAGAGCAATGACTTTGGTCACTAAGAAATCATGTCCAAAGGATTGTGTCATGAGGTGCCATAGTTAACTCTGCTTAAGAATTTTTGTTAAATCTGGCAGAGCAATGGCATGCATACTGAGAAATACATCTCACTCATCAAAGAAATGAGATGAGGTATGTCATGAAGTGTAAATGTTAACTCTGTTGATAAAGCATGACTGTTAGTCACACTAAGGGCTTAGGGATATTGACGTTTGATCAACGTATATCCTCTAGTTACAACGTGTGCACTGAACTAGAGTGCTCTGGAAATATGTAGTATGAGAATTTGCTGAACAAATTGCAATACTTGAATATTGATGGAAAAGCTAAATTGCTATAATCCTAGACAAATTCACATGACTTCATAATTACTTGATCTCAATACTAGTGAATGTAATTCCTAAAGAAGTTAGTAAATTTGATTGTGTAAGAGAAAGGGAGGTTAATCAAGATATAAATATGAGGGCTTGGTTTACTTTTATTAAACTATGATTTTAGATATAAATACAGAATTTTATTGAAAAACTTTGCATACATCATGTTTAAACCATGTTGTTCAATAAAGTTCATTCATAAGCCCTTATAATGGAAGACTTTAAAAATTCTGTTATTGATTTATGAGATTGGTATCTCCTTGAAAATCTGGCTGAACTTCTTGTGTTTGGAGCTTATTTGTAAATCTGATTATTTGAAACTCTTCTGCTCACTGTCCTTGGTCCATTGACCTGAACTTATCCTTGAATGCCATTGTGGTCTCCCTCTCAACCATATCAATTGGGAGAAATGCAACAGATGCATATCAATTGGTATCTAATCAGGGGGAGCTTCCTTGTCATATTGAATCATGTTCATATCAATTGTGACCTTGCATTCATATATTTAGGGGGAGGTATTGTATTTCTTGTTGCATCTGCATCTCTGCATTCATACCTCTCCATGGTTCACCTTGATTATAGCAAGGGAGAGAAATTGACTGAGCCATAAATATGCTTTAACTTCTCAAACTATTTTCTTTTTGATGAAGTCAAAGGGGGAGAATAGTTTGAGTCATCAGAATGACTCACATCATCAGAATGACTCACTGTGTTGACAGTGTTACCATCATCAAAAAGGGGGAGATTGTTGTGCCCCTGTGGTTTTGATGATTGGTTTTGATGTGAGTTAAACACTGTGAGTCACCATGTGATATTCAGTCATTTTAGTCATTCCGATGTTCAGTCAGTTTATCAGAGAATAGTTTGAGTCATCAGAATGACTCACATCATCAGAATGATGTTGTGTCCCTGTGATTTTAATGATAGCAAAGACTATAAGTCATCATCTGTTTGAGTCTGCATATAAATCTGTTTTTGTTGCATATGTATGTTTCATTGAACATCTTATCTAGATACATAACCAACGAACATGATGAGGCTGTGTGGTGTGTGCATTGGTGCATTTCATAATTGTTGATGCATTTCATAATTACATTTTATCTGGATTGCTTGATGTTAGTCTGTACAATGGGTGATGCTGCTATAACCTTTCAGCATAGTCTGGACAGAAGTGGGTCGACCCCCTTTCCAGATGGGTTGACCCCCCCAGATTCGTATGTCTGTACATTGCATCTGTCTGTGCTGCACTCATAAGTCCATACATTGTTTGTGCAACGTTTGTTCTGCTAAGTCCATACATTTAGCAAGTTTATACATTGCATGCACAAGATCAAAGTCTATACATTCACAGTGTCTGCATGTTTAAGGCAATGTCTATACAGTGGGCAGTCTTTCTGAGCGTCTCATGCTGTGTCTTAACACAGTCAGCAAGTCTGTACATTCGAGCGTCTCACGTTGCATCTCACTTCATAGCAAGTCTGTACAGCCTTCAGTGGCAAAACTCAAGTCTGTACATTCGTCTGGATGCATAACGAGAAGTCTATACATTGGTTGTCTCTTCAAGTCTGTACATGGGCTTGGCATCTGCTTTAAAGTCTATACATTGCATTGTGTGTTTGTACATCACAGTCTATACATTGGTTAGGCTTGTTCATGCATCGTTCACTCAAGTCTGTACATCCGACTGTTTCAGACAAAGTCTGTACATCGGACTGTTTCAGGTGAAGTCTATACATTGGGACCTTTACCTACGTTGCATTCATAAGTCTATACATCACAAAGTCTGCACATCGCTGTGTTCAAGCTTTTCAAGTCTATACTTTGGTCCGTGGCAAGTCTGTACACTGGTCGAGCATTCAAGTCTGAACATTTCCAAAGTCTATACATCGGCATTGTAGCTTGCCTAGCTCAAGTCTGTACATTGGGCTTTCACGTGAAGTCTATACATTGGTCTTCACTTGAAGTCTATACATTGGTTTTTACGTGAAGTCTATACATTGGTCTTCACTTGAAGTCTATACATTGGTCTTCACTTGAAGTCTATACATTGGCTTTCAAACTTTCCAAGTCTGTACAGCCCAAGTCTGTACATCCACCGTCTCATGCAATGTCTCATCCAAGTCTATACATTGGAAGCGTGTCTGTGCTTCAAGCGTTCCAAAGTCTATACATCGCTTGCGTCGTTAAGTTCATACATTGCATATGTTCATCAAAGTCTATACATTGCATTGTCTTCACTCTAAGTCTGTACATTCTGGTTGCTTCAACATAAGTCTGTACATTGTGGTTGCTTCATAGCAAGTCTGAACATCTCGTTTGCATTGTCTAGTCTATACACTGTCTAGCACATGCATTTCGTCAAGTCTGTACAGCCTTTGCGTCACACAAAGTCTATACACTGCATGCTCACACAACCAAGTCTATACATTCTGCTACTGTTCAGCAAGTCTATACGCTCGTTGTCACCCAGCAAGTCTATACACTCGTTGTCATCCTTCAAGTCTATACACTCGCTATTAAGTCTTCAAGTCTATACACTCGTTGTCACCCCTTAAGTCTATACACTCGTTGTCACCCCTCAAGTCTATACACTCGTTGGCTAGCTCTTCAAGTCTAAACATTCAAGATGCATTGATCAAGTCTACACATTAGCATTGTAGCATGTAGAGCACTAAGTCTATACATTTCCTTTGGGGCACAAAGTCTATACACTACTTACATTAGTTCATGTCTATACATCGCCATCTCATTCATGGATAAACACTTAGGCAAAGTCTATACACTCGTGGCTAGCTGTCCAAGTCCACACACTGCATTGCTAAGTATATACATTGCTGCATAATTGAACTATGTACAACCTGTGATGTTTCTGCTGATCGACTAAACTCTTCATTAAACCTGCAGAGTCTGGGCACGCGATACGAGGTTGGCATCTAGCACGTGATCCGAGATGCTGAGAAGCCGCCACGTGGACTGAAACATTTGGGCGGGAATCGTGGAGAGCACACGCCGCCCTAATCTGCTGCTGCTATATATATATATGTCTTCTTCCTCAGAAGAAGGCTGATCGAGTGGAGAGAGTGATCGAAGGAGAAGCAGCCAGAGCTAAGAGAAGAAGAGCAGAAGAGAAAGAAGGGAAAGAGAAAGCTAGAGAGGTCGAGCAGAGAAAGAGGAGAGACAGTGAGATAAAGAGGTTGTGAAGAAGAAGAGAGCTTCATTGTTCACTGGACCTTGGATCAGATCCAACCCAGTTTGTCTTTGTGCTTTTCATTTCTCCAGCTTTATGTCGCTGTGATTTTTATCTTTTATTATTTTCCTTTTACCTTGTTCTTTCGATTGCCCTGTTGGGGATCGGGTTCCTCCTGTGGTTTCAGGAGAAGGGAGATTTGTTTCTCCGGTTTGTTGGTGACTTTGGGTCATCAGTGGTTCCCTCCTTGGTGGAGGAAGAGAGGTCCGAGACCTCTGGTTTGCAGGTGACTTAGTGTCACTTGCGCTTCCCTCTGGGCTTCAGAGGAAGGGAGACTTGGGTCTCCAGCTGCAGGTAGTAGTTGCTACTTGTAGGTCCCCTCCTGGTCTGGAGGAAGAGAGACTTGCGTCTATGGTTTGCTAGTGACTGGTGTCACTAGTGGTTCCCTCCGGTTGGGAGGAAGAGGGGAGGTTGTTCCCCTGGTCAAGCTGTGTGGCAGCATCTGTTGCAGATTGAGTCTGCTTGTCTAGCGTTGCTAGTGGAAGCCTCACTTCGGTTTGGAGTGAGGGGTGGACGTAGGTCTATGGACCGAACCACCTAAAAATCCTGGTGTCCCTTGTGGTTTGATTTTCTTATATGTTCATTTAATTGCTGCGTATTAGATGTTTGCATAGGATCGAGTGTGGGCTAATTCTATTGAGTTGTCTTGCCGAGATGATCATAAGTATTCTCAGAATATAGTTGCAACTGTTTTTAATTGCGCATAACTGAGCTTTAAGTTTTTAATTAGGCTATATTTTTAAAGGGGAGATTCATTCACCCCCCCTCTGAATCTATCGCACCTGACTCAACAATTGGTATTAGAGCAGGTTCTCTGACTGTTCAGATCCAACGATCTGCAGAGGATCCTGTTGTCTTTGGTGCATTTCTGAATTTACTCTCTGTTGCATTAATCTGCTTGCCGATTTAATCAATGGGTTCTCCACCGGTTTTCAATGGCTCTAATTTTAACTCATGGGTTAGCAGTCTACATAACTATGTGAATTTGATGGATCCGGATCTGTGGAAGTTAATCTCACATGGTCCTCACAGCAAAGAAAGAGTCCAAATGGACTAACAGTCACAGATCAAGAAACGGAGAGAATCAGAAAGTTTTGAAATTAATGAAAGAAGCTACTGACAAGGCTCTACATTCTTGTTTTGATGACTGCAGGTCCGCTAAGGACATTCTGGACAAGCTGAAGCTAGCTCAGAGGAGAAATGAGGATAGCTGCCTGATGGCTGACAAGAGCAACCATGGCAGTGATCAAGATGAATCCGAAGATGCTGAAGAGGTAACCAATCCTTTCTCTAGTTACACTTTAAACGACTGGGAGGATGCCTATGCCAATCTGTTAGAATCCTATGAAAGACTAAAGAAGAAGAATAAAAAACTGATAAAGAAGCTAAAGAAACATGAGGATGCTAAATCTCGAGGTGAAAGCCCTGAAATTCTGAAAATTGAAAATGACATATTTAGAAGACAGTTAACAGATTTTGATTCTATTAGTTCAGATTTAGATCATTTGAAATCTGAAAAACAAACTCTTATGAAACAAATTGATTCACACAAAAAGGAGAATCAAGAGCTTGTTTGCGAAATTGCTGAACTAAAGGAGAGGCATAGTTTAATTGATGATGATCAGGCTCATAACAATGATGTTGTTCAAAATGAAGAACTGGTGAGAAACTTAGAGCTTGTCAACTCTGAATTGGAAAACATGAAGTCTGAAAATGTAATACTCAAAAATCAGCTCAAGGAATTTGAACACAAATCAATAAATCTTGAAAAAAAAATAGATTGATTTCTGAAAAATTAGAGGCTGATAGAGTAACAAATTCAGAGATTCAGAAAAATCTTGACAAACTTCAATCTGAAAAATAACAAGAAAAGTTTTATGAATGTCAGTTTTCTTCAGATGAATGGGTGCTTGATGATGAACTCCTAGAGCAGAACAGTAAACTGAAAGAGGAAATTAATAAGCTGAATCACCTAAACTCAGCAATGTCTGAGAGGCTAATCACTTTAGAAAAAGGAAAGAGTGTAAGCCTGGTGAGCTCTAGTGAGTTGCTGAATGCAGAACATGAAATTACAAATCTGAAAAACATCAACCTAATGTTGAGTGGGAATGTCACTTGCTGTGAACAAAAGATAGCTAAATATGAGTTAACAATCACATCCCTTCAACAAGAAGTTGATGATCTTTATAAGTCCCTATCTGAAGCTGACAATGAAATAAAATTAAAATAGGAAGTTGAAAAACTCAAAAGTCTGAATGATGCCTTGCATCAACAAGTCATTTCCTGTGAAACAGATCTGTCCAAATATGAAGCTAATATTTGTGGCTTAAATTCTGAAATTCAAGATTTGAAAAACTCCTTGTCAAAATTTGTCAAAGGAAAGGACAATCTGAATAAGCTTCTTGGAAATAATGTTAGCTTTCAGAGAGAGGGACTGTGTTACAGTCCGACAAACAAAAGGAGTAATGGGAATAAAACGTCTACTGTTTTTGTCAAAGCTTCTAATCAGAACACAACCTCTGCTCCTTATGTTTTCCAATTCAATGCACAAAAGACCACTGTCAGTCCCAAAACTATAAAACAAACTCAAGAATTGAAAAAGAATGAAAATCTACAGAAGAAGGACAAAGACACTCCTGTTGGTATAAAGAGGGTTGATGGAAACAAACAGAAAACTATTTTTGTTAAATGTTCTAAACAAGAAAAGCCTTCTACCTCATCTCCACCTCAGAACAAGGCTAAGAAAATAGAAAAACAGAACAAAAATCAGAAAAAGACTGAAAAACAGAAAATAAACAAAAAGGATTCATCAGTGCATGTTGATCACAATCCTCACACACACTCACATGCATCTAGGAAGAAGATGATCTGTCACTACTGTCACACATTTGGACATCTGATGCATGAGTGTAAATTGATGGAGAAGGATGAGATGAATGCTAGGAAATTTTATGATAAAAATCCTTCATCTCATAAAAAGAAAATCGAATGTTTTCACTGTGGCAAATTAGGACACACAATTACACAATGCTGGTTTGCAAGTGGTAAGAAAACATCTCATCCATATCATGCTAAATTCCCTGCAAGCCAACATGGTTTTAATAAGAACAAATTTGCTTCAATGAACCAGTACATCACTTGTTTTAACTGCAACAAGACTAGTCACAAGGCCACTGAATGCTGGTCAGGTTTTCATAAAAGAAATTCGTTTGCTTGCTCTCACTGTGGGAAAAATGGCCATACAGTCAAGGACTATTGGTATGTTCAGAAGAAGTTTGTTAACCCCCATGTAGTCAAATTCCCTGCAAAACCATTTGCAAGACTTTCATGCTATAACTGTGGGAAGCAAGGCCATAGATCTACTGAATGTTGGCTGGTTAGGAATAAGAATCAAACTGTTCATGCATATAACAGAAAATCTTATGATCATGTTTATAAACCTCATGCTGCTATTACTATGCATCATAAGAACCAGAAACCAGTCACTTCATGTAGATATTGTGGGAAGTTTGGTCACTCTATGGATAATTGCTATCCGATGGATCATGATGACCATATTGCTATGAATTTGCTTAGAACACCTGTCAGGGC